>CM038720.1:41991448-42091448 GCA_021613375.1 Megaleporinus macrocephalus | reverse complement strand
AGTCCAGATTTAAACCCTATAGAGAATATTTGGTCCAGTCAGAGTCCAGATTTAAACCCTATAGAGAATATTTGGTCCAGTCAGAGTCCAGATTTAAACTCTATAGAGAATATTTGGTCCAGTCAGAGTCCAGATTTAAACCCTATAGAGAATATTTGGTCCAGTCAGAGTCCAGATTTAAACCCTATAGAGAATATTTGGTCCAGTCAGAGTCCAGATTTAAACTCTATAGAGAATATTTGGTCCAGTCAGAGTCCAGATTTTAAACCCTATAGAGAATATTTGGTCCAGTCAGAGTCCAGATTTTAAACCCTATAGAGAATATTTAGTCCAGTCAGAGTCCAGATTTAAACCCTATAGAGGAATATTTGGTCCAGTCAGAGTCCAGATTTAAACCCTATAGAGAATATTTGGGTCCAGTCAGAGTCCAGATTTAAACCCTATAGAGAATATTTGGTCCAGTCAGAGTCCAGATTTAAACCCTATAGAGAATATTTGGTCCAGTCAGAGTCCAGATTTAAACCCTATAGAGAGTATTTGGTCCAGTCAGAGTCCAGATTTAAACCCTATAGAGAATATTTGGTCCAGTCAGAGTCCCAGATTTAAACCCTATAGAGAATATTTGGTCCAGTCAGAGTCCAGATTTAAACCCTATAGAGAATATTTGGTCCAGTCAGAGTCCAGATTTAAACCCTATAGAGAATATTTGGTCCAGTCAGAGTCCAGATTTAAACCCTATAGAGAGTATTTGGTCCAGTCAGAGTCCAGATTTAAACCCTATAGAGAATATTTGGTCCAGTCAGAGTCCAGATTTAAACCCTATAGAGAATATTTGGTCCAGTCAGAGTCCAGATTTAAACTGTATAGAGAAAATTTGTCCAGACTATATAATATACATAATATATTATATATAATACAATATATAAAATTATAAGTAACAATAGAAATGTTTTGTACCAGCCAGTAAACAAACCAAGCTGGTCTAATGAAAATGTTTAATATTTAAAGAACCTCTGTATCATCTCTGTCCAAAGAAAACCAGCTGCCGTTTTGTGTGAAAGCTACATTGTGTAAAATTTTCATGCTGAATGGACCAATAGACACGCTCCAAAATAACTGGGGAAAACTTCTGGTTCCATTGACTTACACTGAAAGTAAAGACAGTTTTTGTCCTCTCCTGTAAAGTTGCCATGTTAGAGATTCTTGTTTTTCTTTGGACTGTGATGATATGATCCCTTGTTAAGAATGCTGTTCAGCTCCAGAGGCAGCAGACAGTCTCTATGTTTAAGGGTAAGAACATGAAGTTAGAGGGCGAATCATCCCAGAGGTGTTTAACGCCGCCTCTCCGTTGCCAGCTGTGCAGGCCGTTGGGGACTGTGTAACCTTCTCCTTTCCCGTAGTGGCTTAACCGTGTCCTGTGGGTCTTGGTAGCTGCGGCAGTGCTGGGGACATGTGAGTGCTGAAGGATGTTGATAAGACCCAGTCTCAGCTGGCCTTTCCTGCTAATCCCACACAGAATGGAACTGGCAGAAGGTTCCTTATTCCCTGGACGAGAGCGATTTAGCCTTCGTCTAATTCTACAGTGTCCATTCTGGGCGGAAGCACCAACAGGAAGTGTTGATGTCGCCTTCCAGCTGACAGGCCTGTGGGGCCTTTTTTCCATTAGACCGTATTAGAACCGAATATTAGACAAAGAAACATGCATGTGCCCGAATCAGTCCCTCCGGCGTGGGCATGAGCGGCGTGTTCACGGAGGCTTTGCTGCAGAAAAATGGCGACGCGTCAATCAAGATTACAATATGAAATACTTGGGGTGCTTCGAGCTTCGAGCTCGACACAGCGGAGCATGTCGGCGGAATCCACCAGGGAAAGATCTTTCCTTCGCTTTCTATCCCTCCTCCCCCCAACCCCGGTTCTCAAAAGCTCTCCTTCTCCAACTGCCATGTTTCTGCACTGATGCGCTCTGCATGGTAATCGGAAGCTCAGAGGTCTCCAGATGTCTCTGGCAGCACAGACAGAATCACCTTCTCACAGTGGTCTGGCAGGAGAACCCAGCTGAATCTCAATTACACACTTCTGCCATTTATAAGCTTCTATACCTCTTTACTTAATTTAACCCTTTAATGCACAAGCTCAGCAAACCCTCCTAATTCACAACATGACCCGTATTTATTTTCTATGTTACTGTATGTACTGCTGAGTATCTCTGTTACTGTATGTACTGCTGAGTATCTCTATGTTACTGTATGTACTGCTGAGTATCTCTATGTTACTGTATGTACTGCTGAGTATCTCTGTGTTACTGTATGTACTGCTGAGTATCTCTATGTTACTGTATGTACTGCTGAGTATCTCTGTGTTACTGTATGTACTGCTGAGTATCTATGTTACTGTATGTACTGCTGAGTATCTCTATGTTACTGTATGTACTGCTGAGTGTCTCTATGTTACTGTATGTACTGCTGAGTGTCTATGTTACTGTATGTACTGCTGAGTATCTCTATGTTACTGTATGTACTGCTGAGTGTCTCTATGTTACTGTATGTACTGTTGAGTGTCTCTATGTTACTGTATGTACTGCTGAGTGTCTATGTTACTGTATGTACTGCTGAGTATCTCTATGTTACTGTATGTACTGCTGAGTGTCTATGTTACTGTATGTACTGCTGAGTATCTCTATGTTACTGTATGTACTGCTGAGTATCTCTATGTTACTGTATGTACTGTTGAGTGTCTCTATGTTACTGTATGTACTGCTGAGTGTCTATGTTACTGTATGTACTGCTGAGTATCTCTATGTTACTGTATGTACTGCTGAGTATCTCTATGTTACTGTATATACTGCTGAGTGTCTCTATGTTACTGTATGTACTGCTGAGTGTCTATGTTACTGTATGTACTGCTGAGTATCTATGTTACTGTATGTACTGCTGAGTATCTCTATGTTACTGTATGTACTGCTGAGTATCTCTATGTTACTGTATGTACTGCTGAGTGTCTATGTTACTGTATGTACTACTGAGTGTCTCTATGTTACTGTATGTACTGCTGAAGCGTCTCTATGTTACTGTATGTACTGCTGAGTATCTCTATGTTACTGTATGTACTGCTGAGTGTCTATGTTACTGTATGTACTGCTGAGTGTCTCTATGTTACTGTATGTACTGCTGAGTGTCTATGTTACTGTATGTACTGCTGAGTGTCTCTATGTTACTGTATGTACTGCTGAGTATCTCTATGTTACTGTATGTACTGCTGAGTGTCTCTATGTTACTGTATGTACTGCTGAGTATCTCTATGTTACTGTATGTACTGCTGAGTATCTCTGTGTTACTGTATGTACTGCTGAGTGTCTCTATGTTACTGTATGTACTGCTGAGTGTCTATGTTACTGTATGTACTGCTGAGAGTCTCTATGTTACTGTATGTACTGCTGAGTGTCTATGTTACTGTATGTACTGCTGAGTATCTATGTTACTGTATGTACTGCTGAGTGTCTCTATGTTACTGTATGTACTGCTGAGTGTCTATGTTACTGTATGTACTGCTGAGTGTCTCTATGTTACTGTATGTACTGCTGAGTATCTCTATGTTACTGTATGTACTGCTGAGTGTCTATGTTACTGTATGTACTACTGAGTGTCTCTATGTTACTGTATGTACTGCTGAGTGTCTATGTTACTGTATGTACTGCTGAAGCGTCTCTATGTTACTGTATGTACTGCTGAGTATCTCTATGTTACTGTATGTACTGCTGAGTGTCTCTATGTTACTGTATGTACTGCTGAGTATCTCTATGTTACTGTATGTACTGCTGAGTGTCTCTATGTTACTGTATGTACTGCTGAGTATCTCTGTGTTACTGTATGTACTGCTGAGTGTCTATGTTACTGTATGTACTGCTGAGTGTCTCTATGTTACTGTATGTACTGCTGAGTGTCTATGTTACTGTATGTACTGCTGAGTATCTCTATGTTACTGTATGTACTGCTGAGTATCTCTATGTTACTGTATGTACTGCTGAGTGTCTCTATGTTACTGTATGTACTGCTGAGTGTCTCTATGTTACTGTATGTACTGCTGAGTATCTCTGTGTTACTGTATGTACTGCTGAGTGTCTATGTTACTGTATGTACTGCTGAGTATCTCTATGTTACTGTATGTACTGCTGAGTATCTCTATGTTACTGTATGTACTGCTGAGTGTCTCTATGTTACTGTATGTACTGCTGAGTATCTCTATGTTACTGTATGTACTGCTGAGTGTCTCTATGTTACCGTATGTACTGCTGAGTATCTCTGTGTTACTGTATGTACTGCTGAGTGTCTCTATGTTACTGTATGTACTGCTGAGTGTCTCTATGTTACCGTATGTACTGCTGAGTGTCTCTATGTTACCGTATGTACTGCTGAGTGTCTCTATGTTACCGTATGTACTGCTGAGTGTCTCTATGTTACCGTATGTACTGCTGAGTGTCTCTATGTTACCGTATGTACTGCTGAGTATCTCTATGTTACTGTATGTACTGCTGAGTGTCTCTATGTTACCGTATGTACTGCTGAGTGTCTCTATGTTACTGTATGTACTGCTGAGTATCTCTATGTTACTGTATGTACTGCTGAGTGTCTCTATGTTACTGTATGTACTGCTGAGTGTCTCTATGTTACTGTATGTACTGCTGAGTATCTCTGTGTTACTGTATGTACTGCTGAGTGTCTTTATGTTACTGTATGTACTGCTGAGTATCTCTGTGTTACTGTATGTACTGCTGAGTGTCTTTATGTTACTGTATGCGCCTTCACCCTATGACACTGGGATTGGCCCCGGCCTCGTGTGACCCTGACTAGCGGGATAAAGCAGAGGATAATGGAGGGAGTAACTGAGGACTAAAAGTAGAGTACCATGTGGTCTGCGCTCCATATAGGAAACTTTGGCTGATGTTGTAGAAATGACTCTGACAGCCTGCATTATATATGAAAGTGTAAAAATCCGCAGCTATATCTCAGCTGCCTGGTGCTTGTCAGCTCCAATACATCAAGATAATTGAATGGCATGAGCCCAAGTCCATTTCCCCTGCGCACGGTTTATGGAGGCTTCCGAAAATGAGCTCTTTCTTTTTTACTGCTTTCCAAACTTGAAACGGAATCACGTACTTGAAATAACTGAGGATTGTGAATACACCCGGAAGAACGGCATTCAAACTCATTATAACAGAAGACACGGGGAGCGACGCCATATCCTTCCATGATGGAGTACAGAGTGAGCTTCTCGGGTTGATCTCAGCCGTCCAACAGCTGCTTGAACCTTTCATTTCTTCTCTCATTACACGCCACGTCCTTCCATTAGCACTCTGATTATTCATGGAAATGTAGTTAAATTAAAGCAAGTCAAGTACTCGCAGGCCACGCGGGGGCCAATTTCATACCAGCGGGGTGACTTGGGCTGGAGTGGATGGTCTCCGGAGCTGAAAGGGTGGTGAGAGGCTATAATTATATAGAAAGACTTCAGGGAGGATCTAACTAGGGATGCCCACCATTAAGGATTCACACTGACAGACAGAGGACACAAAAGAGTGGAGGAGTCAAGGACCACCAGAGTATGGAACAGTTTCGACCCCCAGGTCTTCAGGGCTCTGAACACCTGATGGCTGTCCTTTCAACCACCGTATCAGGTCATGCTCCTCTGACGTATCTGAGTAATTCTGTAGTTCATGCTCATTTCTGTCTCCCACAAGACGACCAGTAAGAGATTAGAGACAACTCACTGCACATTTTGAACAGGTTGCACGTATACGCTGGTGAATTCAACCTATAAAACCCTGTAGTATTATTTTTATACTCTGTACTGTCAGTACTATTTGCACTAATATTGCATACTGTATGTATGTTCTGTTCGTACAAACACACACAGACTGTATATATATATATATATATATATATATATATATATATATATATATATATATATATATATACTTTATTATGGTAATATTAAACAGTATTAATAGAGTAAGTAGTGTTTTCCATACGTCAGTGTGTTTATTTAACCCTTTCCAAACTTCTCCTAAACAACCCAGTATTATTTACAGTTCTCATCTAATTGCTTAGGACAGCGGAGAGAATTATTGTGACTTCACTTCCTTCCATACAGGACATTGTGACAAGTCGCTGTCTAACCAGAGCTTAGAACATAAACCGAGACCCTTCCCACCCCCACTATGGACTGTTCTTGCTGCTGGGCTCTGGAAGGTGGTTCCAAAGTCTTGGAAGCAGAAGAGCCAGGTTCAAAATCAGCTTCTTCCCACATTCCATAAGACTGCTGAACTCTAAACAATGCTGCTACTCCGTACCTGGAGCTCCAGTGCAACACATTATATTGTGTATATAATACTCATTTAACATTTATTTATCTGGTGATATGCATGTGTTTCACATATGCACTACAAATGTACTAGATTGTATTATATTCAATTGTCCAATACCTGCTTTGACTGCTCAGTACTTCATTAAGATAAATCAAGATTTGCTGCTGAAGGAACTGAACACATTCATACAATGTCTGGGGCGTCCAGGAGAAAACTGGATCAAGATCTGATCTACTTCTCTCACAATAACATATTCATGTTACTTTGTATTGTATGTATGATATATATGTCGTCTACTCTTCTTTTTTAGTACATAGTATAGTTAGAATACTGCAGGGTAAGTATAGGGTTAGTGGTGTTATTGTATAGTGGAGTCTCAGATCATATAATTGAATATTTAAAATCTATATTAATCTAAATTTAATTATTTCTGCATAATTAAATGGCTGAGATGTAAAAGAAAGCCTGAAAATACTTAACAGAACATCTAAACACCTTCTGGTATCTAGCTGATAGTATTTCAATCTACACTGTAAACATTATTGTTAAACAACAGAAGTTGATGTGGTATGTATTTCCCAGTATATACAGATCCTACTTTCATCTTTGCAGTCGTGTGGTTTGATCTGTGTTTTGTGCTATATATTATTTTCCTATTATCCCAGATCTGAACCTGACACGTCTGTAGGATACTAAGGATCTCAAGGACAGTGTAGACTGCAGAGTTCACCGCCGTGACTGAGGCTGTTGATCAATAATAAGTAAAAGGTTCCAGTTAAGTTGTTCATTTACAGGGGGGTCCCTGTTCGCCTGTTCAGTTTCACTGACTGTCAATCATAGGAGCCCCAGAGCTCAGAGTGCTGTCAATAAAGTCAACAGAACATTATTAAGATGAGACACGGAAGCAGAAATGAGAGGATGAGCATGAAAAAAAGAGGAAATGCTGAAAGATCACCTCAGATATGTGGTGGTGACCTGTAGCTATTGTTAGTTCGCTCTTTAATTCAGAATGTAAACAAGAAACGTTGGTGAAAACATGCCAATAAACCACCTTTCTGGTCATATTCATTACTGCTGGGGTTCGAACAGCACTAAACTCGTATTAGCATATTGTAACGAGTTGGTAAAGAAGGAGACGTGAAACATTGGGCTCTTAAATAAATCCTCTTTATTGAACACAGTAGCAGTGGATGGAGACCGACGCCCAGCTCTACAGGATGGCTGGGATAGCAGGCAGGTCATTGATTCAGGTCCAGTATTCTCTTGGGGGTCTCGCATTCACAGCTTTGTGCTAGCCAGTACTGATACTCTACAATACAATTATTCTAGATATGTGACTGTTAGCATTTTCACAGTGACTGTTTCAGTGGAAAGTGCTGGCGAAGAGCTTTCATCACTGCTTCTGTTAAATTTCATATTTTTACTTAAGACTAGTACATCAAAGCATTCATTCTGTGGCCTATATACAAAAACTATGAAACAGTCCCTTTAAATTCACTGTGGTTGTGATGTCACACACACGAAGATGTCTACATATATCCAGTTATTTGGCCCACAGCAACTCTGAGGGAATAAAATATATTTATATTTATGTTCATTGCTGCACAACCTCCTGTCTAATGCTAGCACTGTGGGTCATTTTCAGCACTGCAGTGACACTGACGTGGTGGTGGTGTGTTAGTAGTGTGTGTTGTGCTGGTGTGAGTGGATCAGACACAGCAGTGCTGCTGCTGGAGTGTGTAAACACCTCGTCCACCAACCAAAACTATCCAGACAGCAGTGTCCTGTGGACGGTGT
Organism: Megaleporinus macrocephalus; assembly: GCA_021613375.1. NCBI lineage: Eukaryota > Metazoa > Chordata > Actinopteri > Characiformes > Anostomidae > Megaleporinus > Megaleporinus macrocephalus. Next base: position 42,083,287 of record CM038720.1, on the reverse strand, counting down.
CCTGTGTCCACTGATGAAGAACTAGAGGAACACAAACTGTGCAGCAGCAGATGAGCTACTGTCTCTGACTTTACATCTACAAGGTGGACCAGCAAGTAGTAGGAGTGTCTAATAGAGTGGACAGTGAGTGGACACAGTGTTTAAACACTCTAGCATCTGATCCACTCACACCAGCACAACACACACTAACTAACACACCACCACCATGTCAGTGTCACTGCAGTGCTGAGAATGACCCACCACCCTAATAGTATCTGCTCTGTGGTGGTCCTGTGGGGGTCCTGATCATTACATACAGAGAATCAGATGAACTACAGCCTGTGAGTGTAGAACTACAAAGTGAAACTCACCTTTTTGACCGTGAGCGGGGCCAATGGGATGACGCAATGCGACACACCCACTTAAGCAGACAGGAACTGGACCCCTCTGGAACAGACGTGCGCCATCTAGAGGTTAGTTTGTGTATAATCTTTGGTTACAGAGCGACAGAAACTAATTTTAAGGTTATTAATAACTAATTTCCATATAATGTGTTCAGGTTTTCTGACGCTGTATGTGAAAAGATTGATGAAACATTTCATCATTTATTTTATTGTTGTCCCCACTTAATAAAATTCTGAATTTATCTGTTATTTCTGTTATTTTTGTTATTATTTTTGTGTTTTAGTAAGTTATTGGAGTTTTATAAAAAATATTTATTTTATGTATGTATATGTATATATATATGTATGTATGTAGGTGTATGTATATATGTATATGTATGGACGTGTGTATGTATGTATATATGTGTATATATGTGGCTGTGTCTATATGTATACAGAGATATATGTGTAGGTGTATCTTTTTATGTATATCTTTGTTCCATCCTTTATTAATGTGATAGGAGAATTTGCATACTAATGCTCAGATTTTGATGACATATATTGGTATATTCTGATTATTAGAACATATGGTCCATTGCAGCAGGTCTATTGCATTTTGTGAAATAAGAATGCAAGTGTCCACAATCAGACCAAAATTCAAACCCCCCCTTTTTTTTTTTTTTTTCTCTTCTTTCTCCGTTCTTCTGATGATGACAGGTGGGGAGGGGGGTGGTTGAGGGTGGGAGGGGTGGAGTGGAGTGGTATTGTGAATGTTGTTTTGTTGTATTTGACTTGTCTACTCTACACTGTTCACAAAATAAAAAAGTATTAATCACAAAAAAAAAACCCAAATATTTATTTATATTTTTTACATCACATACATTTAAACAATAAATCTACTAAAACGTATAGCTCAGATCATTGTTGGTACATTCTGCCTCTATTTAATGATTTACTGTATAATATTCCATAAATTAATAAAAGTTATTAAAAAAAAACATAAACCACGTGTGTACACATGCGTGAGAGTGCTGCGCATGCGCGGTGCAGATCGGGCCGAGGCAGCGCTGAAGCTGCTAAACAGTAAATAAATATATTTTCAGACTTTATATTTAATATCCATCAAACAGCAGCCATATGACTTCACAGGGCGGGCTTAATTATTCAGGCTGTATGTGTTTGATGTTGTGTTTGATGTTGTTTGTGTAACTGAACGCGAATTTCCTTTGTTTACCTTCTGTGTTTTTGAGGCCAGGTAATTCGCGGTTGCCATAGTTATGTTACCACGTGACTCTATCATTAGCTGGCCTACTCAGCGGCCAATTAGCAACACCTGGCGGGTCTCTTAATTAGTGAGACGGTTCTCGCTTGGTATTGGTTGAGCTGTTGACCTCCGCCAGTATAAATGGACTGGAAACTGGCGGTCAGTATCAAAGGAATGCTTTGACTTTTTCCCACTTTTCTGCGCGTGCGAAGTAAACAGGTTTGGTTGTTTATGTTTTTATTTGGGTTTGGGGTGGTAGTGTGGGTTTAGTTGAGCTGTTGGATTGTATCTATATCTGGGTTGTGTTGTAGCTGGTAACCAGAAGGTCTCACTGTTGTATGTTGAGTTTGACTTGTGAGGCTCTAGATGAAGTTAAATGGTGAGTTTAATGTAAAGAGTATAACTTTTTATTGATTTTTACACTGGTAATAATGGGAACCAGTGGTGTACAGCCCAAATACTTTGAGTAGGTGGTCTTGTTAACAAAGCAAAGCTGCATACATGGATTAACTCTATGGGCCTCCCCTGTAAAGTCTCTAATAAAGCAATTAGATGTGAACAGATGTAAATCAGTGACTTGAAGCTCTGACTGGTGTAATGAATACACAGCTTGACTGACTTAATCTGTTTATTGTAGTTCTGAGTTGCCTTAAAATCCCATATAACCCATTTGTTTTGGGGATGCATGCAGGATGTGAGGTGGAAAGTAGTCCCCAATGGTTTAGAAGTTATACTGTTGTGATGGTAGTTGAGTCTTCTAGTCTGATGCTCTGCCCTGTGTCCGTCTCTTGTTTCTCACACTTGCAGGTTGAGCTTGAGCTTTAATACCAAGTGTCTTCTAAACTACCAGTTGAATTTATTGCAAAATGAGCTCCAGTGGTCTTGCCCCGCTTGCCAGCCGCAGCAGCCAGGAGAACATCTCTGCTCAGGGAAGGGTGGATGGTCCTCGTGTGAAGGCTGGTCAAAGGGTGGTGCTTGGTGTCCTAACTGAAAATGACCACCATAACAGGACTTGTAACCAGGTGTGTTTAAGCTCTTCTACATTCTTACACCTTGAGTTCCATGAAGTGCTTCACAACTGCTTCTCTTTAAAGGGTGTTCCTGCTAAACGTGGATCAGCGCTGCACAACGTGTCTGGCCATGGAACCAACACCTCTTACCAGTCTGGCTCTGTGTTTGGTGGTCTGGTGGTGGTACCAGCACCCAAACCTACTGGAGAACTTTCAGCTGCTTCACTGATTCATCCTTCAGAGCTGCACATACTGAGTGCTGTGAATGACTTCAGCTCAGGTGAGCTGGGGTGTCAGTTGTGCTAGGTTTGGATGAGCTCTAGAGGTGGAGATGGTTTAGATGGTGACCATCCTGTGCTTGTGTGCAGGATCATGTTTGGATGCTTCAATGCAGTCCCTGTCAGAGGAAGAGGAGGATGCTGGACTTTCTCCTGAGGACATCTTCTCTGTGGCTGAATATGCAGAGGACATCCATGAGCACCTTCGGGAGAGTGAGGTCAGTAGTGGTTTGCTCTTTCAGGTGTTGAGGCCTTTGTTCTTGCTCTTTTTTTAACCCCTTATTTTCCTCACCTTCTAGCTGAGGTACAGGCCAAAGCCTGCATACATGAGAAAGCAGCCAGACATCACCAACTCCATGAGGGTCATCTTGATTGACTGGCTTGTTGAGGTTGCTGAGGAGTATAAACTGTGCTCAGAGACTGTCTTGCTGGCTGTGAACTACCTGGACCGCTTCCTGTCCTCCATGTCTGTGCTCCGTGGGAAGCTGCAGCTCGTGGGAACTGCTGCCATTCTTGTGGCTGCGTAAGTGGAGATGTGGAAGGTGGACCAACTCTGCCCCAACCTAAGAGTTATCATATGACCTAAATCTGTGTCCTACAGGAAATACGAGGAGATCTACCCACCGGAGGTGGATGAGTTTGTCTACATCACAGATGATACCTACACCAAGAAGCAGCTGCTGCGGATGGAGCACCTGATCCTCAAAGTGCTGTCCTTTGACATGACCGCTCCAACCAGTCACCAGTTCTTGATGCAGTACTTCATGGTGCAGGGTGTTTGTGCCAAAACAGCTAACCTTGCTTTGGTAAGCCTGTTGAAGGTAGCTGGTGTGGTTCATCATGCTGACCTGGTGTTAATCTTCTCTGGTTCTCTAGTATCTTTCAGAGCTGTGCCAGCTTGAGGTGGACCCTTTTCTGCAGTATCTTCCATCCAAGATTGCAGCTGCAGCTTACTGTCTGGCCAACTACACTGTCAACAGGAGCCTATGGGTAAAACTCTTGGCTGCTCAGTTACTACTTGGGTGTGTCTGAAATCGCCTACTAGTTAGTAGGTACTAGACTCGAGTCAGTATGTACTGCTTGAGCAGCAGACTAGTAGGTAACTTCAGTAGGAGAGTTTCACCAGCGTCCTGTGACACGATGTTGGACCACCACCGTGAGAGCTCTGCTATTTATTTAAAAGCCCATTTACTGACTGATCTAATCTTTTTGTCTGAATATGTACTCGGACTGTGTCGAGCTGTAGCTCTGAGGAGGAATTTGGTATAGTTTACCTCAGCAGTAGCTGGAAGTTCACTAGTAGTAGATACAAACACACAGCCAACATCCTGCTTTTCACTGGTTTTTCCTCCACTTTGAATTCATCTGCAGCTCCAGGTGAATCATGGGATAGCACAGTGTGCTGTTAGCCTACATAAAAGTTCAGTAGGTCATTTGGGTACCGCTTGCCTACTCAATGCCTACTGAGTATCTGTAGTAGGCAATTTCAGATGCATCTCTTGAGACTTAGTTGTTAGACTTAATATTCTATATTTTTAAAGGTAAACAGATTTGTCTTCACTTGGTAAGGAACCAGAGTTCTTATCAAGCCATTTTGAAACACTTCTATTGGTCCATTTATGGGGTTCACTCAATGTTGATGTCTATAAAATTGACAAATGGAGAATATTTCTTCTAAACTCTTAGACCTCAGTTACTGCTGGCTATGCTAATTGTGTGCATCACTGGCATGAAGTGGACTCAAGTGTACTTCTCCTCCAACAGCCTGATGCCCTGTACACGTTCTCCGGCTACACTCTGGCAGAGATTGCACCATGTCTAATTGCCCTCCATAAGCTCCACCTCACTGCAGAGAGTCGCCCCCAGCAGGCCATCCAAGAGAAGTACAAGAGCACAAAGTGAGTCAATATTCTGTTTGACTGGAGGACTAAGTCCCTTGTATCACTGAGCTGTGAACTTCTATGCTGTTGAGTCACTACAGCACTAGTGATCATAACCTCTGTTTCAGATACTGCAGTGTGTCCCAGATTAAGCCAGTGGAGGCTCTTCCGCTGCACTGATGGATCCCTGTATGAAGGACGACGATGATGAAACTGCAGCGCTTACGTGTCTCTTGTAAATACTGGATGAAGTGTTGACTTTTTTAAACTTATTGATTTTAAACTTTTAATGTGATTTTTATCATAATGCCATTTTATGAATTTATCAGGTCAATAAAATGATTTAACTTGTTTTCTGTAGCTTTTAAGCACCGAGTCTAGCAGCTGGGCTCTGTTGCTGGACTCTGTGCTACTGTAGGTCACTGCACTCTGCTGTCTCACTCTTGCAGAATCATGGACCTGCCTCTGTGTGTGTGCTCTGTAAATAAATTAAACAAGTTGACGTACATCTGTGTTGCTTCTCTTATTCCAGTAGCCTGTTGAGTGGCTTTCTGAGGGCAGTAGACTGACTGGGCTCATATCTGACTGAATAGCGGGTGTGTTTTGCAGGGAGTTGGTTACGCGAGTCAGATCCAGTGATTTGAGCTCGAGTCTAGGTTTTTCTGTTGTTTATTGATTATTGCACGCTCTGGTTTAGCAGTCTTGTTAGTTGAAGGGGAGAAATGAGTCAAATTGATTCTTATGAATCAGGAGTCGACTCTCAGCTCCTGGAATTGAGCTGAGCTTCGTTTGTCAGCTGAGACTCTCAATGATGACTCGGTAGTGACCTCTAGCGGCCCCTTAGGAGCAGCACGTGTGGCCAGCAAGCGCACAAGTTCCACCAGTCACCTTTCAGAGCGCCCAGCGCGCGGATGCATGGCTGATCAAAGAGGGCTTGAGTGTTTGATCTTGTAAGTAAATTCAGATTAAGTTTGTCTTCTCGCTGAGCTTCTGTAACGAGGTTTTCTGTGTATAAACACCGAGAACGAGTTTATTTCTGCTGTTTAAAGAACTTGCGCTGAATTTGGCTCTAGTTTAACTTTAGTTTGTGGCTGTAACAGGTGGGCTGCGCGTCAGAGGCTGATTAATGTAAATATATTAACTAATCAAACTGAAACTTAAATCTGGAAGCTGCTCTGGTTCTAAAGAAAGATGCCTTACCTGACTTTCAGGTACAACCAGCTGCCACTGACTCCAGTCAGTCAGGTTACATTGTTCAGCTGACTCGGACACCCAGGCTTAACTTTTCAACCTGCTTTGTACGTTTAATGTCACGCTGTGCGCTTATGAAGTGAGTAGAAACTAAAGGGGAATTCCAGTGAATTTTCAGAATTCCTCTATTTCACTCCTTCAGGGTTTTCAGAGCTAAAAAAGATGGTTTGTGAAATTAATTTTATGAGATGAGTACCAGCTCTGATTTACACTAGCAGTGATGGAACCAGAGCATGTCCAGCCTTTACTGTGTAACAGAAGTAGAGCAGCTGTCCTCTGGCCCTCTGTTAGAAGTTAAAGGTAAATCTGAAAAAGTCCTGTGGTGAGTGTACACGTTCCTCCCTGATATAATGGAACAGTTGAGCTGTAAATAAAGTGACTCACAGTGGGTGGATGTAAGTTGTTCACAGTGCCCGTGATGGGAGCTCTGGAGAGTATCTGTTAGTAAATAAGCTGTTTGTTTTAATACTTTTTGCCTGAAAAGGTCATATAATCTATTTACTGGTGGTGGAGAGGTGCACGCAGGGTTTGTCTGTTTTGCCTACGTAGACAAAACTACATATAATACATATACAATACAATACATATACTCAGAAGAGCTTCAGTGGTGTGTGTCATAGTAAATACAATGTGTAATTTTGTGTTGTAGACATGGAGACCCCTGGTTACCATCACCACCACTGTAAACACCATCACCACCACTGTAAACACCATCTGAACCACATGATACCAAACTACTCTAAATTAGTCTGTTAAACTTGCATCATTTATTTATATATATATATAAAACAGTGTGTGAAAATATTTATGTAGTATTTTGAACCACTCTGACTTCGTTTACATCTTAACCAAATTTTGTAGAAAGTTTGAAAGTTCAGTTTTATTCCAATTTAATCTTTAAGGACTGTAAAACACATAGTTATAATAAACAAAGTTATAATAAATTAATAATTTTGTTTTGATGTTTTACTATTATATGTTTAATACTTAAAATTGTGAGGTGCGTGTTTGTATGTTTTTGTATTGTGTATTAGTGTATTAGTGTGTTTGTGTGTTTGTATTAGTGTGTTTGTATGTATTGTGTGTTTGTGTGTTTGTGTGTTTGTATTAGTGTGTTTGTATGTATTGTGTATTAGTGTGTTTGTATTAGTGTGTTTGTGTGTGTTTGTATTAGTGTGTTTGTATTAGTGTGTTTGTGTGTTTATGTGTGTTGTGTGTTTGTGTGTTTGTGTTAGTGTGTTTGTATTAGTGTTTGTGTGTGTTTGTATTAGTGTGTTTGTATTAGTGTGTTTGTGTGTTTATGTGTTTGTATTAGTGAGTTTGTTTGTGTGTTTGTGTGTATGTGTATTGGTGTGTTTGTATTAGTGAGTTTGTTTGTGTGTTTGTGTGTATTGTATGTTTATGTGTGTATTGTGTGTTTGTTTGTATTAGTGTGTTTGTGTGTGTTTGTATTAGTGTGTTTGTGTGTTTGTATTAGTGTGTTTGTGTGTTTGTATTAGTGTGTGTATTGTGTGTTTGTGTGTATTGTGTGTGTTTGTGTATTTGTATTTGTGTGTTTGTATTAGTGTGTTTATATTAGTGTGTTTGTGTGTGTTTGTGTGTATTGTGTATGTGTATTGGTGTGTTTGTATTAGTGAGTTTGTTTGTGTGTTTGTGTGTTTGTATTAGTGCATTTGTGTGTTTGTATTAGTGTGTTTGTATGTATTGTGTATTAGAGTGTTTGTATGTATTGTGTGATTGTTTGTATTAGTGTGTATTGTGTGTTTATGTGTGTTTGTGTGTTTGTGTGTATTGTATGTTTATGTGTGTTTGTGTGTTTGTGTGTATTGTATGTTTATGTGTGTTTGTGTGTGTTTGTGTGTTTGTGTGTATTTCCTCTTGTATAAAACTCTTGTTGTTTTGTGCTGTAGCTGAGGGCGCTGAGGTCGTGAGGCAGTCATGGAATCTCCTGACTCTGCTGAACTGCAGATCATAAAGAACCACTACAAGAAAGCGTTTGAATGCCTCGAGGCGGGGCAGTTGGAGGATGAAGCGGGGAACAGAGGCCGAGCTGTGGTGCTGTACCGCCTGGGCCGCCGTCACCTCCTCCAGGGTCTGGAGGTGGCCACTCACGGCGAGTGGTGTGTGGGAGCCCACTGGGACTGTGCCCGACAGCTGCAGCTGAAGATGAACGAGACCCTGAGCAGCATCACCACTCGGCTGGCCGTGCTGGAGACCGCCTCAGGTCAGGGGGCCTCAGGGGCCCAAGCGCTCTATCCGAGCTTGCCGGTCCTGCAGAGGCCGCCGAGACCGGCCAGAAAGCCCCTTGTTACCAGCAGCTGCTGCCCTGCAGCTTCTGGAGGGGTTCCTTTCCCCACAACCTCTCCAGTCACCGCCTCTGATGTGCCCAGCGAGCTGCCGCCGGCCTACACCCCTCAGGCCACGGACGGGCACCTCTCTCTGTCTCACAGTGGCGGGAAAAGCTGGCCTGTGCTGTCCAGACCTCAGCAGCTTGGCCGGCAGCAGAGCGTGAGTGAAGGTGGAGAGGATCTCTTGTTCCTGCCCCACGGAGTGCAGATATTCTTCGTGACGGCCGACGGCCAGGTCAGCGCTCCTTCTTACCCGGGCTACCTCCGCATCATCCTGAACAGCAGCCAGCGCTACCACAGCGGGGACACCAGTGACACCAGTGACACCAGTGACATCAGGCAACCTCCTGCTTACCTCCAGGTACCGGTAGGGTTGGGCAATATGGTGATATGTAAATGTTATCATGATTAATTATTAATTCTCAAAATAAATACATATTTTAATGTTAGCTTTTATTTACCCAGTAAACACTTTATTATTAAATATTAATCAGCATTAATAGAGTAAGTAGTGCTTTTACACTTTATTATTAAATATTAAACAGTATTAATAGAGTAAGTAGAGCTTTTACACTTTATTATTACATATTAAACAGTATTAATAGAGTAAGTAGAGCTTTTACACTTTATTATTAAATATTAATCAGTATTAATAGAGTAAGTAGTGCTTTTACACTTTATTATTAAATATTAAACAGTATTAATAGAGTAAGTAGAGCTTTTACACTTTATTATTAAATATTAAACAGTATTAATAGAGTAAGTAGAGCTTTTACACTTTATTATTACATATTAAACAGTATTAATAGAGTAAATAGTGCTTTTACACTTTATTATTAAATATTAATCAGTATTAATAGAGTAAGTAGAGCTTTTACACTTTATTATTAAATATTAAACAGTATTAATAGAGTAAGTAGAGCTTTTACACTTTATTATTAAATATTAATCAGTATTAATAGAGTAAGTAGAGCTTTTACACTTTATTATTAAATATTAATCAGTATTAATAGAGTAAGTAGTGTTTTACACTTTATTATTAAATATTAATCAGTATTAATAGAGTAAGTAGTGTTTTACACTTTATTATTAAATATTAATCAGTATTAATAGAGTAAGTAGAGCTTTTACACTTTATTATTAAATATTAATCAGTATTAATAGAGTAAGTAGTGCTTTTACACTTTATTATTAAATATTAATCAGTATTAATAGAGTAAGTAGTGTTTTACACTTTATTATTAAATATTAATCAGTATTAATAGAGTAAGTAGAGCTTTTACACTTTATTATTAAATATTAATCAGTATTAATAGAGTAAGTAGTGTTTTACACTTTATTATTAAATATTAATCAGTATTAATAGAGTAAGTAGTGTTTTACACTTTATTATTAAATATTAATCAGTATTAATAGAGTAAGTAGAGCTTTTACACTTTATTATTAAATATTAATCAGTATTAATAGAGTAAGTAGTGTTTTACACTTTATTATTAAATATTAATCAGTATTAATAGAGTAAGTAGTGTTTTACACTTTATTATTAAATATTAATCAGTATTAATAGAGTAAGTAGAGCTTTTACACTTTATTATTAAATATTAATCAGTATTAATAGAGTAAGTAGTGCTTTTACACTTTATTATTAAATATTAATCAGTATTAATAGAGTAAGTAGTGTTTTACACTTTATTATTAAATATTAATCAGTATTAATAGAGTAAGTAGAGCTTTTACACTTTATTATTAAATATTAATCAGTATTAATAGAGTAAGTAGTGCTTTTACACTTTATTATTAAATAATAATCAGTATTAATAGAGTAAGTAGTGTTTTACATACGTCAGTGTGTTTATTTAACTCTTTCCAAGCTTCTCCTAAACAACCCAGTATTATTATCAGTTCTCATCTAATACCTGCTTTGACTGCTCAGTACTTCATTAAGATAAATCAAGATTTGCTGCTGAAGGAACTGAACACATTCATACAATGTCTGGGGCGTCCAGGAGAAATCTGGAACCTAACTTTGTTCTTCAAACTGGATCAAGATCTGATCTACTTCTCTCACAATAACATATAAGTGATGTCACTGGTGTGTGATATAGAGAGTCTAAAGGTTTAGGTGTAGCTGCTGATGTGTATCTGAACATCACATTACTGTAAGTTGTACAGATAACAGTGCTGCTTCTTCTGTCCTGGATCTTCTACGCACAAGGAAACACGTTTAGTTTTGGTTCAGTGAGCCGAGTTTTTGCCTCAGTTTGGCTGTAAAGTTTAAAATAATACTACACTCTTCGTTAAATACGGATACGCGTGTTTATTTTGTGTGTAATACGGAAAGCTTACTGATACGGACGGGACGGAGCAATACCGCTGCAGACCGTAGGGGGCAGTACCAGACCTCCATACAAACACGACGCAGAAGTAACGGCAGGACTTTTTGAAGGGAGGTGCGAGTTGGTTAGGATTTTTAACCACGATGTAAGTTTGCCGCGGCGCAGACACAAACAGTAGTTTCTCAATGTTTTTGAAGTAAAAACAGAACTATGAGCTCATCCACCACCATGTTTGATTTACTGCCCTCTACTGCACGTGTTGCTCAATAACCATGTAAACAGAGCTGAAGCAGAAACGGTGATATCACTTGAAACGCACGCAGACATTTCCGCACGTACAGGGAGTATAAATCAGCCTTTACACTACCTACACCTACCTGTGTACAGGTAAACTGTATCACTACCTTCACCTACCTGTGTACAGGTAAACTGTATCACTACCTTCACCTACCTGTGTACAGGTAAACTGTATCACTACCTTCACCTACCTGTGTACAGGTAAACTGTATCACTACCTTCACCTACCTGTGTACAGGTAAACTGTATCACTACCTTCACCTACCTGTGTACAGGTAAACTGTAACTCTACCTTCACCTACCTGTGTACAGGTAAACTGTAACTCTACCTTCACCTACCTGTGTACAGGTAAACTGTAACTCTACCTTCACCTACCTGTGTACAGGTAAACTAACTACCTTCACCTACCTGTGTACAGGTAAACTGTATCACTACCTTCACCTACCTGTGTACAGGTAAACTAACTACCTTCACCTACCTGTGTACAGATAAACTGTAACACTACCTTCACCTACCTGTGTACAGCTAAACTGTAACTCTAACTTCACCTACCTGTGTACAGATAAACTGTAACACTACCTTCACCTACCTGTGTACAGCTAAACTGTAACTCTAACTTCACCTACCTGTGTACAGGTAAACTGTAACACTACCTACACCTACCTGTGTACAGGTAAACTGTAACACTACCTTCACCTACCTGTGTACAGGTAAACTGTAACACTACCTACACCTACCTGTGTACAGGTAAACTGTAACACTACCTTCACCTACCTGTGTACAGGTAAACTGTAACACTACCTTCACCTACCTGTGTACAGGTAAACTGTAACACTACCTTCACCTACCTGTGTACAGGTAAACTGTATCACTACCTTCACCTACCTGTGTACAGCTAAACTGTAACTCTACCTTCTCCTACCTGTGTACAGGTAAACTGTAACACTACCTTCTCCTACCTGTGTACAGGTAAAGTGTAACACTACCTACACCTACCTGTGTACAGGTAAAGTGTAACACTACCTACACCTACCTGTGTACAGGTAAAGTGTAACACTACCTACACCTACCTGTGTACAGGTAAACTGTAACACTACCTTCTCCTACCTGTGTACAGATAAACTGTAACACTACCTTCACCTACCTGTGTACAGGTAAACTGTAACACTACCTACACCTACCTGTGTACAGGTAAACTGTATCACTACCTTCACCTACCTGTGTACAGCTAAACTGTAACTCTACCTTCTCCTACCTGTGTACAGGTAAACTGTAACACTACCTTCTCCTACCTGTGTACAGGTAAACTGTAACACTACCTACACCTACCTGTGTACAGGTAAACTGTATCACTACCTACACCTACCTGTGTACAGGTAAAGTGTAACTCTACCTTCTCCTACCTGTGTACAGGTAAACTGTAACACTACCTTCTCCTACCTGTGTACGGGTAAACTGTAACACTACCTTCACCTACCTGTGTACAGGTAAACTGTAACACTACCTTCACCTACCTGTGTACAGGTAAACTGTAACACTACCTACACCTACCTGTGTACAGGTAAACTGTAACACTACCTACACCTACCTGTGTACAGGTAAAGTGTAACACTACCTTCACCTACCTGTGTACAGGTAAACTGTAACACTACCTTCACCTACCTGTGTACAGGTAAACTGTAACACTACCTTCACCTACCTGTGTACAGGTAAACTGTAACATTACCTACACCTACCTGTGTACAGGTAAACTGTAACACTACCTACACCTACCTGTGTACAGGTAAACTGTAACACTACCTTCACCTACCTGTGTACAGGTAAACTGTAACACTACCTACACCTACCTGTGTACAGGTAAACTGTAACACTACCTTCACCTACCTGTGTACAGGTAAACTGTAACACTACCTTCACCTACCTGTGTACAGGTAAACTGTAACACTACCTTCACCTACCTGTGTACAGGTAAACTGTAACACTACCTACACCTACCTGTGTACAGGTAAACTGTAACACTACCTACACCTACCTGTGTACAGGTAAAGTGTAACACTACCTTCACCTACCTGTGTACAGGTAAACTGTAACACTACCTTCACCTACCTGTGTACAGGTAAACTGTAACACTACCTACACCTACCTGTGTACAGGTAAACTGTAACACTACCTTCACCTACCTGTGTACAGGTAAACTGTAACACTACCTTCACCTACCTGTGTACAGGTAAACTGTAACACTACCTTCACCTACCTGTGTACAGGTAAACTGTATCACTACCTTCACCTACCTGTGTACAGCTAAACTGTAACTCTACCTTCTCCTACCTGTGTACAGGTAAACTGTAACACTACCTTCTCCTACCTGTGTACAGGTAAAGTGTAACACTACCTACACCTACCTGTGTACAGGTAAAGTGTAACACTACCTACACCTACCTGTGTACAGGTAAAGTGTAACACTACCTACACCTACCTGTGTACAGGTAAACTGTAACACTACCTTCTCCTACCTGTGTACAGATAAACTGTAACACTACCTTCACCTACCTGTGTACAGGTAAACTGTAACACTACCTACACCTACCTGTGTACAGGTAAACTGTAACACTACCTACACCTACCTGTGTACAGGTAAACTATAACACTACCTACACCTACCTGTGTACAGGTAAACTGTAACACTACCTACACCTACCTGTGTACAGGTAAACTGTATCACTACCTTCACCTACCTGTGTACAGCTAAACTGTAACTCTACCTTCTCCTACCTGTGTACAGGTAAACTGTAACACTACCTTCTCCTACCTGTGTACAGGTAAACTGTAACACTACCTACACCTACCTGTGTACAGGTAAACTGTAACACTACCTACACCTACCTGTGTACAGGTAAAGTGTAACACTACCTACACCTACCTGTGTACAGGTAAACTGTAACACTACCTTCTCCTACCTGTGTACAGGTAAACTGTAACACTACCTTCACCTACCTGTGTACAGGTAAACTGTAACACTACCTACACCTACCTGTGTACAGGTAAACTGTAACACTACCTACACCTACCTGTGTACAGGTAAACTGTAACACTACCTACACCTACCTGTGTACAGATAAACTGTAACACTACCTACACCTACCTGTGTACAGGTAAACTGTAACACTACCTTCTCCTACCTGTGTACGGGTAAACTGTAACACTACCTTCACCTACCTGTGTACAGGTAAACTGTAACACTACCTTCACCTACCTGTGTACAGGTAAACTGTAACACTACCTACACCTACCTGTGTACAGGTAAACTGTAACACTACCTACACCTACCTGTGTACAGGTAAAGTGTAACACTACCTTCACCTACCTGTGTACAGGTAAACTGTAACACTACCTTCACCTACCTGTGTACAGGTAAACTGTAACATTACCTACACCTACCTGTGTACAGGTAAAGTGTAACACTACCTACACCTACCTGTGTACAGGTAAACTGTAACACTACCTACACCTACCTGTGTACAGGTAAACTGTAACACTACCTTCACCTACCTGTATACAGGTAAACTGTAACACTACCTACACCTACCTGTGTACAGGTAAACTGTAACACTACCTACACCTACCTGTGTACAGGTAAAGTGTAACACTACCTTCACCTACCTGTGTACAGCTAAACTGTACTAAGTAATGCTGGTTTTATGTCCTACCTCTGGTTTTATCTACCTGTAAATATACTTTATGATGATTTTGAATAGAGATCATTACAACATCAGCACCAACTCAAACCTAGAAAATAATGTAAATGAAAACTGAGTAAACAAACATTGTTTACCTTTTTTATATAATTTCCACTTTTATCAGTATAAGAAATATTTCAAATGCACTGTATATGAACATAAACAAGAACAAATAATAACCTGGTCCAAAGGTTACCATTACTTTAATTAAAATAAAAAAAAATCCAGGTTTAAACAGTTTTTAGGCACAGTAGCTAAACCTGTGTTAATCACTCCAAACCTTGAGCTAAACTTTCACACTTTCCACACGCAGTACCCAACTTCTCGTACAGTCCATTTCATTTTAATGCTCTATGTTTAAATGTATAATTATATAACATTATCTAATAAATTAGGAATAAAAGTTTTGAAAAGTTTTCTCAGTCCAATTCCTCTCACCTGTGACATCCTTAATTTCATATAAAACCAGTTTTAGTCTCAATGTCCACTACAAAGAACATTAAAAAATGCTGTTAGGTAGTTAAACGTTTGTGCACACCAATAAAAAGTGTTTTGAGAACTAGCTACAACAGTTTTATACCCAAAACAGACCAATTATAGGATTTAGAAACAAAATAAACTCATATTATTGGACAGCGTATCTCTCTCACTCCCATAAAATGTGATAACTCAGAGGCGGCCATATTTAAAAAAAGGCGGAGCTTTTGTTGTGAGTGACACACCCCAACACATGATACATCACTGGAAAGACCAGGATGTCCTGTATATGGGTCAATATAGTGCCCCTATAGTGTCCCCTACAGAGGATAAAAATCAGATCTTACCAGGATACGGTAATACTGCTGAGCCCTGATAGTAAGACTGGTTTATTTGTTTATTTGTTTATTTGTTTATTTTGTTTGTTGTTTTTTAGAAGAAGTTCTAGTGAACATACACGCATTAATCAGATAAAGACTTTTACACAATCAGCTCAGGAGCCTCAGACATTTACACAAGCTTAAAAAGAAGGTTTGTCCTAAACTGTCCAGCTGCGCATGGGCTCATCATTAGTATATCAATCAATCAATCAATCAATCAAACTTTATTTAAACTTAGAGCGCATTGAGGGTGACCCTTGTTTACAATGCAGTCGAGATGATGCATAGAATATGGACTGATAGATAAACCAAAGAGGCAAATGAGATAAAACAAATAAGAACATTAATATAACTAAATCCAAGAATAAAAAAATCTATTTAAGCAAAACAGAAGTTAAGTAATTAAAGATAATAATAATAAGAAGAATAAATAAAAGGGAAAGCATTGTTTTGATATACACCTCTTTCATACGGTGAGCAGTGATGTGAGCTGAAGGGTCACTGGTGATGAATGATGTCACCGGTGTGTGATATAGAGAGTCTAAAGGTTTAGGTGTAGCTGCTGATGCGTATCTGAACATCACATTATCTCCAGAACAGATAACAGTGCTGCTTCTCCTGTGCTGGATCTTGAGTGCTTAAGGAAGCTCCTGTAGTTTCGGTTCAGGGAGCCGAGTTTTTGTCTCAGTTTGGCTGTAAAGCTCCTTAATGTGATACGTAAAAGTAGATTTGTAGAAAGTTGATGTGATACATGCACAGAAAAGAAGTACTTTAAATTTTTGTACACAGTTAAAAGGTCACGCTGCTCCAGATGCTGCTCGCTGTTCTGGGCTGGTTGTTATTTGGTTGTTATGGCGACTCTGGCAGGCCGCACTGCTCGACTGGCACATTTCCCTCTGTTTAAAGGCCAGCTGTCCACTGACACCGCCACACAGAGGCTGTGTCCAGGACACACACACACACACATAGTGAAAAAGTGTGTGTCGACCAGCTCCTCTTTGTCCCACTTTAGCCCCCCGGGACAAAGACTGGTCTGCTGAGCGCATGACCCACCCAACAGAAATCAGCTCTCAGAGTTCAGCGTGACTCACTGCCCCCAAATAACCTCCCAGAAAAACTACCCCTGTTATATTTCACCACATATATTTATATATTTCACCTGCTCAGAGTAGCGCTGCAGTGACTGATCCACTCGTACCAGCACAACACACACTAACTAACACACCACCACCATGTCAGTGTCACTGCAGTGCTGAGAATGATCCACCTCCCTAATAGTATCTGCTCTGTGGTGGTCCTGTGGGGGTCCTGATCATTAAAGAACAGAGTAATAAAGTATACAGAGAATCAGATGAACTACAGTCTGTAAGTGGAGGTCCTGTATGGTCAGTGGAGCTGATACAGTGGACAGTGAGTGGAGGTCCTGTATGGTCAGTGGAGCTGATACAGTGGACAGTGAGTGGAGCTCCTGTATGGTCAGTGGAGCTGATACAGTGGACAGTGAGTGGAGGTCCTGTATGGTCAGTGGAGCTGATACAGTGGACAGCGAGTGGAGGTCCTGTATGGTCAGTGGAGCTGATACAGTGGACAGTGAGTGGAGGTCCTGTATGGTCAGTGGAGCTGATACAGTGGACAGTGAGTGGAGGTCCTGTATGGTCAGTGGAGCTGATACAGTGGACAGTGAGTGGAGGTCCTGTATGGTCAGTGGAGCTGATACAGTGGACAGTGAGTGGAGGTCCTGTATGGTCAGTGGAGCTGATACAGTGGACAGTGAGTGGAGGTCCTGTATGGTCAGTGGAGCTGATACAGTGGACAGTGAGTGGAGGTCCTGTATGGTCAGTGGAGCTGATACAGTGGACAGTGAGTGGAGGTCCTGTATGGTCAGTGGAGCTGATACAGTGGACAGTGAGTGGAGGTCCTGTATGGTCAGTGGAGCTGATACAGTGGACAGTGAGTGGAGGTCCTGTATGGTCAGTGGAGCTGATACAGTGGACAGTGAGTGTAGGTCCTGTATGGTCAGTGGAGCTGATACAGTGGACAGTGAGTGGAGGTCCTGTATGGTCAGTGGAGCTGATACAGTGGACAGTGAGTGGAGGTCCTGTATGGTCAGTGGAGCTGATACAATGGACAGCGAGTGGAGGTCCTGTATGGTCAGTGGAGCTGATACAATGGACAGCGAGTGGAGGTCTCCTTATTTCCCTTGACTTCCTTATACCAGTTGATTATTTGTGTCTGATCTCCTCAGAAATATCTCCACAAAGTATATAGAACTTATGTTTTACGACCTCATTGACTTGAAATGTAATAAACTGAGTTTTCACATGGAAATTTTGTAACACGCTCCTTTTATAGTGAATCAAAAGCATCAAAGTGTTGTGAACATGGTGACCTGTGCTGTGTTTTGACCTGTGCTGTGTTTTGACCTGTGCTGTGTTTTGACCTGTGCTGTGTTTTGACCTGTGCTGTGTTTACTGATGACACTTCAGATAAATATGTATTTGAACAGAAGGTGGTTCTGAAGTATGTGGAACATGAAGCTGATGATGTATTTGTGTTTGCAGGTATGCGACTGGCACTACCCGCTGTTTCCAGACTCGCCGGTCCTGCTTAGCAACAAAGGCGTGTTCACATTCCCTGATACCACGGCAACAGCGCTAGGGTCCTACGTCGGTGTGGTGCTGTCCTCGGAGCTGCCCGCGGCAGACAGAGCTCTTTTCCAGGAGCACCTCTCAGTGCTCACACAGCTCAGAGTGCAGGTAACACACTCCGCACAGCAACACTGGAGTCTGGACAACGAGCACAAGTTCAGTACTTCAGTAAAAGAATTCAGACTCCTGGTCTAATGTTACTGCAGTACAAGGGAAAGTTGTGGAGTTCTGGAGTTCTCGCTTTTAAAAATACTTTAATATTTAAAAGTATGTCTTATTTCAATGTATATTATTGCCAGAATGTGTTTACAGAACCCACTGACTCTGAACCAGCCGACTGACTTCTGATATTACTAGTATTGATACGTTTATTTATCAGAATTAAATCATATATTTCTGAAAGGACTTCAGTCAGTAACTCTGCATCTTCACTAACTAACTATAAACATGCCTCAGCAGTGGATTCCCACAGAACCTGCTGTTATAAACCAGAGGGTTTCCAGGTTAACTGGTTCCCGTGCGGGTTCATTGCTGTGTAACCGCAGGAGGTGTGTCTGGTTCCGTCGCCAGATTCTTCTCACATTCACACACGTACTAACCTCTCATCTCAGATCTACTGCGCAGAACATGAGCTGTGAGAACTACATCACACACACCTGCAGAGACAGGAACCAGTTAGACTGAAAACCATCAGAGACAGAACATCAGACCCAACACGACAACCTGACCAACATCCATAACAACCCATTTAACCAACCACAGCATAAACTGCAGCTACTACAATCTAATGTAGGAGCTCCTCTGTAGGAGCTTACTGTGACTGTGACTCTCCAATCACGTTTCAGAAAAGTGAGTAATGAGTAAAGAGTAACGAGAACCTTCATAGAAAAGTAGCCAAAAGTACAAATTAGTCTTTTAAATGTCATGTAAAAGTCAAATGTTTCCAAAAAATGGTGCTCAAGTAAAATACAGATACTAGATAAATGTTCTTAAGTACGGTACTCAAATAAAGTACAGATACTGGAAATATGTACTTAAATACAGTACTCAAGTAAAGTACAAATACTGGGAAATTTACTTAAGTGCAGTATTCAAGTAAAATGTACACAAGCAAAGTACAGATACTGGAAACGTGTACTTAATAAGTACAGTACTCAAGTAAAGAACACATACTAGAAAAATGTACTCAAGTAAAGTACAGATACTAGAAAAGTGTACTTAATAAGTACAGTACTCAAGTAAAGAACACATACTAGAAAAATGTACTCAAGTAAAGTACAGATACTAGAAAAGTGTACTTAATAAGTACAGTACTTAAGTAAAGTACACATACTAGAAAAATGTACTCAAGTAAAGTGCAGATACTGGAAAAGTGTACTTAAGTACAGTACACGAGTAAACTACAGATACTTGTAAAATGTTCTTAAGTACAGTACATGAATAAAGTGCAGATGCTGGTAAAATGTTCTTAAGTATAGTACATGAATAAACTACAGATACTGGAAAAATGTACTTAAGTATAGTACTCAAGTAAAGTACAGATACTGGAAAAATATATTTGAGTACAGTGCTCAAGTAAATGTACTTTGTCACTGTCCACTCCAGCCACTACAGCTGTAGCCACCATGTTCTCCATTGTTTCCATCACAGTGACTGTAAGCTGCTTCCTTTATGTTCCCGGCTGAACAGAGCTTCTGCTGATTAGCAACTCCCGGGTCAGAGTTAACGCAGGCTGGACACTAGAGCGAGAGGGTGACCTTTTAGAGGTCCAGTGGGAGGAGCATCATGTTGAGGGAAGCTTCTGACTTTCTGAAAAGGTCAAATGTTATTCATTCCCCGGTTGTGTTGATCAGTCGAGACATGTTTACCACCTGAATGCCTAAATAAACACACCCCTGACACTGTCTACAGAGGACACGCTGGTAGCAGAGACCCCGAGACCTGTATTTAGACAACATGTCCATAATCACCCAGGTGTGATGACTCATTGATCACCCTCAGAACAAAACACCTCTAACCTTCAGTCAAAGATGTAAATAATCAGACATACAATACAAAGTAACATGAATATGTTATTGTGAGAGAAGTAGATCAGATCTTGATCCAGTTTGAAGAACAAAGTTAGGTTCCAGATTTCTCCTGGACGCCCCAGACATTGTATGAATGTGTTCAGTTCTTGATTTATCTTAATGAAGTACTGAGCAGTCAAAGCAGGTATTAGATCAGAACTGATAATAATACTGGGTTGTTTAGGAGAAGCTTGGAAAGAGTTAATAAACACACTGACGTATGAAAAACACTACTTACTCTATTAATACTGATTAATATTTAATAATAAAGTGTAAAAGCACTACTTACTCTATTAATACTGATTAATATTTAATAATAAAGTGTAAAAGCTCTATTTACTCTATTAATACTGATTAATATTTAATAATAAAGTGTAAAAGCTCTACTTACTCTATTAATACTGATTAATATTTAATAATAAAGTGTAAAAGCACTACTTACTCTATTAATACTGATTAATATTTAATAATAAAGTGTAAAAGCACTACTTACTCTATTAATACTGTTTAATATTTAATAATAAAGTGTAAAAGCAATACTTACTCTATTAATACTGATTAATATTTAATAATAAAGTGTAAAAGCTCTACTTACTCTATTAATACTGATTAATATTTAATAATAAAGTGTAAAAGCACTACTTACTCTATTAATACTGATTAATATCTAATAATAAAGTGTAAATAAAAACGATATATATATATATATATATATATATATATATATATATATATATATATATATATATATATATATATATATATATATATATATATACCTTTGATCTTAATCTCACTGAAGGCTGCAGATGATGCTGAAGCAGGTGAACCTACAGGGGCCAGCAACATTAACCTGAATGAGAAGTCTCGTGTCAGCCCCTCAGACGAGACAGCGCTGGATACATCTCCGAGAAAAGAGGAGAAGAACCTGCCTGAATGGAGTGAGAAGATGTCTCAGAGCATCCTAGCAGGTGGGAGTCTAAGAGAATATAATCCTAATTTAATCCTTTAGGCTGTTTAGCATTAAAGATTATATTAGTTTCAAAATATAAACATATATTAGTTTAATATATACATTAAACACGAATCTAAAAAAACAAATATACTAATTAATATTAAATGAGACACTTAAATACTTAATCAGGTGAAAGAGGCTGAAACCACGCGGTAGTGCAGGGCTCCTCCGGGGTGTGTCGTTTACTGGACCTCTTCACTGTAAACACAACTTCCTGTAGCAGTAGCCCTGAAAAGGCCACCACTGCTGATGTCATGTTTATACACGCACTGCTACGACACAGGACTTCTATCAGCAGTCAGGTCCACAGGCTCGTTTGTGATGACAATAAAATCTGGGGAAGTGATCTTTGACCGCAGGGCTGTGTTTGATTATGGGATTGTGGTTCTGTGGTTAGAGCTTTTCTCCGTGTGCAGGACAGGCTGACCGTCTCTGCTCTCTTTATAAAGCTGAGGGCAAGAATTAGGAAGGTCAGTCTCCTCCAGAGTCTCGTTACACTGTTTACTCACCTCCGCCTGGTTTGGCAGATTCATTGTTCAGTTAAAGGTTCTGAAAGTACTGACTCATAAACCTGAGAGTAGACACGCAGCAGACACGCAGCAGACACGCAGCAGACACGCAGCAGACACGCAACAGACACGCAACAGACACGCAGCAGACACGCAACAGACACGCAACAGACACGCAGCAGACACGCAGCAGACACGCAGCAGACACACAGCAGACACGCAGTAAAGACTGTTTTACATCCCTTTCATATACTACAATACCGCTCCTTAAAGGGGAATAATAATAATATTAACAATAATAATAATAATAACAGTAATGATAATAAATATAATACATATGAATATAAACATAAATAAATGCTTGACAATGTGAATTATTATTATTATTATTATTATTATTATTATTATTATTATATATTAAGGGTATATATATATATATATATATATATATATATTTTTTATTTTATTTTTTTTTTTTAATTTTATTTTTTATTTTTTTACATTTCTTTATATTTAAATCGAGGTATATAAATATACTCATCCTGAGTGGTTTGATGTGAATTAGTTCATTTTCAAGGACTAATTTTGATTTCTGTCCAGTGGTGCACTGATGTAGTCACCTTATTAACCATATCTAAAAATACCAGAGTTTTTATTTATTTGTTTATTTGTTAATTTATTTATTTAATGTGGTAAACACAATGATAACCTGAAAATACTTCTATACAATCTATTTGGGGGCTTTTTAAAATATTATCCAGCACATATTAAATAAATTGTTATAATAACAATCATAAAACATTGTTTTAGATTTGTTTGTTAGCATTTAATTGTTTTTGTGTTGAAGCTTTAAGAGGCATTAAATGCTCCAGACGGCTGGTTACCACCACTATAGTACATTTCTCTAGAATTAATTTAGAATCACTGACTGTTGGTGTTGTACACCGAGGAATCTGACCTCCACACTTAACCTGTCGGTGCAGTGAAGCACACACACACACAGACACACTAGTGAACACACACTAGGGGGCAGTGTGTACAGTTCAACAGTTGCTGCAATGGACAATTAATGTTAATCACAATTATGTAAATTATAATTATCAGTTAATATTTAATAAGTGTGACAGACAAACGTGTTATTGACTTAAAAGGGAAACTAGACTGTCTAGAAAGAGGAATCAAACAGAAGGATGGAAAGCAAAACATGAGAAAGGGTATCGAGGTCCGAGCCCACCTAGAGCAATAGGCAGGACAGTGGCAGGAAACCCAGGTTCGAGGGGGGAGCCCATCCTCCTCTGGTTGACCCCGGATAGAGAGAGAACAACAGAGCTAATGAGGTTATAAGAGAGAATACAATAAGAAACTCAGCTTGAACATGATTGATCATTCAGGAGGTGGTGATGTAGAGTTTGAACCGTCTCGTTCAGTTAATATTTTATTCTTTATTGATCTGCAGAAACAAAACAATACACAAGCCGAGCAGAACAGTTAGAAATTATTTGGCTGCAAATGATTCACTGGCTGCAGTGTGTTAGTAGGGGGTCCGTCTGCAGTATAAGAGTGGGCCAGCTGTGCTCAAGTGGGACTTGGGGGCTTGACGCAATCGATTGCTAAATTGTGGAATTGTGCAAACGAGGTATTTCTCCTTTCCCCCAGTCCGCCGGTGAGGCAAGCAAAGCGATCCGGGCAACAGTGCACTTGAGGCTTCCGCCATCTAGAAACTTCTACAGACTTTGTGTAATCCAGTTACTGTGTTAGAATAAATCTGTTGTTAAAAAAAAAAAAAAAAAAAAAAAAAAAAATATATATATATATATATATATATATATATATATATATATATATATATATATATATATATATATATATATATATATATATACAGATATATAGTGTATATATAGTATAATTAAAGATATATAGTGTTATAATATTCTAATTCTATATATGTATATTAATTCTATAACATATATTAAGCCAAACACACAAAAATCCTATTCGTCAGCAGGGGGCAGTGTGGGCCTGCATCACACCTCATAAGCACTTACCGAACCAAGCCACCAGAGAGCACTGTTTTAAAAAACTAGTCCTAATAGCCCAGTGTGGTGTCTTGTCCCACTTAGAGCTGGTAGATGGATCTGCTCACCTGTTTAGTTTACCTGCAGCTCATATTCACTCCTGTTCTCCGTGTTTAGGGGCTTCGTGGCTCAGTCGGGGGCTTGTTCAGGGGGCGGAGGTCACAGGCAAAGCCATCCACAGAGGAGCCACCAAGCTGCGTGAAAACATCACCCCAGAGGAGACGCCAGCAGAGGTCAGCCCCAGGGTCACCAGGGGCCTGCAAGTAGCCAGGCAAGCCACAGGGGGCGCTGCTAAAGTCAGCAATTTTTTAGGTAAGCTACCTGAGAGCATGGCATGTTGATGGGTTTCCAGACTCCAGGCAGGTGTTTTACCTGCGCTCTGTTCAGGGAGGTGTTGATAATTAGTTAGTAAGTAAGAATCAGGTGTGATGAGCTCAACACCTGTGGTAGGTTTCATGTTTCTTTGAAGTCGTGGACAAGAGAATGTCTCTGTGGGCTCAAATTAAAAATTGTACCCCAAAGCAGACTTTTTAGGTCAGATCCCTGGAGTGCCCCCCAGCCCACCCACAGCACCTTGGGCCTGCATAGAGTCAGCCCGACTCTCGCCCAGCTGTGACTCCCCTGTCTTAACAGTGCAGAGCTTTTGTGAAACCAGAGCCAGATTTAGAAGCTGCTGTACTGAATTCATTGTTTCCGGTTGATAAATACCGTCTGCAGCCAAATCTGACCCAACAGATTATGTAAACTATATTTATGTAAAAATATATCTTTAAACTTGACAGAGCTGACATCACATAGGACAAGATATCAAAGAGGAACTCCGCCTATTCTTAAACTGCCTGTACAGCTTTAGTGGTTCAGATATAAGCAGAGCTGTTCAGAGTGTTTTAATATGAAATTATGTGTGAATTGTGGAGAAACTGACCCGTTTTAATTTCTTTATAGTGGAGTTGATGGGAACCAGGTGTCACTGTATCACTGTATATTACTGTATCATTGCTGTCCAATGAAAAACCAGTAACTTTATAGGACAGGACAAAAACTGTCTTTGCTTTCAATGTAAGTCAATGGAACCAGAATTCATTGCACGCTATATTTGAGCGTTCCTATTGGTCAGTCAACTCAAGTTTATTTGTATAGCACTTTTTACGAAGACATTGTCACAAAGCAGCTTTACAGGAGTTGGAAAACATGGCTTACAACATGGATCCCCCAGTGAGCAAGTCAGAGGCGATGGTGGCGAGGAAACTCACTCGAGACTGGAGGAGGAAACCTTGGGAGGAACCAAGACTCCTCTGGTTGCACAGTGTTTACAGTTTATTCATATAGATTATTCAATAGAAACTAAGAGAATCTGAGTCTGGATGGTAAAAGCTTTAGACACTGCACAGGTAGAGGCAGTCTCTGCAGAACTGCACTCATCACTGCACTGGCTTGTGAGGTATGAGGCAGGCCCACACTGCCCCCTGCTGACAAATGTTAATGTTAATGACTGTAAAGTAAGGTGTATGTTTCCTGCTATTGAGGTGCCATTGAACAGGTTTCAGGCCAAAGTCTTCTGTTAAACAACATCTCGCTCATCAGTAAACAGTGTAGAAACAAGCTTTCAGTGAGTTTAGAGTTTTTAATGCCTCAGACATCTGGTTCCTATCACCACCACTGTGAACAGATCTCATTGGCTTCCTGTAGAACAGCTCATTTCCCATGAAACCACGTCACCGGACTGACCTGGTTTACATTGTAAGGATGCAGAATCACTGGAATTCCAGCAGAAGGCTGATGCTCTACCTGCTGTACCTTGAGTTCCCGCCGGCTCAGGGCTTTAGCATGTTGTTGTGTGTGTTAAATGTGTTTTGATGAGTTTCTTGTTTGACTGTGTGTGTGCTATGTTACAGTCGAGGGTCTCTCCACTGTGGTTGAGCGTGTCGGGAAGGAACTGGCACCTCACGTAAAGAAGCACGGCAGCAAACTGATCCCAGAGTCTTTAAAGAAGAATAAAGAGTCCTGCTCCAACATGGACGGAGCCAAAGTGGTGGCTGCGAGTAGCATTAAAGGTGTGTATCTAATATTATTAACCATTTGATGCACAAGCTAAGCAAACCCATTCCAATGCACAACATGGGTTAAACAACATGGGATATTGATTTCCTATGTTACTGTATGTACTGCTGAGTGTCTCTTTAGTAAGTTTAAAATCAGTTTATTTCATTATTTAATGTTCCAAATGTTCATTGAAAATCTTGTTTTTAATCTTAGATCATTATTTTAATTCTTATTTATTTACTTCATCAACAAAAACAGTGTTTGTAAATATGTTCCTGACTTCAAATGTGTATAAACATCAACAGTTCCTATCTACCTCCACAGTGAACACATAAGGGTTAATTCTGAGCCATGCTGTGTGTAAGAAGGCTGTGATACAAGCATGATTATTATTATTATTATTAGTAATAAAGTAAAATCAGGATTTATAAGGAATGCATTGAAGCTTGAATGATGAAACTAATTTATTGTAAAGATACAGAGAATAAAATCGGGTCACTCCTGACCAGGTTGTGCATCAAAGGGTTAATAGTATTTGTATTAATGTGCATACACATGTCTCCCCACAGGTCTGTCGACCCTCTGGTCCGGTCTGGAGACGGCGGCGAAGACGATTGGTAAAAGTGCGAGTTCAGAAACAGTGCTGACTGTCAAGCACAAGTAGGTGTTTGTGTTTTCAGGTCTCTCTCATTTCGAAGAGCTCCAGACGCTCAGAAGCTCTGCTAATCTCATTTCATCCTTCTCTCTGTCCTCAAAATGCTGCTTCACACTTTCTGCTCAGGGTGGTTCATCTGTTCTTTCTTTTTCTCTCTCTTTCTTCTTGCTTTTTCAGATTTAGGGGTCTAGAAAGCATCCTGGACCCCTCTAGCAACATTTAACTGGTGGAGGGTGGAAAAACCTGTAGACTTGGGTCTATGACTAACTCTCTTTGGTCTTAAGTGCATTACTGTGCGGCATGATTAGCCATTAAAGGGTTAATGGACAGGTGTCTGCTTTACTGAGACCCCGCTGCTGTAATTCATGTGCAATAAACATCAAATTCATACAACAATGTCTTTTCCTCCTCTTTGATGTTTACAATCAACTATAACAAGCAGATTCTGCCTTATATCTTAATGTGGTTGGTGTTGTGTAGTGGGTTACACCCCCATACTGTAAACTGGGTTCCTATTGCCCACCTGGATAACCAACATTAACTCCTAACACTACATATGCCTACCTGTGTACAGGTAAACTGGAAGCGTCTCTGGATAAGAGTGTGTGGTGAATACTGTGTAGTACTGTTCTCTGTACAGATGGTCTCTGACTGTTGTTCCTGAAGCCGTAGCCACTCTTACCTGCTCTCACCTGCTCTCACCTGCTCTCACCTGCTCTCACCTGCTCTCGGTTGTGTGTGATTAAGGTATGGGGATGAAGCCAGCCAGGCTACAAACACTGCAGTCCAGTCGGTGGTCAATGTGGGTGTTACAGCCTTCAACCTGGACAACATTGCCCTCAAGGCTGTGCTGAAGGGTGCAGGCAGGCAGACCTCCAGCGCCGCAGCCGAAGAGGACGAGACCGCGGAGACAGAGAAGACAGTGGACAGATCAAAGCAGGAGAAGAAATGAGCCTCGTCTGTCTCGCTGTTCTCTCCTTTACTCGTATACAATTAATGATCTTTACAACAATGTGCTGTATAAAGAGACGAGCGTTTACAGAACACTTAAGTACTGTAGTACTGTAATACTGTAATACTGTAATACTGTAATTAACTAAGAGTCATTTAGAGAAATGGGATCTTTTTATATTAATATGATATATTTACTTCATCAAAAAATATCTCCATAAAAGTATCTGATATGTAGCATGTTTAATATAAGAACTTGTGAAGATGAATGAGTTTAATAAGATCTGTTTTACATTATATTCTTAATATAAACTTTACTATTTTGTATGTATATGAATATTATCACAATTATTATTATATTTACGGTAATATCTCTATATTACATCTTCATTTTATGCTGTCAATGTAACCAAATCTAAGTAATGTAATATATTTGTTTCTAAGGATTGATTCATATTATTTATTTTTTTAATTATTGTAAAAATACAGTAATGCAAATACTTTAGTGTAACAGAATAATGAGAGTTTACACACAGTTTAAATCCATTGTTGGTGGTCAGGGAAGACAAAAACATTCCCAAAACTATTTGGAGACATGGTGATTAATTTTACATTTTTAAGAAGGTGTGGATTAATTTATTCAGGCCACAGGTTTCTCATATTCTGGCCTTAATATATTAAATGAGATCTTTAATATAGTAACATTTGGCCTCAATAAAGTAAACTAACTCATGGCTTTAGTATAGTAATTTGTGGCCTCCATATATTAACTCATGGCTTTAGTATAGTAATTTGTGGCCTCCATATAGTAACTCATGGCTTTAGTATAGTAATTTGTGGCCTCCATATAGTAACTCATGGCTTTAGTATAGTAATTTGTGGCCTCCATATATTAACTCATGGCTTTAGTATAGTAATTTGTGACCTCCATTTAGTAACTCATGGCTTTAGTATAGTAATATGTGGCCTCCATATAGTAACTCATGGCTTTAGTATAGTAAGTTGTGGCCACCATATATTAACTCGTGGCTTTAGTATAGTAATTTGTGGCCACCATATAATAACTCATGGCTTTAGTATAGTAATTTGTGGCCACCATATAGTAACTCATGGCTTTAGTATAGTAATATGTGGCCACCATATATTAACTCATGGCTTTAGTATAGTAATATGTGGCCACCATATAGTAACTCATGGCTTTAGTATAGTAATTTGTGACCTCCATATAGTAACTCATGGCTTTAGTATAGTAATATGTGGCCTCCATATAGTAACTCATGGCTTTAGTATAGTAATTTGTGACCTCCATATATTAACTCATGGCTTTAGTATAGTAAGTTGTGGCCACCATATAGTAACTCATGGCTTTAGTATAGTAATATGTGGCGCCATATATTAACTCATGGCTTTAGTATAGTAATTTGTGACCTCCATATAGTAACTCATGGCTTTAGTATAGTAAGTTGTGGCCACCATATATTAACTCATGGCTTTAGTATAGTAATTTGTGACCTCCATATAGTAACTCATGGCTTTAGTATAGTAATATGTGGCCACCATATATTAACTCATGGCTTTAGTATAGTAATATGTGGCCACCATATAGTAACTCATGGCTTTAGTATAGTAATATGTGGCCACCATATAGTAACTCATGGCTTTAGTATAGTAATTTGTGACCTCCATATAGTAACTCATGGCTTTAGTATAGTAAGTTGTGGCCACCATATAGTAACTCATGGCTTTAGTATAGTAAGTTGTGGCCACCAAATATTAACTCATGGCTTTAGTATAGTAAGTTGTGGCCACCATATAGTAACTCATGGCTTTAGTATAGTAAGTTGTGGCCTCCATATAGTAACTCATGGCTTTAGTATAGTAAGTTGTGGCCACCAAATATTAACTCATGGCTTTAGTATAGTAATATGTGGCCACCATATATTAACTCATGGCTTTAGTATAGTAATTTGTGACCTCCATATAGTAACTCATGGCTTTAGTATAGTAAGTTGTGGCCACCATATATTAACTCATGGCTTTAGTATAGTAATTTGTGACCTCCATATAGTAACTCATGGCTTTAGTATAGTAATATGTGGCCACCATATAGTAACTCATGGCTTTAGTATAGTAATATGTGGCCACCATATATTAACTCATGGCTTTAGTATAGTAATTTGTGACCTCCATATAGTAACTCATGGCTTTAGTATAGTAAGTTGTGGCCACCATATATTAACTCATGGCTTTAGTATAGTAATTTGTGACCTCCATATAGTAACTCATGGCTTTAGTATAGTAATATGTGGCCACCATATATTAACTCATGGCTTTAGTATAGTAATATGTGGCCACCATATAGTAACTCATGGCTTTAGTATAGTAATATGTGGCCACCATATAGTAACTCATGGCTTTAGTATAGTAATATGTGGCCACCATATAGTAACTCATGGCTTTAGTATAGTAATTTGTGACCTCCATATAGTAACTCATGGCTTTAGTATAGTAAGTTGTGGCCACCATATAGTAACTCATGGCTTTAGTATAGTAAGTTGTGGCCACCAAATATTAACTCATGGCTTTAGTATAGTAAGTTGTGGCCACCATATAGTAACTCATGGCTTTAGTATAGTAAGTTGTGGCCACCAAATATTAACTCATGGCTTTAGTATAGTAATATGTGGCCTCCATATAGTAACTCATGGCTTTAGTATAGTAATTTGTGACCTCCATATAGTAACTCATGGCTTTAGTATAGTAATATGTGGCCTCCATATAGTAACTCATGGCTTTAGTATAGTAAGTTGTGGCCTCCATATATTAACTCATGGCTTTAGTATAGTAATATGTGGCCTCCATATATTAACTCATAGCTTGGGTAGAGTAATTTGTGGCCTCATTAAAGTTGCTCATGGCTTTCAGTCTGTTTTGGAAGACTGTGAGAGAGTTTGCTGTTCGGACAGCCAGTGGAAGTTCGTTCCACCATAGATCTACCAAGAAGAGTCTTGTCTCTTGCCTCAAGATTCATGGCAGACAGGATACTTGAGTGATGGCGGGTCAAGCCAAGTTTTATTGAATGCGAGCAGCTACAGTATAGTAATTTGTACAGCAGATTGGATCCACTATTTAGTAACTTTTGGCCTCTAAAAACATCTGTGGCCTCAACATAGTATATTGTTTCTTTAATATAGCAAAGTACAGCCTCAGTATAATGGCTTGAGGCTTTGAAATAGTAATTTGTGGCCTTAATATAATATCATGTGGCCTCAATATAGTAAATTGTACCCTCAACATAGTAATGGACTCCTTATGTCACCTTATAGGCTTCCTAATTTTTCTATTATCAACAGAAGACGCGTGTAGGTCCACTACATTTAGATAATTAATGAACTGGTTTATGTTTGAGCTGTAGAGTTTGGTTTCTTCTCTCTGAATCAGGTGGTTTATATCTTTTTAACTGATTTGAGCAGCTTTTCTCCTTCAGTGTGTCTCAAATACCACACAGTGGTCAGTTTATACCAACTGCTGGCCAATCCTAGCTCTGGGGGTGGGGCTTCTCTGAATAGGGAGTGGAGGGGGGCGCAACTAAGGCCCGCGAGTAGGTTCACGTTGCCCATGGTTACAGCCTAACAGTTGTAAAGCGTGTGGAGAGCTGAGCTGGGAGAAGATGGGAGATGCTGATATGCGGAGTTATGACGCAGCTCGACTTCAGGCAGAGCTCCAGCACGAGAGGGAGGTGAAGTAAGTATGACCGCCAGCTGTAGTTGTAGGTGGTTGTAGCTCGTGGTGCTGACATGCTGCTTGTTCTCCCTGCGCTCTGGACTCCACTGTCCTCTGAAGAGAGATGCTGGAGGACTCAGTTTCTGACCTGAGAAGCACGTTGGCTGATTTGGAGCAGCGACTGCACAGCATGGAGGGAGAAGGTAACATCTCACCTGCCTTGACCGTTTCTCACAACCTCTAAAACACTTCCTGTTATGATGAATGATTGAGCTTTCTGGTCTTTATTGACACAGTAGGAAAGGTGGCCGTTGGTTGCTGGTCCAGGGTCAGTTCAAGTGTTTCTACACACTCACTGTCCAATTAATTAGGTCCACCTCCCTGTATCTACACTCACTGTCCACTGGATCAGCTCCACTGACCATACAGGACCTACACTCACTGTCCACTGTATCAGCTCCACTGACCATACAGGACCTACACTCACTGTCCACTGTATCAGCTCCACTGGTGGACAGTGGACAGTGAGTGGAGCTCCTGTATGGTCAGTGGAGCTGATACAAGGAGGTGTGATGCAGGTTATGTGGGGCGAGCTGACTGCAGATCAGTGTACGAGGCTTTGTTTTTGCTCTCCTCAGGGAATGAGTGGAGAACCAGATATGAGACCCAGCTGGAGCTGAACGGGCAGCTGGAGAGGCAAATCGGAGTGGTGCAGGAGAGACTTGAGGGCCTTCGTGGAAATCCCATGGGTACAGAGTACTGAATTTATATCATTCTGTTTTATTAGCACTTCAAATATTGTTTGGATGTTTAATTTATTGTGAAAACTAATGTTATAAACATTCCTCTGATGCTAAAATGTTATAAGCAGCATTGTTTTGGTTCCACAGTTGTTTTAGAATAATTTTATAAAATCCAGGAACGGCAGGAGCAGCCGTGTGTTGCATTAGTGACCCATAGTGAGGTCAGAAGGTCACTTTTAAATATGTTTTTTTTTTTCAGATCGACTGGCTTCCATTCGTTCATATGATGAAATGACGGTGGTGAGTGAGAACCAACTGCACAGTCACAGTTACAGGCTGCTACATTAGCCTGCGGTCCCATATAGGCCTACTACTGATCCCCCTTTTTCATCAATTCAGTTCAGTTAAAGTTTATCTGTGTAGCGCTTTTACAGCAATGTCATCCCAAAGCAGCTTTACGGGAGTGTAAACACATACAGTTTCAACATATATATCCCATAGTGGGCAAGCCAGAGGCGAGGGTGGCAAGAAAAACTGCCTCAGACTGGAGGAAGAAACCTTGGGAGGAACCAAGACTCACAAGTGGAGACGCGTTCCTCCTCTGATCAAACAGTATTTACAGTTTAATAAACTAAACACCAAAGAAAAGAGTCTCTGTTTGAAATCTGGATAGCAAAGCTTTAGAAGCTGCACAGATAGAGGCAGTCTCTGACTGAGGCAGTCTCTGACTGAGGCAGTCTCTGGCTGAGGCTTTATGTAAAGTGGGCGTGAGCTGAAACAGTCACATCCTATCTCAATGACATCTGGATGGTACAGTGATGTAACTGAGGCTGTAGCAGTAGACACACATGGACAGGAGAGCTGGCTGTTGATTGGTGGGGAGGAGACCCCGATGGTCAGTCCTTCAACAGCGTTCAGCAGGATGGGAGGGTGGTCATTACCTCAGGAAGAGTAAAGACAGAAATTTGTTTCTGCTCAGGAGTATGACTGTAGGACATATATAATAATAATAACAATAATAGTAAAATAATAGTAAAACTAGTAATAATTGATGTCACAGACGCCGGGGCGCATCTCTCTAGTCCATTGTTTTGCTGTGAACTGTCTCTTTAAATCTGTTGAAGCCTGCACTCGCCGAGAGCAGATTAAAATCATCCCACTGAAAAAATATTTAATCAGCGAGCAGCAATCAGTTGATGAGCAGAGGGAGGGAGGGGGGAGGGGGCTCACAGCCTAATGCCTAATGAAGGGCTGAGCGAGAGGGCCCAGGAGGACAGAATGATAAATAGATTGGTTTAAAGTGTGAACATGCCCCGGGTTACTCAGGCCACTGAGCGAGAGAGAGACGAGCAGAGAAGCGGGATTAGAGTCGCAGACGGCTGACGGCCGTAATGCCACGTTGCCCGAGTCGCTCTTGTATTTCATCATGCTCTGAAGGAGAAGATGGAGATGAACACTTGATTGTGTTTGCGTGACTTAATGTCAGCAGCATTGAATAAATCCTGCTCAGACTCAGATTCACTAACGCTGCGTCCGGAGTAGCTCTCAGGACTAACAGGACACTAAACCACCATCACCTACTGCAGTTACACTAAATGTTTAATCATTTCTAACTTAAAAAAATAGAATTTTTACAAATTTCTTGCACATTCTGTATCACCTTCAATCTTCAGTTCTCCACTAAACTTTACCAAGTGTGGGTTTGAGCAAAGTTTAGATGTACATCAGGTTTTCTAGGAAAACAATAAAAACAGTGATGATTTACAGTCTCAACAACTTGTGTACCAAATATGATTTACTTGATGTTAAAGGGTTAAGTTTCCTGTAGAAGATGTTTTAATTTATTATAATTAGAAAATTGATTACATGTGTAATTTGATCAGAGAATTCAATTTTGCAGTTGATTATATATTTTTAACATGTAGAAAGTGGGATGATATCTACTTGGATTGACAAACAAGAT
Organism: Megaleporinus macrocephalus; assembly: GCA_021613375.1. NCBI lineage: Eukaryota > Metazoa > Chordata > Actinopteri > Characiformes > Anostomidae > Megaleporinus > Megaleporinus macrocephalus. The sequence goes on along the minus strand of CM038720.1, from coordinate 42,049,269 downwards.
AATAAATATCAATATAAATGTAATTATAAAATAAAATGTCAAATATTGTTTTGTTTTTATTGGATTATCTGCTGGTTCCAGTGATAACCCTGTTTGTAAGAGAGTCTGATTTTGGATTATTCAACAGGATGCTTTAACACACAGACTCCAACTTCTGAGCACGGAGAGGACCAGCCTCCAGAGCCAGCTGCTGGAGTGTCGGCTGAGGATGGAGCAGGAGGGAAAGGTTTTCCTATATTTTTATTTTATTACATCGTTATTGTCTGTATCTAACGCCACTCGTATAGAAACATCAAAGAAAAACAAGTCTCCAAAATGTCAACTTTACAGAAGAGTTACTCTTTACTTTCAATGGAAGTCAATGGAACCAGAGATATTCCCAAGCTGTTTTGGAGTATTTCTATTGGTCCATTGTGAAACTATCACACAATGTAAAGGGCAGCTGTGTGTAATTGAGGTACAATTAAATAGAAATAATGACCTCCTGCCAAACAAGGTGGTTTGTGCATCTGGTTAGAATGCCTTCTGGACGGCCCCTGTGGAGGTGTTCCATACATGTCCGACCCGGAGGAGACCTTGGGGAAGACCCAGGACACGCTGGAGGGATTATATCTCTCGGCTGGCCTGGGAACGCCTCAGTATCCCTCCCGGGAGCTAGAGAAGGTGGCTGGGGAGAGGGAAGTCTGGGTTTCTCTGCTTAGACTGCTGCCCCCGCGACCTGGGCCCCTGGAAAAGCGGTAGATAATGGATGGATGGATGGATGGATGGATAGATGGATGAATGGATGGATGGATAGATGGATGGATGGATGGATGGATAAACCCTACTGTAGTCCTACAAACACCCACACCAAGATCCTCACGCCTGGTGAAGCAGTGCTTAAAGCAGATACTCACTGAGTATGCATGTGGATGTGAGTATGAAGGTTATTGTCTTACTGGGTCTGCAGCACATGCTTTACTGAGGTGGAGGATTGAATGAGGTGACTGGGGCTGCTCGGGCTGCTCGGGCTCCCCTGAGACATGTTGGCAATTATCTTCGGCTGATCCTGGGCGTCTTTAACCGGAGAGAAATGGAGGATTAAATGTAATAACCCAGTCTCGCTCAATGTAACATGAAGGATGGAGTGCTCGGACCTGCGTGATCTGCATTAAGCGGTTCTTATTTCTGTTTGCATCAGGCGTACCAGAAGGCCTACGACGAGAGACGAGTGTATCTTTCCGAGATCGCAAAGGTGAGACTGGTGGTCACGTTTTAGTTCTTGTGATGATTAAATATCTCAAAACAGTATCAAGAAATGAAGTAAATAGATTATTACTGAGTATCACTACTCTCAGAACCACAGCTACAACTACAACTGTTATCAGATTAGCTTGTCTTCCAAGAACACTATATTTATAAATCATCTGTTGTAGTGATTAAAATGATGAGCCACTCCAGATGTTGGTTATTTTCTTCTTTGAAAGTGAAGTGATGTGGTTAATTGTATATCCTCAGGTGTCCTCTGCCTTTGATCTGGCCAGAAAGCAACACCTGCCTCAGCCTCGAAAAGCTGCACAGAATACAGAGAAGAGGTAAAAATACAAATATGTACAGTCGAGGCCAAACGTTTTGAGAATGGTCCAAATGTTGGTTTTCACAAAGTTTGCTGTCTCAGTTCTTCTGGTGGTGATTTGTATTACCACCAGAAGATGAATTGCAGTTAATTGCAAACTACTAGAGAATGACCTCACACATCATTTTAGTAATGATCTCGTTAGCTCAGTAGAAAAGCTTAATGAGGACGAGAGCACTGATATCACTCTGTCCTGCTGATTAGAAGAGCAGACTGGCTGCTTTAAAAGGGTAGTGGTGCTTTAAAGTTTTCTTTTGGTAACCATGGTTACCTCCAAGGAAACACGTGCAGTCATCATTGCATTACATCAAAAGGGTTTCACAGGTGAGGACACTGCTGCTTTAAGATACACCCCAATCAACCATTCATCCAATCATCAACAACTTCAAGGAGAGTGGTTCAGTAAAGAAGCTTCAGGACGCCCAAGAACATCAAGCAAGCGTCAGGACCATCTCCTAAAGAGGACGAAGCTATGAGATCGGGTCACCACCAGTGCAGAGCTTGCTCAGGAACAGCAGAGGGCAGGAGTGAGTGCGTCTGGACACACAGTGAGACGAAAGCTTTTGGAGGACGGCTTGGTGTCTAGAAGAGCAGCAAAGAAGCCACTTCTCTCCAAGAAGAACATCAAGGACAGACTGGCGTTCTGCAGGACGTATAGGTTGACTGTTTGGAATGTCTGGAAAAATGATTGTCTGGAGAAGAAAAGGTGAGCGCTTCCATGAGTCCTGTGTCATCCCAACAGTGAAGCATCCTGAGACTGTTCATGTGTGGGGTTGCTTCTCCTCCAGGGGAGGGGTTCACTCAGAATGTTGCCTAAGAACACTGCCATGAACAAGGAACGGTATCAAAACATCCTCCAAGAGCAACTTCTCCCCACCATCGAGCAGCAGTTGAACAGTGCTTTTTCCAGCGTGATGGAGCTCCCCATCACAAGACAAAAGTGATAACCAAGTGGCTCGGTGAACAAAACTTTGGAATTTTAGGTCCATGGCTAGGAAACTCCCCAGATCTTCATCCCATTGAGAACACCGTGGTCAATCTTCAAAAAGATGGTGGACAAACTAAAACCCAGAAACTGTGAAACTGTGACTCTAAGCACTGATTAGACAAGAATGGGTCGCCATCATTCAAGCATGCCGAGATGAACTGCAGAAGTCTTGAAGAAGAAGATCAACACTGTAAATATGAAGTCTTTGCTCAAACTGGATGTGTTCATCAATAAAATGTATGGAATGTTTATAATTGTACTTCATTATACCATATAAACATCTGACCACAATGAAAACCAACATTTGTGTCATTCCCCAAACTTTTGGCCACTGTAGTCTGAATGTAACTTAGTAACAAGACCCTCAGCCTGAGAACAAGCCCCTAATAATACTTTTTGACATACATGACATGAAATAATGTCTAACATTCCATTGGCTAATCCATCCATCCAGCGTTGATCAGGTGGAATGTCAACAAAACACGTTTTATTGAGAGCGACAGAATTTTAATTTTAAAAATCCTCTTTTTTAAGAGACGGTAGTAGATTTGACTTCCATACTGGAAATGCTTTTAATGGTGGATTATAAATAATATATATATAAAAGATGAACTAAGAATATGAGGTTATGTCTAATTTTGGGGGCATGCATGGGCTCGACATTATGGATTCCTGAAGTGCCCTTAAACGAGACACTTGACCCGCAACTGCTACCCAGGTATAGTGAATAGAGCTGCCCACCACTCCAGGGCAGTGTGCTTACAACCCTAGTGTGTAGTTTGTGTGTGGGTGTTTCACTGCCCCCTAGTAGGTGTGTCCACTAGTGTGTGTGTGTGTGTGTGTGTGTGTGTGTGTTTATATAAAATTTAGGATCACTTTAGAATTTAATTTCATGCAATTTTCATGCAATTCACAAACAATATTGTCCATTTCTCAATTAATGTAAGTGTATCAGATGATTTTTAAAGAATAAAAATGTTTGTATTAAAGTCTATTTTTGTACAGAGGCTTATTTTACATATAGTTCTATTATCAGTAATTCTCAGTCCTCTGTCTAAATCTCCTGGTACGACCACCAATCCAAGTTAAGGATGTTATTGGACTAATTGGTTGTTAGGACACTCTTGGTCAATTGTGATCACAGCTGAAAAACATTCTACTAATAAGTGAGTATAAAAGGGAACAACATTCTAGGTTAGTTTAGTATCTGAAGATCAGCAGTTGATGGCTTGCTGACCGACTCACAATGACCAGAAAGAAACAACTTTCTTTAGAGACCCGTCAGTCCATTGTTGTGTTAAGGAAGAAGATACTCCATTAAAACAAGAACACTTCACTGTGATCCCAAACTTTCGAGCAGTAGTATATATATATATATATATATATATATATATATATATATATATATATATATATATATATATATATATATATATTTATATATGGTGGGACTGTAGGACTAACACAATTAACCCTTAACATTCGGTTATGTTTCTGTTAGAGTTCAGGAGACTGTGCGGCGTGACTGGGAGGTACGAAGAGGTCCAGCAAGACCAAACGTCTCACAGAGCAGACTGCCGAGATTAAAGCGCTGATACGAGAGACTGTCAGCCAAACAGCACATATACATGTTGAAAGCCAAGATCAAGATCAGTAACTCATCCCCGTCATCACCCCGACACACAGTCATATAGAGAAGTCTGGACAGTATAATCATCCTCCACAGAGCACACACACTAGTACAGTGTTTCTGTTAATGTGTTGAACATCTGTGTTAACAGTACCAGTGCCCTCCGACAGATGGCAGGTGAGCAGAAAGACCCTAGCAGCGTCTCCCACTATGGAGGCCTTATTAATGCAGCCGTGGTGGAGGGTGTCCTCATACACATAAATATTTGCTTGATTATTTTCTGATAAACTTTTCTTTGCTCAGTGTCGTTGCAGGTAATTGGCTTTGTGTTCAAGAAACTGAAGATTATTTAGTTTTAAAATTCACGGAGAAGCAGATTTTGATCTAAAATGTCCTGTTACAGGCTTCCTGGTGCGTTCTCACGTTCTCACGGGGCTCTGGAAGCCACGTTCTTCACATCGAGCTCTGTTCTTTACTGCACTATCACCAGAGATGTGGTTAAATTCAGGCCTGCTTCTTGAGTTTGCAGCCAAGAGGTGCTAAATAGTGTTCTCTGATCACATATCAAACTCCAGATATTTACATAAACCTATACACTTTCTTTTGGTAGACCTTTTCAAATCTTGCTGTAAGTTTGGAGATACACCAGCACACTCTGTTTTGATTTGGGAATTCTGATAGTTCACAAGTTGTTTCCTCAAGTTGTTTTAAACTTTACTCTTTGCGTTTCTCTTTACTTGCTGTCCTGCTAGGTTTTTTGGGATATTTTCTATTATGTATCTTTTATGCTTTAGACATTGCAAGATTTATAAAAAAATAAATAATCTTTATTCATTTGTGTTTCTTTAACCTTTTCTATTGTAACAGATGACTCAAGAGATTTGATGAACTATATTTTCACCCTAGTGATATGTGGATATATGGACATATCAGAGTGCCGTCATCTACATGACTTAGACTGTGGTGACGTGGTTGTTGGTGCCAGACACGGTGGTTTGAGAGTGGTTGAGGGTTTTTCTCGGTGCAGTAGTCTCTATACTCTATGAACATCCAGTGAGTAGCTGTTATATGGGTGGTATAATCTTGGTGGTCAGAGGAAAATGGCCACAGCTAACCAGAAATCCAAACTAACACGGACAGCCACTCTTCATTACAGTGGTGATCAGAAGAGCATCTCTAAGCGCAGAACACATCTGTTCCTGTTGGCAAGAACAGAAATCTGAGACGTAATTGAGCATAGACCCACCAATTCTGAAGTTGAAGGTTAGAAAATGTGTGATTAATGTACAGATATATTACCTGTCTTGGTCAGGATAACACCTCATCATAGTATTGAGACTGATTAAGGTCATTAATGACATTCATTGAATTTCAGAGTTCTACTGTTCTGTTCCACTGCTCAATCTCAGTGCTGTCTTTGATTCTATTGACCATCCAATTCTCATAGATAGTCCTGAGAAGTGGCCTCAGGAACTGTCCTGAAGTGTTTAAGTTCTTACCTACAAGCAAGGAGCTAAATAGAAAAGAATCTGAGTTCTGAGTTTCTGAGAGAATGCCAGTGGCCTGTGGTGTCCCCCAGGGTTCAATTCTTGGTTTATTCTCTTTAAGTTATACATGCATCCTCTTGGCCAAATCCTTAAAGTCCATGGAAGATCTTACCACAGCTGTGTAGATAACACTCAGATCTACTTCCCAAACAACTATGTTCCCCTTGTCTCACTGTGTAAGAGCCTTAAGCTCCTCACTAACTGGATGGAGTGAACTTTTGCACAGTTGAATAAAGATTAAAAAGCAGAGATTATTTCATTCAGTAGCAGTAAGAGATCTGGATTCCTAAATCTAGAGAACCCTCACGTATACCTTGTGTACTAATGGACTGTGACCTTTGGTTTTAGGAGTTGACGTCTAAGCAGTTAGTAGATCAGCATTTTATCTTCTTAGGAACTAGATTAGAGATTTTCTCATTGAACCAGACCTGGAGAAACTCACCCACACCTTTATTACTAGCATGCTTGATCACTGGAATGGTCTCCTAGGTTGACAAAGAGCTTCAGCAGATTTAAAATTATACAGTTGCAGAAGGAAACATATCAGCCCCATTTTTAAACCCCTACACTGGAAACCAGTGTGTTACAGAATAAGGACTTTGAAGTTCTATTACTGGTCTGGAAATTAGAGATTTTATAATTATGATATTATTAATTAGATTTATCATTTTTGCAGTATTTCATCATTTATGAAGAATGTCTTCACTGTCTTAGATATTAGATGCTATATAACTTCTCTGCTGCAGCACAGGGTAAGAACTTGGCATACACTGCATGAATCCATGGCCTCAAACTGCCTTGTGTCATCCGTTCATGCTGGTAGCGGTGGTGTAATAGCATGGGGAGTGTTTTCTTAGCTTTTTTTGGGCCCCTGAAAACCAATCAAGCTGTATTTAAATACCAGTGTGTCTGTATTATTGCTGATAATGCTCATCACTTTATGGTGACAGGTTAGCATCTTCTAATGGACACGTACAGCATTCTAGTGTGCCTCGTCACATCTAAACCAGTGACAGTGACAGTGAACTTCAACAAGTTCAGTGTACTTTAGTGCCCCCAACAGTCACAGCATCAGAATCCAATCAGATCCAATCATGCCAACATGGACCCGGCCTATAAGGAAAGATTTGACTGTTTACTATTACCTTAAATCCACTGCCACCTTAAATCCACTGCTACTTTAAATCCAGTTCTACTATTAATACAATGCCATCTTAAAATCTTCGCTACCTATAATTCACTGCCACCTTAAATGTAGCTATATGTTAAGCCACTGATACCTTAAATTCACTGCTACTTTAAATGTAGTTGTACCCTAAATCTGCTACCACCTTAAATTTATTGCTACCTTAAATAGATTCATATCTTAAATCAGCTGCCACCTGAAGTTCACTGGCACCTTTATTTTACTGCTACCATAAATCCACTGCCACCTTGTTACCTTAAATACACGTTTACCTAAAATTCAAACCTGATGCCACCTTAATTAAACTGCCACCTTAAATTCACTGCAATGTTAAATCCACTGCCATCTTATATTCAAGTATACCTTAAATTATGTGCATGTAATTACATTTTTTTTATTTGATGAGTGAATGGACCAATAGAAGTGCTCCAAAACATTCGGGTTCTGTTGACTTACAATAAAAGTTGGGATGGAGATTTTTTTGTCCTGTGAAGTTGCCAGTTTGGAGATGCATATTTTAATTTGGACAGTGACGTCATGCGTTTTGTCCCCACTTCTAGGTGGGCGGAGTGAGTGCGAGGAGGATAGATAGACAGACCAGGTGTATGTTGGAGAGCCCACCCTTATTCCGATTAGCCCCGCCCCTGCGCTGCTGCAATTTTTTTAATTGTTTTTTTTTTCATTCTATTCTATTCTATTCTATTACATTATATTATATATATATATATATATATATATATATATATATATATATATATATATATATATATATATATATATATATATATTCTATTATATTATATTATATTATATTATACATAAATATTTTATTTCCAGTTTTATTCATTTTGCTGGTATTTGATTGTTGAACCGCAGCAGCAGCCGAAAAAACCCTGCTCTGATTAAAAGCCATTGGCCAACCTCAGCACAGTGGGCGGAGCTTGCCGGAATACGGACGAGAAAACCCGTAAAGTCCTGCGCGTGGGTGCGCATGCTGCGTCAGTGACTGGGGGAGGGGCCAATGCAAATGAGGACACGACGCGGAGGATCCAGCAGCAAGATATTCACTCTCCCATCAGCAGCGCAGGAGTGAGAGAGAGAGAGAGAGAGAGAGAGAGAGAGACTCAAAGATAGAGAGAGAGAGACTCAGAGAGAGAGAGGATAACACAGAGGAGATACCGGTCAGGATCACGACTTACGTTTTGGCAGCCCAGAAGAAGCTCCTTCAGCCTGCTCTGACCTCCCGCCGCTCTTTCAGTAAGTACATAAATCCGCTCCGTCACTGAGAAGCCCCTGCTCGGTTCAGGACTTTAGTTCAGAACATCATCGTCACTGTGTTTTACTGAGAGGTGCAGCTGGAGTAGCGAACCTGCTGCCAAACTCCAGACCTGCTGTTCATCTCATCAGTTTCAGATTCATTTCACTACAAACAGCAGAGAAAACATACAACTGAGTATCTCCTGTTACTGCGCAGCAAATCACAGCGTGTACGAGAAGATATAATAAATAATAATCATAATAACTGTGACTAACTGTAATATGATTCTTTATTAGAAGTCTGAACAAAAGCAGGCTGTGTCTGTAAATCTCTGATTTTCTCTTCATATGCTGCTCCATATGTGTAACCTGTGTAATCTTCTGGCTTAATGAGTCTTTAAAGCTGAAACCTTATTTATCTTCTTAGTTGATGTTCCTGCTCATATGCAGCACAGCTCATCACACCATAACTTAGTGTTCAGTTTAGTTTAATGAATGAGTATCAACCAATAATATCAGACTCACCATCACTGAACAGGAATCATCACCGTTCAAAGAAAAACATATCTCCATTTTTTTAATCTCATGAACATAGAAATCCTGTGAAGGTTAATGAAGATTGGAGCAATAGAAATTCTATAATAATAATAATAATAATAATAATAATAATAATAATAATAATAATAATAATTAATAAAACCTCCCTATATTAATTAACATTAAGACTGTCTTTGTCCTCCACTGTACTATTCGTTATTACTATTACTAGTTACTATTTTAGAGATACTTGTTTTTCTATGAACAGTGATGATATATATATATATATATATATATATATATATATATATATATATATATATATATATATATATATATAGATAGATAGATAGATAGATAGATAGATAGATACTGAAAATACATTAGAATGTACATTGACTAGTTTTTGTTATCAGTACAGGTTAAAGAGCTGTAGAGTTTATTTATTCAGCCTCTGATGTTCTGCATAGAAGGTTGGTGACTTTGGTCGTACAGATGATTGGACAAGATTTGGTCTCAGAATGAAGGGACTGGTTTCCTGTTTTTGGTGAATAATTTGATGATAGTGAACATCATACGCTATGGCATCGTTTTTTTAAGGAACCAAACGGTCAGTGGTACATGGTTGATCTTTAAATGGGGCTAAAGTTTCCATTCACCGGCTTTCACCACCCACACACACACTACTAAACACACACACACACACACATTAGTGGGCAGTGACACACCCACCTATACGCACACACACACTAGTGGGCATTAAAACACCCACATATACAAACACATACACTAGTAAACACACACACACACACATTAGTGGGCAGCGACACACCCACCTATATGCACGCACACACTAGTGGCCAATGAAACACCCACATATACACATGTACACTAGTAAACACACACACACTAGTGAACACACACTAGGGGGCAATGAAACCCCCACACACACTAGTGAACACACACTAGGGGGCAATGAAACCCCCACACACACTAGTGAACACACACTAGGGGTCAGTGAAACACCCACATATATACACAAACACACTAGTGGGCAGTGAGAAGTGGGCACAGTACCCAGGGAGCAGTCCAGAGTCTTGTCAACTTTAGTTGTGTCTTATTGGTTCAGTGGGATTGAACCAGCAACCTTCTGGTCACAAGGCTAGTTCCTCAACATGACAACTGACCCCTAAGATGTGTTTAGCAGAGTTCTGATCCATAGAACTCTGGGCTATGGGCCCAGCGCGCTGCCTCTGCACTACTTCTCCAACCCTACACGCCACATGGGACTCAAACCCACAATCCTTGGCGTAGGAGACCAGTGCCTTTTCCAGTAGGCCACTGGGGATTACAGATGCTACAGCTCATACACGTTGTGCTTACTGTTCTAATGTTAATTACTTAAGGGTGCTAGTAGCTAAAGATTTGATCATTTGGATCTAGGGTTTGAAATGCACCAGCATCACCTTCTCAATGGTAGATGTTTCCACATAGTCCACAGTACTGGTTGCTCTGTTGTGGTTGTATGTAAATGTTCATGAGTTTGTATTTGAAGAACAGAGTTTGAGGTTCAGGGTATGAAGAGTTCTGTGTACTGATCTGTGTACTGATCTGTGTACTGATCTGTGTACTGATCTGTGTACTGATCTGTGTAGCTCTATGGCACCTTTAAGTAGGTCCTTAACTCAGTAGCTCAGTTAAAGCAGTATGGATGTGTGTTTAACCCTTTAGGACTCATCTGTGGTAAAAAATGGAGGAGCATTTCGACGAGAGGGATAAAGCTGAGCGGAAGGGCCGCGGCAGCTCACGGGCCAACGGGCTGCCCAGTCCCACCCACAGCGCCCACTGCAGCCTGTACCGGACACGGACCCTCAGGGCCCTGAGCTCGGAGAAGAGGGCCAAGAAGGTGCGCTTCTACCGCAACGGGGACCGCTACTTCCACGGCATCGTCTACGCCGTGTCCACCGACAGGTTCCGGTCATTCGACGCCCTCCTGGCTGACCTGACGCGCGCGCTGGCCGACAACGTAAACCTGCCCCAAGGGGTGCGGACCATCTACACCATCGATGGAAACAAGATCAGCAGCATCGAGCAGCTGGTGGAGGGTGAGGACCGAAGGGAACGGCTATGATTACGTTGTCAGGCTCCTGATTGACAGACTCGCCAGATTCCTCCAGGGTGGTGAAACGCTCGGGGCAGATCAATGCTTTCAGCAGAGACGTCAATCCTTCAGCCCTGACAGGCTGTTTGTTCATGTTGATTGAGTGTGTTGTCTGTGGCGCTTTCACTTAGGGACCCCGTTTGACGGGTGTGTGATTGCGTTGTTATGTAATCAGTGCTGTGCCTTAAAGCTTTCACACCAGACTGTAGAGCTGTTCCGGTTAATCAATACTCAAATAACTTCAACTCAAATTAATAAATCATTCAAATGTAGCTTCTTGAATTGGCAGACATAACTAAGCAATTACGGCACCACGATCGTTTCCCTGGTGATAACCTACACGCCTCAACATTGTGTTTTATGGACACTTTTAAAAATAGAAACCCTGATTTTTAAAACCTTGAAGTTTTTATCCTCATAAACACATACTGTCCATATATAGACACTCAAAAACAGCTTATTTTAAATGTATTGTTTATTCAGTCTACAGCGGTTTAGCTCCACCCAATCATAGTGTCGCTGTAACAAGAAAAACAAATATCTCTAAAATTATATGTTTACAGCAGAGAACAAAAAAGTCTTTACTTTCAATGCAAGCATTGAGCGTTTCTATTGGTCCAATCATCATAATATATGCAGAAAACGCAACTTATTGGACAGCAAATAAATTTTTGTGGATTTTGAGTTTTCTACATCATTTGAACACGACAAAGGTTGTTTACATTGTTTGTCAATTTCATGATCAATGGACCAATAGAAATGTTCCAAAACAGCTTGGAAAAAAATCTGGTTCCATAGACTTACATTGAAAGTAAAGTAAGTTTTTGGTGTCTCCTGTAAAGTTTTTCATTGGACAGCGACCACATTGAAGTTATAAGGCATGTTTGAATCTTGGCAGCCAATCAGAAAGGAGGATGTGTACAAATGATCTTAATAGCACCATGAATATATTCTGAGTTTATTAAACTGATGGAGAAACGTAAGCTTTAAGAACAAAATTTGCATATGGACCCTTTAAACTGAATATCGGTCTCAGAAATTTTAGAATTCTTTTTTTCATAGTTTGGTTATTTTGGTTGTTATTTGGTTGTTATTCTTAAAAATGATTCTAATCAACAGCAACACACGTCTTCTGTCATTCCAGGACAGAGTTATGTGTGTGGATCAATCGAGGCCTTCAAAAAGCTCGACTACACCAAGAACGTCAACCCCAACTGGTCCGTGAACGTGAAGGCCTCGGTCAGCTCCAAGTGCCCTCCGTCCCTGTCCAGCTCCAAAACAGGGCCCAACGAGGCCCGAGAGAACAAGGACTTCATCAGACCCAAACTGGTCACCATCGTCCGCAGCGGAGTGAAGCCACGCAAGGCCGTGCGCATCCTGCTCAACAAGAAGACGGCGCACTCCTTCGAGCAGGTCCTCACTGACATCACGGACGCCATAAAGCTGGACTCGGGCATCGTCAAGAGGATTTACACCCTGGAGGGAAAGCAGGTACGACAGGTTACCTCACCTTTGAAGATGATGCTGCGGGTGTTTGAATATCTTCGCTGGTTTACGATGATATTTGTAGATTAATTACGTTAACGGGAGTCAGACGTTCTGCTCTGCTGGGTTTGTTCTAAATGTTCGTGGGAGTTTGTGTGATGAGATTTAATTCAAGATCAGAGGTATGTAAATGAATCAGTGGGTGTTTGATCTGTGATCACTGATCAATAATCAGCTGTGGACTTTAAGCAGTGGATCTGTGAACCTGGTGCTCCAAGCCAAACAAACTAATTGAATGTTATAGATGTTAAAGCAGTGCTACCTAAGTGCAAGCCCAGTTTAACCTGTGGAGGCCCAATTAGTGGAGAGTGTTCTGCCTGCTCAATGTGAGTGAGTGAGTGAGTAAGTGAGTAAGTGAGTGAGTGAGTGAGTGAGTGAGTGAGTGAGTGAGTGAGTGAGTGTGGTATAAGCCTGAGGTTCTTTACATGTACACCCTACCTACCTTCATTCTTTATGTACTATTTTGAATATTTGGCTCTTTGCCCACCACAAACATTACATGTTGGGCCCCAAAGAGCTGCTTGTGCAGTAAACCCACTCACCTGGTTTCTGAAGAGCTCTGTGAGAAGTCTGTATGAAGGTGTGACCCGTATGGGTGGAGCGGTTCAGAGAAAGTCAGGCAGTGACCTGTAGTCTGTAGTCCTGTAGTCTGTGTTCAGTAGTCTGTGGTCCTATAGTCCTGTAGTCCTGTAGTCCTATAGTCCTGTAGGCCTATAGTCCTGTAGTCCTGTAGTCTGTAGTCCCGTAGTCCTAAAGTCTGTAGTCTGTAGTCCTGTAGTCCTAAAGTCTGTAGTCTGTAGTCCTGTAGTCTGTAGTCCTAAAGTCTGTAGTCTGTAGTCCTGTAGTCCTGTAGCCTTGTAGTCTTGTAGTCTGTAGTCCTGTAGTCTGTAGTCCTGTCGTCTGTAGTCCTGTAGTCCTGTAGTCTGTAGTTCTGTAGTCTGTAGTCTGTAGTCCTGTAGTCCTGTAGTGTGTAGTCTGTAGTCCTGTAGTCTGTAGTCCTGTAGTCCTGTAGTCTGTAGTCTGTAGTCCTGTAGTCCTGTAGTCTGTAGTCTGTAGTCCTGTAGTCCTAAAGTCTGTAGTCTGTAGTCCTGTAGTCCTAAAGTCTGTAGTCCTGTAGTCCTGTAGTCCTATAGTCCTGTAGGCCTATAGTCCTGTAGTCCTGTAGTCTGTAGTCCTGTAGTCCTAAAGTCTGTAGTCTGTAGTCCTGTAGTCCTAAAGTCTGTAGTCTGTAGTCCTGTAGTCTGTAGTCCTAAAGTCTGTAGTCTGTAGTCCTGTAGTCCTGTAGCCTTGTAGTCTTGTAGTCTGTAGTCTGTAGTCCTGTAGTCTGTAGTCCTGTCGTCTGTAGTCCTGTAGTCCTGTAGTCTGTAGTTCTGTAGTCTGTAGTCTGTAGTCCTGTAGTCCTGTAGTGTGTAGTCTGTAGTCCTGTAGTCTGTAGTCCTGTAGTCCTGTAGTCCTGTAGTCTGTAGTCTGTAGTCCTGTAGTCCTGTAGTCTGTAGTCTGTAGTCTGTAGTCTGTAGTCCCGTAGTCCTGTAGTCTGTAGTCTGTAGTCCTGTAGTCCTGTAGTCTGTAGTCCTGTAGTCCTGTAGTCTGTAGTCCTGTAGTCTGTAGTCTGTAGTCCTGTAGTCCTGTAGTCTGTAGTCCTGTAGTCTGTAGTCCTGTAGTCCTGTAGTCTGTAGTCTGTAGTCCTGTAGTCCTGTAGTCTGTAGTCCTGTAGTCTGTAGTCTGTAGTCCTGTAGTCCTGTAGTCCTGTAGTCTGTAGTCCTGTAGTCCTGTAGTCTGTAGTCTGTAGTCCTGTAGTCTGTAGTCTGTAGTCCCGTAGTCCCGTAGTCCCGTAGTCCTGTAGTCTGTAGTCCTGTAGTCCTGTAGTCTGTAGTCCTGTAGTCTGTAGTCTGTAGTCCTGTAGTCCTGTAGTCTGTAGTCCTGTAGTCTGTAGTCTGTAGTCCTGTAGTCCTGTAGTCTGTAGTCCTGTAGTCTGTAGTCTGTAGTCCCGTAGTCCTGTAGTCCTGTAGTCTGTAGTCCTGTAGTCCTGTAGTCTGTAGTCTGTAGTCTGTAGTCCTGTAGTCTGTAGTCTGTAGTCCTGTAGTCCTGTAGTCTGTAGTCCTGTAGTCCTGTAGTCTGTAGTCTGTAGTCTGTAGTCCTGTAGTCCTGTAGTCTGTAGTCTGTAGTCCTGTAGTCTGTAGTCTGTAGTCTGTAGTCCTGTGTGCTGGGGAAGATTCAGGACGTATGAATGAGAGTCTGTATTTGTTCCCACGCAGACTCCAAATCTGTCAGCCGCTCAGCACAGAAATAGATCCACACTCACCCTCCTTCACATCCCACCCACCTCTCTGTACCTCTCCCTCTCTCTCTCTATCCCTGTACCTCTCCCTCTATCTCTCTATCCCTGTACCTCTCCCTCTATCTCTCTATCCCTGTACCTCTCCCTCTCTCTCTCTATCCCTGTACCTCTCCCTCTATCTCTCTATCCTGTACCTCTCCCTCCATCTCTCTATCCCTGTACCTCTCCCTCCATCTCTCTATCCCTGTACCTCTCCCTCTATCTCTCTATCCTGTACCTCTCCCTCCATCTCTCTATCCCTGTACCTCTCCCTCTATCTCTCTATCCCTGTACCTCTCCCTCCATCTCTCTATCCCTGTACCTCTCCCTCCATCTCTCTATCCCTGTACCTCTCCCTCCATCTCTCTATCCCTGTACCTCTCCCTCTATCTCTCTATCCCTGTACCTCTCCCTCTATCTCTCTATCCCTGTACCTCTCCCTTCATCTCTCTATCCCTGTACCTCTCCCTCCATCTCTCTATCCCTGTACCTCTCACTCTATCTCTCTATCCCTGTACCTCTCCCTCTATCTCTCTATCCCTGTACCTCTCTCTTCATCTCTCTATCCCTGTACCTCTCCCTCTATCTCTCTATCCCTGTACCTCTCCCTCCATCTCTCTATCCCTGTACCTCTCCCTCTCTCTCTCTATCCCTGTACCTCTCCCTCTCTCTCTCTATCCCTGTACCTCTCCCTTCATCTCTTTATCCCTGTACCTCTCCCTCTATCTCTCTATCCCTGTACCTCTCCCTCTCTCTCTCTATCCCTGTACCTCTCCCTCTATCTCTCTATCCCTATCTCTGTCTACCTCCCTTTACCTCTCTCTGTCCCCCTATCTTCAGTTCTCTAAATGTCTCTCTTCCTCTCTCTCTCTACTATTCACACATCTGCACACACACACACACACACACACACACTCACACACACACTCACACACACACACAGCTCTGCAATCTGGATCACACACACACACACACACACACACACACACACACACACACACACACACATACACACTGACTCACAGTCACGCTTGCTGTCACACCTCCAGCTACCTCCTTTCTTTCTCTGTCTCTCTGTGTATCTCACCATCTAGTCATCTCTTTCTCTCTCTCTCTCTCTTTTCCCCTCTGTTTCTGTCTGTCTATCTCTCTCTTTTTCTTTTTTTCTTTTTCTCCCTATCTCGCTCGCTCTCTTTGTCTCTGTCCCTCTCTCTTTTTCTTTGTCTCTCTGTCTCAGTCTCTGTCTCTCTTTCTCTCTCTCTCTCTCTCTCTATCACTCTCTTACTCTCTCACTCTATCTCTATCTCTATCTGTCTCTCTGCCCCCCCCCCCCCCCCCCCACTCCCCATTAGTATGTGTTCAGGCAGGTAGAATGTGGAAATGAGACCATCTGGCTGAAATTCATCAAGCACTAATTAGGTGGCGCCCGGTGCTGCTGCTCTCTCTGTGAAGTCTTTGCCGGTTCGTCTCTGCTGAAGATGCTGTGAAGTCATTCAGCAGCTTCTGAGAGAGCTTTACTTTCATAACACTCCTCAGCTTCGTCCCCTCCGTCCTTGAACTGGTGAAACACTGCTGTCATACGAAAAACTCCATATCTCTGAAACAGGAGGACAACATGCACCAGCTTTCACTGCAGGACTGTAAGACTGGACAGTATCTACACTCACTGTCCACTTATCAGCTCCTGTTCTCCAACGGTCAGGACCTCCACAGGACCACCACAGTGGATCAGACACAGCAGTGCTGCTGCTGGAGTGTTTAAACACTGTGTCCACTCACTGTCCACTCTATTAGACACTCCTACTACTTGCTGGTCCACCTTGTAGATGTAAAGTCAGAGACAGTAGCTCATCTGCTGCTGCACAGTTTGTGTTCCTCTAGTTCTTCATCAGTGGAAACAGGACGCCGCCCACAGGACACTGCTGTCTGGATAGTTTTGATTGGTGGACGATTCTCAGTCCAGCAGTGACACTGAGGTGTTTTATTACTCCAAATGATCCACTCACACCAGCACAACACACATTAACTAACACACCACCACCACGTCACTGTCACTGCAGTGCTGAGAATGATCCACCTCCCTAATAGTATCTCCTCTGTGGTGGTCCTGATCATTAAAGAACAGAGTAATAAAGTATACAGAGAATCAGATGAACGAGGGTCTGTGGAGCTCCTGTATGGTCAGTGGTGTTCTTGTTTGCACACAGTTTTAAAAATCTAGAGATTTATTTCTACTGTAGTCTCCTGAACCCAAACAGACCAGCGTGGATTTCATGTTCTTCCAGAAGAAGTTCTAGAGTTAGCGGACGAAAGAGTGTTCTTCTGTACGTCTCTCTCCTCCTGATCAAACTGGATGTGGAACTGAAGTGAAAGATAAAGCAGTACAGTTCTGTTGGTCCTCTGATGTGTGAAGAGCTTTGTGGGTGGAGCTATTTATAGCTCACATATCGATTGGGCCTGGAGGCAGAGTGGGATTGGCTCTGCTCAGAATTCCCTCTGATTATGCAATTATGAAGGGGGATGTGAGAAAGAGGGGGAGAGCGAGAGTGTAGAGGAGTGTAGATAGTCCATAACGTGCTGAAAGACCAAAGACGTTTCAGGAGGAGATCAAGGAGCACACGCACCCCAGATGGAGCCCTGTGTGCTCAGTCTTCATCGCTCTGATTACGCTGGTTGGATATTACTGTCTGATATCTGCAGATGAGGGTTAAGACTCGTAAGCAGTGGAGCTCTTTAATCACAGCTTCAGCACTGCCATCTCCGGTAAAGCTCAGAGTATGACGTCTGATCAGGAACATCTCAGAGGACTCCAGGAAATCCACTAACTGTGGAAAACGTCCTGTTGGAGAGAACATGAGGTGGAGGTGGAGAGAACATGACTTTGGACAGTGAGCTAGGACCAGTAGCTATGGTCATATTGATGATTCTAGATTAGGTCAGCATCCAATTAAATATTTTTTATTTTTATGACCAAGAAATGCCTGTAGATGTAGAGCAGTCTATGTGCTTTGCCAATTGTGTGCAATGTAAGTTCACCAAAGGTGCTCCTGATCAGATCAGTGCAGATTCAGGAGTGTGGTGCCAACACAGGTGAGATACGAAGAAAAAAGAAAAAAGTCGATGGCGAAAACCAGTTTTCAACCAGTAATGGAGAGACATATGTTTATTCTCCCCACAGGCAGCTCCAACAGCTGCACGTTTTATTTACTTTTTCTATAAACAAACACTTTAATGCACTTTTTTCAAAAACATTGTTTTTTTAATGTAGACCAGGAGTATTTAGTTAGATTTCAGTTTGGTCCACCTAGAGGAGGTTTCCTCAGGCCAAGGTCCCGGTGGTTCTGTGTGGAGTGTGTATGGTCTCTCTGTGTTTGAGTGGGTTCCTCCGGGTACTCCGGTTTCCTCCCACAGTCTAAACACATACATGTTAGGATCCTCACTCTAAACCTCACTCTAGCACCCCCTTTAGGATTCCCAGTATGAAGGCAGTAAGCACTGCTGTGCATAGACGTATTTAGGTTGCTTTAAATTAAGCAAATCTTTAAATTATCTTCTACTAGATATTCTATATTTGTGCTGGACAGTGTTTATCATAATCATAGCAAATAGGTTCTTCTGATGATGTTGGAACTCCAGATGGAGGCAGTGTGTGAGGAACAGAGTGGAGGAGATAGAGGTGAGGAACAGAGCGTAGAAGATGGAGGTGAAGAACAGAGTGGAGGAGGTTGAGGTGAGGAACAGAGTGGAGGAGATAGAGTTGAGGAACAGAGTGGAGGAGGTTGAGGTGAGGAACAGAGTGGAGGAGATAGAGGTGAGGAACAGAGTGTAGAAGATGGAGGTGAAGAACAGAGTGGAGGAGATGGAGGTGAGGAACAGAGTGGAGGAGATGGAGGTGAGGAACAGAGTGGAGGAGATGGAGGTGAGGAACAGAGTGGAGGAGATGGAGGTGAGGAACAGAGTGAAGGAGATAGAGGTGAGGAACAGAGCGTAGAAGATGGAGGTGAAGAACAGAGTGGAGGAGGTTGAGGTGAGGAACAGAGTGGAGGAGATAGAGGTGAGGAACAGAGTGGAGGAGGTTGAGGTGAGGAACAGAGTGGAGGAGATAGAGGTGAGGAACAGAGTGTAGAAGATGGAGGTGAAGAACAGAGTGGAGGAGATGGAGGTGAAGAACAGAGTGGAGGAGATGGAGGTGAGGAACAGAGTGGAGGAGATGGAGGTGAGGAACAGAGTGGAGGAGATGGAGGTGAGGAACAGAGTGGCGGAGATGGAGGTGAGGAACAGAGTGGAGGAGATGGAGGTGAGGAACAGAGTGGAGGAGATGGAGGTGAGGAACAGAGTGGAGGAGATGGAGGTGAAGAACAGAGTGGAGGAGATGGAGGTGAGGAACAGAGTGGAGGAGATGGAGGTGAGATGTTACAGTAGATGTTGGAGGTAATGCTGATGTGATGAAGAGAGGTTTGAGCTGAACTGAAAGATGAGCTGCTTTCGAGCAGCAGATTAAGAACCACCAAGAAAACAAACCACCACATACTAAAGTGTTGATCACCAGTGTTCACCCCCAAATCACCCTTACACACTACAATACTCACTCCTATTGACCACCAGTGTTCACCCCAGATCCCCCTTACACACTACAATACTCACTCTTACTGACCACCAGTGTTCACCCCCAGATCACCCTTACACACTACAATACTCACTCCTACTGACCACCAGTGTTCACTCCCAGATCACCCTTACACACTACAATACTCACTTCTACTGACCACCAGTGTTCACCCCCAAATCACCCTTACACACTACAATACTCACTTCTACTGACCACCAGTGTTCACCCCAGTTCTGCTGATTGGTTTATTTTTCTCCTCATGAATAAAAACTGTTGGTTCTAGATAAAAGCTCCTTGTGGTTCTCAGTTAAACTGATCCTGAGAGACTGTAAATGATGTAAACCAGAGACGTTCTGAGAGAGTGTGATAGCGCCCCCTATGTGGGAAATCATGTGCTGCTCTTCATCTGCAGTTCACACCACAGCAGTGCAGTGACATGACGTCATTTACAAACAACCCACTGCTTCACATCGTGCTGTATATGCTGGATGAACGTTTCCCAGCTGCGTGTGTTGGTTGTGGGTTTAAGTCTGTCCCAGTCATAGAGCCTGTGGATCAGAGGAACTGGGTTTTTGGGTCTTGCAGTAGATCTCAGTGTCTTGGGGCAGCTCGCTGTTAACCTGTGTAATGAGGACAGAGACAGTAGATCAAGGCCTCCTCATTCTCAGTCCTCACTCACTGTGAGCCAATTCACCAGAGACACGGCAGTAAAATGTCCAGCCCGCGTCACTTCAGTAGTAGAGTGAGATGCTGGCTGGAACACGCCTTGATGATGCACCAGAATTCACACCGGAACCTGCTGTAGATCACTGAGATCCATTCAGGTTGCACATTCATTACATGGCCACCGTCACTGCTGTTCCTCTCCTCCACTGACCATCACTACTGTACATCTCCTCCACTGACCATCACTGCTGTTCCTCTCCTCCACTGACCATCACTACTGTACATCTCCTCCACTGACCATCACTGCTGTTCCTCTCCTCCACTGACCATCGCTACTGTTCCTCTCCTCTACCAACCATCACTACTGTTCCTCTCCTCTACCAACCATCACTACTGTTCCTCTCCTCTACCAACCATCACTACTGTTCCTCTCCTCCACTGACCATCACTACTGTTCCTCTCCTCCACTGACCATCACTACTGTTCCTCTCCTCCACTGACCATCACTACTGTTCCTCTCCTCTACCGACCATCACTACTGTTCCTCTCCTCTACCGACCATCACTACTGTTCCTCTCCTCCACTGACCATCACTACTGTTCCTCTCCTCCACTGACCATCACTACTGTTCCTCTCCTCCACTGACCATCACTACTGTTCCTCTCCTCCACTGACCATCACTACTGTTCCTCTCCTCTACCGACCATCACTACTGTTCCTCTCCTCTACCAACCATCACTACTGTTCCTCTCCTCCACTGACCATCACTACTGTTCCTCTCCTCCACTGACCATCACTACTGATCCTCTTCTCCACTGACCATCACTACTGTTCCTCTCCTCTACCAACCATCACTACTGTTCCTCTCCTCCACTGACCATCACTACTGTTCCTCTCCTCTACTGACCATCACTGCTGTTCCTCTCCTCCACTGACCATCACTACTGTTCCTCTCCTCCACTGACCATCACTACTGTTCCTCTCCTCTACCAACCATCACTACTGTTCCTCTCCTCCACTGACCATCACTGCTGTTCCTCTCCTCCACTGACCATCACTACTGTTCCTCTCCTCCACTGACCATCACTACTGTTCCTCTCCTCCACTGACCATCACTACTGTTCCTCTCCTCCACTGACCATCACTACTGATCCTCTTCTCCACTGACCATCACTACTGTTCCTCTCCTCTACCAACCATCACTACTGTTCCTCTCCTCCACTGACCATCACTACTGTTCCTCTCCTCTACTGACCATCAACTGCTGTTCCTCTCCTCCACTGACCATCACTACTGTTCCTCTCCTCCACTGACCATCACTACTGTTCCTCTCCTCTACCAACCATCACTACTGTTCCTCTCCTCCACTGACCATCACTGCTGTTCCTCTCCTCCACTGACCATCACTACTGTTCCTCTCCTCCACTGACCATCACTACTGTTCCTCTCCTCCACTGACCATCACTACTGTTCCTCTCCTCCACTGACCATCACTACTGTTCCTCTCCTCCACTGACCATCACTACTGCTCCTCTCCTGCACTGACCATCACTACTGTTCCTCTCCTCCACTGACCATCACTACTGCTCCTCTCCTGCACTGACCATCACTACTGTTCCTCTCCTCCACTGATCATCACTACTGTACATCTCCTCCACTGACCATCACTACTGTTCCTCTCCTCCACTGACCATCACCACTGTTCCTCTCCTCCACTGACCATCACTACTGTTCCTCTCCTCCACTGACCATCACTACTGTTCCTCTCCTCTACCAACCATCACTACTGTTCCTCTCCTCCACTGACCATCACTACTGTTCCTCTTCTCCACTGACCATCACTACTGTTCCTCTCCTCCACTGACCATCACTACTGTTCCTCTCCT
The DNA here is from genome assembly GCA_021613375.1 of Megaleporinus macrocephalus. Taxonomy (NCBI): domain Eukaryota; kingdom Metazoa; phylum Chordata; class Actinopteri; order Characiformes; family Anostomidae; genus Megaleporinus; species Megaleporinus macrocephalus. Next base: position 42,027,325 of record CM038720.1, on the reverse strand, counting down.
CTACCAACCATCACTACTGTTCCTCTCCTCCACTGACCATCACTACTGTTCCTCTCCTCCACTGACCATCACTACTGTTCCTCTCCTCCACTGACCATCACTACTGTTCCTCTCCTCCACTGACCATCACTACTGTTCCTCTCCTCCACTGATCATCACTACTGTTCCTCTCCTCCACTGACCATCACTACTGTTCCTCTCCTCCACTGACCATCACTACTGTTCTTCTCCTCCACTGACCATCACTACTGTTCCTCTCCTCCACTGACACACTACTGTTCCTCTCCTCCACTGACCATCACTACTGTTCCTCTCCTCCACTGACCATCACTACTGTTCCTCTCCTCCACTGACCATCACTACTGTTCCTCTCCTCCACTGATCATCACTACTGTTCCTCTCCTCTACTGACCATCACTACTGTTCCTCTCCTCCACTGACCATCACTACTGTTCTTCTCCTCCACTGACCATCACTACTGTTTCTCTCCTCCACTGACCATCACTACTGTTCCTCTTCTCCACTGACCATCACTACTGTTCCTCTCCTCCACTGACCATCACTACTGTTCCTCTCCTCTACCAACCATCACTACTGTTCCTCTCCTCCACTGACCATCACTACTGTTCCTCTCCTCCACTGACCATCACTACTGTTCCTCTCCTCCACTGACCATCACTACTGTTCCTCTCCTCCACTGATCATCACTACTGTTCCTCTCCTCCACTGATCATCACTACTGTTCCTCTCCTCCACTGACCATCACTACTGTTCCTCTCCTCCACTGATCATCACTACTGTTCCTCTCCTCCACTGACCATCACTACTGTTCCTCTCCTCCACTGCCCGCTGTAAGTATCTGTGGTGCCGGCTGTGAAACTCTGTGAGTCTGTTGTAGGATGTGTTCTGGCTCCGACTCTGTTTTCTGTCTGCTATTTTTAACAGCCTCTGTTTTGTCTGAGGCGGTTGGTGTCAGACGTGCGCTCGCCTGAGACCGAGTTCTCACAGGTTTCCAGAACTTTCTGGAGCAGACGGAGAATCTGGGCGGTTCTGTGCTCAGACTGTTTTAGACGTTACGTTTGGTCGACCGTGCGGAGCCGTCGGAGCAGACGGAGCGAGGCGGAGCGAGGCGGAGCGAGGCAGGCTGTCCCGAGTCAGACGGGACAGAAAGAACTTGGAGTCTAAATGAATAATGAAAACGTGTCGGTCTGTTTAAGCCGCGCCAAACACTGTCGAAACGTTCAGTCAGAGCTGTTATGGCATGAAAGACTCCTGACTTTTCTCTCCCTCCCTCCCTATTTGTCTCTCTATGTCGGTCTCTCTCCCTTTTTCTGTTTCCCCCTCTCTCCCTCTGTTTCTCTCTCTGTCTCTCTCTCTCCTTTTGTTCCTTTCTCTCTCCTGCTCTCTCTTTTTCCTCACTCTCTCAGTCTCTCTCCCTTATTCTCTCCCTCTCTCCTTCTCTCTCTCCGTCTCCTTTGTGGGGCTGAGTCTGGTGGGTGCGGAGCGGGGGCCGGTGTCTGACGTTGGACCTGAAGGAGCTAATTTTAGCTCGATGTTGTCGCTCCATTATGATCTGTGGCTCCATTGAAACTGATCACAACCCCTCTCCACCCAACAGTTTCTATGACGATGTGATCCTGTTGCTTAGGAACGGGCATAGCCTTCATGACGTCACTAGGGGCAGCTCTGAGTGTGTGTGTGTGGCGGCAGGGAGTCGTGTCAGTCAGGGGTGAGGTAGAAACCGGGTAAGTGGCTTAGGCCACGGCCCTGGCTCGGCTATTCTTATCCACTAAGCCTCTATTTACCTACAGGAACCACGAGCCAGGGGTCAGTCTGCTGTGACCTGCACCTCATCACTGTCCAAACAGAAACATATATCTCCATATTTACTGTATATTTACTGTATATTTACTCCATATTTACTGATTCTTTCTCTACTTTCTCTACAGAGGTTTGCAAACTAGTTGGAAATGAATAATGTGCTACAGCAGCAGCAGTGTTACATTTAAAAAGTAGTAAAGTATAAGTATAATAGCAGTCTGATTTAAAAAAATATATAAAAACACAACTTACCAGGAGTGTCCAGTAGGGGTGTAAGATAGTATTAAACTATAAAATATTGTGATATTATGTTTAGTGATACTGTATTGATTCTTAAAAACACAGTATCGATACACAGATTCCTGGCAGACAGTGAATCATTGTGTGTTGTGTTTAATCCTCTGACCACTAGATGGCAGTGCTGTAATTCATTTATCAGCTCCACTCCAACATTAACAAGCTGCACAAGGGTGCAGTGCTATTGTAAACTATTAGCAAACCTGTTCATACAGTGGTGTGTTTTATTAGTGGGATTTGAAAAATCACAATATATTGATATATATGTATATCAAATCATGGCCGTTGTATCACAATACGTACTGTATCGCCAGACTCTTGCCAATACACAGCCCTTAGTGTCCAGGCTTTTCTGACCACATGGTACCAGGGGAGCTTTTATTTTCTGGCAGGAGACAGACAGTACAAACAGTGTTAGTGTTCACTGAAGTAAGGAGCTTTGGCTGGATTGCTGTGATAGATATATATAATTCCATCAGTAGGTTAGACAAGCCAGTTTACTCTGCCCTACAACTCAGACGGAGCAGCTCCATGAACAAGCTTCTCTGCAAAACCACTTTTACTTAGTGTGGAATTGTTGAACTGATCTTTTGTAAAGTGAGCATGTTTTATATTTAGTACTATTAGTAGTTATTTCTGGTTCAATGGTGGACATTCCAGCACAGCACAATGGGGCAGAAGTCTTTCCATCAATGTTTCCAGTATTGCTCCTTATTTGGTGGTCAGTAGTACATAGTACAGTTCAAAGAAGTAGTCTGCACCAGTTTCATAAAATAATTTAGTTTAGGTTCTGGTTTCTCCTCATGTTACTTTGTATTGTATGTAGGATTATTTACATCTATTCTAATCAGATCTGCTGTTCTTACTGGTGATCACACACTTATTGATCAGATACAGACTTTTAAATAATAAACTTATTATTATTATTATTATTATTATTATTATTATTATTATTATTATTATTATTAACACAATGACAAGTTTGAAATTGTATGTATTGTCTCTGTCAGAAACATGTATCTACAAAGCGGCAACTTTACAGGAGAGGCTAAAAACCTTCCTTCCCTTTAATGTAAGTCAATGGAGCCAGAATTGTTTTCCAAGCTATTTTGGAGCATTTCTATTGGTCCATTCATCATGAAACATTCATACAATGTAAATGGCAGTATGTCAATCAACAAAAACAGAAATACATGTTTTTCTTTCAATGGTGAGCAGGATTAATAAAAATAACTTGACCCCTTAAACTCCTGGAAACTGCTGAGGGTTCTGAACTGACCTTTCCAATTCTATATGAGTGTTACGCCTCACAGTGATATATATATATAATCCTCTGGTCAGCAGGTTAAATGAGGCTTATGCAGCACCTGTATGGTTGCAGACTAACTGTGACTAGCTTTGTTTACTCCAGTAAAGACAAAACAATAACAAGACTGTGAACACATTAAGAACAGTTAACTATAAACACAACAGCTGATGCACTTTATGAAGTACACGTCTGCTCGTCAAGCAAAATAATAAATAAAATACACATGTATGTGTATATACAAGTTTTTAAAGCTCCCGCTGTGGGTCAGTACAGCTGTTTAGACTCGTAATTGCACAGAGCGATGGCCTCTGTCCTCTCGCTGCGGGACTCTGGGACAGGGACACTAGCATTGCTGTAATCAGCGGTCAGTCATGTGTTCACTGGACTCGTGTGTCTGGATGCAAACTAATTTGCTGCCCTATTGCTTACGTCCCACCCTCAATTAGGCGTCCTGCAGCCTGCTGGGTCCCTCGGCAGCCAGACTTTGTTTAGATCACCATTTGTTCCTCATTTAATCAGCACTGCAGGGCAGCCGCTCATGCCCCCCCTCCCCCTGCTGGGCAGACAGTCAGACATGTCGGCTCTGACATATGGACTCTCTGTCCTCAACTTGTGGTCAGCAGTATTTTTCTTCCCCCCGTTTAGTTTAGGGCTTTCCGGCAGCCCCGGATCAGGATTAATAAAAAAGCTTAATCCCTTAAACTCCTGGACGCTGCTGAGGGTCTTTACAGCTTGTTATACTCCTCACTCTCATAACTACACCACCTTTACAGTTCTGTATGAGTGTTACACCTTAAGGTGATATGTATAATCCCCTGGTCAGCAGGTCAGCAGGTCAGCAGCACCTGTATGGTTACAGATTGTGTTTTATTTACTCCAGTAAAGACAAAACAATAACAAGACTGTAAACACATTGAGGACAGTTAACTATAAACACAACAACTGATGCACATAATGAAGAGCACGTCTCCTCGTCAGGCAAAATATTAACCTCAGTGAAGAAGACAAGTTAAGATTGGACAGCTGGAATATACGGAGGAAAACCCAAACCATTAAGCATGTTAGGCTAAAGCATACTGACACAGCAGGCGTAGAATTTGTTTGTTTTATTTTTCCTTTGATGATTTAATGCATGCATGTTTACTTACATATTACCATCTACACATAATCAATTAAACAATTAACATTTATTTGTGTAGCGCTTTTTACAACCAGTGTTGTCTCAAAGCAGCTTTATGGAAAAGCAGGTGAAAAATAAGGAGGAAAAAAGAGGCAGAAGCATAAAGTATCGGGGTCCAAGCCCCCCAGAGCAAGCCAGAGGAGACAGCGCCAGGAAACACTCCCTTCGGTTCAAACAACAGTAAATTGAATTAAATTGAATTGATTATTGAATTCTTTGTGTTCAACATCATCATAGACTGTCACAGACTGTTACAATTAATGGTATTGGTAGTATTTACTCTCCTGACTCCTCCCCCTCTTTACTTTGGAAAGACTTCGCCTCTCTAGGTGACCCCTCTTCACTTCTAAAAGACTCTGCCTCTCTAGGTGACCCCTCCCCCTCTTTACTTTGGAAAGACTCCTCCTCTCTGGGTGACCCCCCCCCCCCCCCCTCTTTACTCCTGAAAGACTTTGCCTCTCTGGGTGACTCCTCCCCCTCTATTGAAAGACACCACCGTTCTGAGTAACCCCTCCCCCTCTTTACTTCTGAAAGAGTCCGCCTCTCTGGGTGACTCCCCCCTCTCTTTACTTTTGATAGACTTCACCTCTCTGACTGACCCCTCCCCTCTTTACTTTTGAAAGACTCCACCTCTCTGGGTGACCCCTCCCCCTCTTCTGAAAGACTCCACCTCTCTGGGTGACCCCTCCCCCTCTTCTGAAAGACTCCACCTCTCTGGGTGACTCTTTTCTAGTTAATGAGTTAAGTGACTAAAAAGCAGTGGCTCTTAAATGATTGTTTGTGCTGAACGCCTGCGTCGCTGTGGACGTGGTGGGCGGGGATTATGTTGAAAGTCACTGGAGTCTTTAATAAGGACTAGAATATAAGGGGTTAAACGCAGCTGGAAGCAAGTGAAAGCCGGACTGTAAACCTGAAATCATGTGGCGTGTGAGAAAGTACTTCTGGGAGTCTGCATTGCAGTTTTTGATCAAAGAAGAACTGAATTTTTAATCTGAATTTTTTAAGTCGTAGCTGCGCTGGCTGGTCGTGCTGCAGTGAGACGTGGTGGCCTGTGCTGCTGCAACACGTTGTGGCCTGTGCTGCAGTGAGACGTCCTGGCCTGTGCTGCAGTGCGATGTGATGGCCTGTGCTGCTGGGAAACACTATACATTAGATTAGTGTTTGTGTGTGCGGTGGCTGTGCTGGGTGTTGGGTTGGTGTGCTCGGTGCTGCTGTACAGTAGATTAGTGTTTGTGTGTGCGGTGGCTTTGCTGGGTGTTGTGTTGGTGTGCTCAGTGCTGCTGTACAGTAGATTAGTGTTTGTGTGTGCGGTGGCTGTGCTGGGTGTTGTGTTGGTGTGCTCGGTGCTGCTGTACAGTAGATTAGTGTTTGTGTGTGCGGTGGCTGTGCTGGGTGTTGGGTTGGTGTGCTCGGTGCTGCTGTACAGTAGATTAGTGTTTGTGTGTGCGGTGGCTGTGCTGGGTGTTGTGTTGGTGTGCTCAGTGCTGCTGTACAGTAGATTAGTGTTTGTGTGTGCGGTGGCTGTGCTGGGTGTTGTGTTGGTGTGCTCGGTGCTGCTGTACAGTAGATTAGTGTTTGTGTGTGCGGTGGCTGTGCTGGGTGTTGGGTTGGTGTGCTCGGTGCTGCTGTACAGTAGATTAGTGTTTGTGTGTGCGGTGGCTGTGCTGGGTGTTGGGTTGGTGTGCTTAGTGCTGCTGTACAGTAGATTAGTGTTTGTGTGTGCGGTGGCTGTGCTGGGTGTTGGGTTGGTGTGCTCAGTGCTGCTGTACAGTAGATTAGTGTTTGTGTGTGCGGTGGCTGTGCTGGGTGTTGGGTTGGTGTGCTCGGTGCTGCTGTACAGTAGATTAGTGTCTGTGTGTGCGGTGGCTGTGCTGGGTGTTGGGTTGCTGTGCTCAGTGCTGCTGTACAGTAGATTAGTGTTTGTGTGTGCGGTGGCTGTGCTGGGTGTTGGGTTGGTGTGCTCAGTGCTGCTGTACAGTAGATTAGTGTTTGTGTGTGCGGTGGCTGTGCTGGGTGTTGTGTTGGTGTGCTCGGTGCTGCTGTACAGTAGATTAGTGTCTGTGTGTGCGGTGGCTGTGCTGGGTGTTGGGTTGGTGTGCTCGGTGCTGCTGTACAGTAGATTAGTGTTTGTGTGTGCGGTGGCTGTGCTGGGTGTTGGGTTGCTGTGCTCAGTGCTGCTGTACAGTAGATTAGTGTTTGTGTGTGCGGTGGCTGTGCTGGGTGTTGTGTTGGTGTGCTCGGTGCTGCTGTACAGTAGATTAGTGTTTGTGTGTGCGGTGGCTGTGCTGGGTGTTGGGTTGGTGTGCTCAGTGCTGCTGTACAGTAGATTAGTGTCTGTGTGTGCGGTGGCTGTGCTGGGTGTTGGGTTGGTGTGCTCAGTGCTGCTGTACAGTAGATTAGTGTCTGTGTGTGCGGTGGCTGTGCTGGGTGTTGGGTTGGTGTGCTCAGTGCTGCTGTACAGTAGATTAGTGTTTGTGTGTGCAGTGGCTGTGCTGGGTGTTGGGTTGGTGTGCTCAGTGCTGCTGTACAGTAGATTAGTGTTTGTGTGTGCGGTGGCTGTGCTGGGTGTTGGGTTGGTGTGCTCAGTGCTGCTGTACAGTAGATTAGTGTTTGTGTGTGCGGTGGCTGTGCTGGGTGTTGTGTTGGTGTGCTCAGTGCTGCTGTACAGTAGATTAGTGTTTGTGTGTGCGGTGGCTGTGCTGGGTGTTGTGTTGGTGTGCTCGGTGCTGCTGTACAGTAGATTAGTGTTTGTGTGTGCGGTGGCTGTGCTGGGTGTTGTGTTGGTGTGCTCAGTGCTGCTGTACAGTAGATTAGTGTTTGTGTGTGCGGTGGCTTTGCTGGGTGTTGTGTTGGTGTGCTCAGTGCTGCTGTACAGTAGATTAGTGTTTGTGTGTGCGGTGGCTGTGCTGGGTGTTGTGTTGGTGTGCTCAGTGCTGCTGTACAGTAGATTAGTGTTTGTGTGTGCGGTGGCTGTGCTGGGTGTTGTGTTGGTGTGCTCGGTGCTGCTGTACAGTAGATTAGTGTTTGTGTGTGCGGTGGCTGTGCTGGGTGTTGGGTTGCTGTGCTCAGTGCTGCTGTACAGTAGATTAGTGTTTGTGTGTGCGGTGGCTGTGCTGGGTGTTGTGTTGGTGTGCTCAGTGCTGCTGTACAGTAGATTAGTGTTTGTGTGTGCGGTGGCTGTGCTGGGTGTTGGGGTTGCTGTGCTCAGTGCTGCTGTACAGTAGATTAGTGTTTGTGTGTGCGGTGGCTGTGCTGGGTGTTGTGTTGGTGTGCTCAGTGCTGCTGTACAGTAGATTAGTGTTTGTGTGTGCGGTGGCTGTGCTGGGTGTTGTGTTGGTGTGCTCAGTGCTGCTGTACAGTAGATTAGTGTTTGTGTGTGCGGTGGCTGTGCTGGGTGTTGTGTTGGTGTGCTCAGTGCTGCTGTACAGTAGATTAGTGTTTGTGTGTGCGGTGCTGTGGATTGCGGTGGCTGTGCTGGGTGTTGGGTTGGTGTGCTCAGTGCTGCTGTACAGTAGATTAGTGTCTGTGTGTGCGGTGGCTGTGCTGGGTGTTGGGTTGCTGTGCTCAGTGCTGCTGTACAGTCTGAAAGATCTGCTGCTGTTACTCTGCTGAGTCATTGCTGCCAGGTGGAGGTCTAGGGTGCCGGCTAGTGTATGAATGTATCTCTCTCACTCCTCTCACTCCTCTCACTCATCTCGCTCACACCGTGTGTGTTTCTTTGTGAAAGGAAGAAAAGTGTGTGAACGGATAAGAATGTGTATGCGGGACAAACAGAGACGGACAGACAGACATTGTTATTTTCCTTTCATGTGTTACCATAGCGCCTGACTGACTCATAGATCCTCGTGAACTCTTTTTATTTATTTACATCATTTATTTATTTGTTTATCATCAGATTCTTCACAGACGCTCATATCAGTCCTGCAGCACCAGCTGCTGCTAAACACCAAACCAGACCCCCAATAACAGACACGTCTGATTCAGCTCCTCCAGCATCAGACACCCGAGCAGCTAAACACCAAACCAGACCCCCAATAACAGACACGTCTGATTCAGCTCCTCCAGCATCAGACACCCGAGCAGCTAAACACCAAACCAGACCCCCAATAACAGCCACGTCTGATTCAGCTCCTCCAGCATCAGACACCCGAGCAGCTAAACACCAAACCAGACCCCCAATAACAGCCTCGTCTGATTCAGCTCCTCCAGCATCAGACACCCGAGCAGCTAAACACCAAACCAGACCCCCAATAACAGCCTCGTCTGATTCAGCTCCTCCAGCATCAGACACCCGAACAGCTAAACACCAAATCAGACCCCCAATAACAGACACGTCTGATTCAGCTCCTCCAGCATCAGACACCCGAGCAGCTAAACACCGAACCAGACCCCCAATAACAGACACGTCTGATTCAGCTCCTCCAGCATCAGACACCCGAGCATCTGAGCATCTGTGCAGATTGAGGAGTGCGGCACACACACAGGCGAGGTACAAAGAGAGAAGCAGCAGTCGGAGGGTAAAGTGAGTCAGAGAAAGAATAACATGCTGTAATAAAGAGAGGTGGAGGCGGAGAGTCACTTTTGAGGCAGGAATGGAGAGTCAGAGAGTAAAGCGAGTCAGAGAAAGAATAAGGTGCTGTAATAAGGAGAAGTGGAGGTGGAGAGTCACTGTTGAGGCAGGAATGGAGAGTCAGAGAGTAAAGCGAGTCAGAGAAAGAATAAGGTGCTGTAATAAAGAGAAGTGGAGGCGGAGAGTCACTTTTGAGGCAGGAATGGAGAGTCAGAGAGTAAAGCGAGTCAGAGAAAGAATAAGGTGCTGTAATGAAGAGAAGTGGAGGCGGAGTCACTGTTGAGGCAGGAATGGAGAGTCAGAGAGTAAAGCGAGTCAGAGAAAGAATAAGGTGCTGTAATAAAGAGAAGTGGAGGTGAAGAGTCACTGTTGAGGCAGGAATGGAGAGTCGTATGTGTTTATTCTTCACAGGCGGCTCCAGCAGGTCCAGACGTGAAACTGAGTTAACGAGAAGACGCTGCTTTATTTCAGAAGCGTTCTGTTTGTTTAATGTAGTTCTTGTTTTTATTGAAGTGAGTAAAAACATTTATTATTAGTTTATAAATAATTAATTCAGTTCAGTATTTAAACAGTAAATATACTGAAATATACTGAACGGTATGTGTGGTGTGTTGGTGTTTCAGGAGCTGATGGTATGAGATGCTGATTCTAGACTACTTCAGTAAACAGGAAACACCACTGAATCAGAACACACGTTAGAGATGATGATGGGCTGGACTGGCCTGAGAAGATCTCCTCTAACTGGACCTCCTGACTCTAATTAAACACTCCTGGTCTATACAGAGGGTGTGTCTCAAATCCTAGTGAGTGTGTAAGTAGGCTGTCTAGGTAGTGAGTGTGTAAGTAGGCTGTCTAGGTAGTGAGTGTGTAAGTAGGCTGTCTAGGTAGTGAGTGTGTAAGTAGGCTGTCTAGGTAGTGAGTGTGTAAGTATCAGCGTTCTCTCCTCATCTCTCCTCATAAAACAGATTACTGAGACGCTCTAGTTAGAGAGAGACTGCGTCACGGCTTGTTCCCGCCCACTGCAGCACGCCACCGGTGGTTTAGCTGGTTGCTAAGAGACCAGCCGGCATCCAAAACAATAGCCCGAGGCTTAAAAATCCACTAGCATAAATGCTAATGTCTGGAGTATAAAGTGTAAATGGTGAAGGACTCGTTACAGAGTTGATAATAAAATACTGTTTTGTGTGATTATATGACCAGAAACACATTAAAACTCCAGAGAATCAAAATAACTCACATTTTAAAACCACTTCACTGCTCCTAGATTAGCCTGCACTGCATCATGGGATTGTTTTAGCGGCTGAGGAAGAGTTCAATACTTCTTTAAAATCAGGTGTAAATAAGGTTCCTCAGTAGCAGCATGTTTAAGGTATGTAAGAATTGGGACAGTCTACATGTCAGGAGCGCATACTATGATGTACAATGCTGCCTATGTAGGAGCTCAGTAGGATTTGAGACAGAGCCAGTGTAACTTGATGCTTACATTTAGCTTCCATATAGAACTGCATTACCTAATTTAATCGTACCTAATACTGATTATTGGTATAAACACACTGGAGACTGGAGCGGTTCGGATTGTTTTGAGATCGTCTGGCGAGATTTGACCAAATTCTGAAGAAACCTTCTCTACAGTCAGCATCGTGCTCGTGTATGTAGGTCATAGACTATTCAGATCATCACTTCTGGGTGTTGCGTAATACTCAGTTCTTCAACTAATCCGTCTAATGAGTTGCCTCATCATTTATAGACGCCTCCCTCTTGCTCATTACACTCATCCCTCCATGCTCTCTCTCTCTCTCTATCTCTCTTTCTCTCTATCTATCCCTCAATCCACTCATTCATGAGTTCAGAGGAAGAATGAACCAGAAGAGCTCAGAGAGAGAGAGAGAGAGAGAGAGAGAGTGTGAATGAAAGAAAGGCAGGGATATATAAGAAAGAGAAAGAAGGATGATGAACGCGACAGAGTGAAGGAGTTGGGCCTCTGTGCCTCTGCTTTTCTCCTCCATCTCTGTGCTCCTGTTCTTCTTCTCCGCTGCAGTGACGCTGCTGTAATGATGAAAAGAAACTTAAGCTGCTCCCCAGGCTGGCACTCACAGGATGCCTTATGTAATTGAGATGTTACGTAACTGCTCCTCTCATCTGCTCGGCATTTAGCAGAACTAGTTTAGAAGATCAAGATGGTACCAGCTTCATTCGCTGGACAGTGCAGTGAATAATCAGACATACAATACAAAATAACATGAATATGTTATTGTGAGAGAAGTAGATCAGATCTTGATCCAGTTTGAAGAACAAAGTTAGGTTCCAGATTTCTCCTGGACGCCCCAGACATTGTATAAATGTGTTCAGTTCCTTCAGCAGCAAATCTTGATTTATCTTAATGAAGTACTGAGCAGACAAAGCAGGTATAAGATGAGAACTGATAATAATACTGGGTTGTTTAGGAGAAGCTTGGAAAGAGTTAATAAACACACTGATGTATGGAAAACACTACTTACTCTATTAATACTGATTAATATTTAATAATAAAGTGTAAAAGCTCTACTTACTCTATTAATACTGATTCATATTTAATAATAAAGTGTAAAAGCTCTACTTACTCTATTAAAACTGATTCATATTTAATAATAAAGTGTAAAAGCTCTACTTACTCTATTAATACTGATTAATATTTAATAATAAAGTGTAAAAGCTCTACTTACTCTATTAATACTGATTAATATTTAATAATAAAGTGTAAAAGCTCTACTTACTCTATTAATACTGATTCATATTTAATAATAAAGTGTTTACTGAGTAAATAAAAACTTCCTATCTGGAAATAATAACTTTTTATATATAATAATGTTTCCAAGGGACTATATGCTGATGCCAATGTAGTTAGATGTTTGTGGAGAGCGACTGTCGAGGCAGGAATGGAGAGTCGGAGAGTAAAGCGAGTCAGAGAAAGAATAAGGTGCTATAATAAGGAGAAGTGGAGGTAAAGAGCGACTGTTGAGGCAGAAATGAAGAGGTGTATATGTTTATTCTTCAGGGGCGGCTCCAAACCAACAAGTCCAGATGTTAGATGTTCCACTGACTGTCCAAGGAACGTCACAGGATCTGATGATTGATTGTGTTCCTGAAACATCTTTTTAGATACTGTTCTACGTCTTACTGGCGGTTCTACTGAAACAGACACTGTTATCTGTAAACAAGTCTCAAGTCTGGTCCTCCTCTAAACTTCTCCGAGTGCTGATCCAGGATTGAGGGATGTGTGTGTTAATGCTTGCTGTTGCTCCAGGCATTGAAACGCTGGTGATCAGATCTCATGTCTTACTGGCATTATGCAGACAAGTTCCGATCGAGTGCTGTCAAGGGCAGATCTGTCGTATCAAGTCATCATGTTTAGGTGGATCCTCAATGTTTTCCTCACTGCTGTTGCTCAGGTAGCGTCCCTGGAGCATATTTCCTCTGCTGTCTCTCTCAGAATGGGTCCTGTGATCAATGATCAGTGAGCATTTCCATGTATGGCTACAGTAGATGAGTCCCAGTCCAGCTTTGTGGAGGCTACAGGAGTCGATATGAAGATTCAGCACCATGGACAGCTACCCACAAGTTAGCCTGACCAATACCTCTATCAGACACACTGCAGATGGCAGGCAGTCTCTAGGTTCACTATCACTGATTATAAATTAGATTGAAAAACAGCATTTTGGTTTTCTATCTAAATGTATATACGCTGATAGCCAATCAGAATATATCTAATAACGTCCCCATAGTTAAGGTCCGCACTGCATGCTGAAGACCCACCAAGAAATAAAGCTTTGTTTAAATATGTCTGTCATTAAATCACTGTTAAACTATAAATATAAAATCAAATCAGCCAACATTATCAGACTAAAGGTCACAAATGCTTCATATCATACACTGATATCATTATTTTAGTAGCTTACACACTACTGTGTAGAAGTCTGAGGCACCTAAGCTGGTTGATCCGATCAATAAGTGTGTGTTCACCAGTAAGAAGAGCAGATTTGATTAGAACAGATGTAAATAATCAGACATACAATACAAAGTAACATGAATATGTTATTGTGAGAGAAGTAGATCAGATCTTGATCCAGTTTGAAGAACAAAGTTAGGTTCCAGATTTCTCCTGGACGCCCCAGACATTGTATGAATGTGTTCAGTTCCTTCAGCAGCAAATCTTGATTTATCTTAATGAAGTACTGAGCAGTCAAAGCAGGTATTAGATCAGAACTGATAATAATACTGGGTTGTTTAGGAGAAGCTTGGAAAGAGTTAATAAACACACTGACGTATGGAAAACACTACTTACTCTATTAATACTGATTAATATTTAATAATAAAGTGTAAAAGCTCTACTTACTTTATTAATACTGATTAATATTTAATAATAAAGTGTAAAAACTCTACTTACTCTATTAATACTGATTAATATTTAATAATAAAGTGTAAAAGCTCTACTTACTTTATTAATACTGATTAATATTTAATAATAAAGTGTAAAAACTCTACTTACTCTATTAATACTGATTAATATTTAATAATAAAGTGTTTACTGAGTAAATAAAAGTTTCCTGTCTGGAACAAATAGCTTTTTATATATAATAATGACTATATTATATTATTATCATTATTATTATCATTATATTTTGCCATGTTAGTGCTTTGGTCAGCATTTTGATGTTTTATGTTGACTTTATAATAATATTTAAATCATTATTGAGGGGATCTCTGAAGATTAGGATATAAGTTCTGATATTAAGTTTAAAATAGCATCTTTCACTGAGTAACACTGATTATGATACCAAATATATCTGACTGTATATTCTAGCATTCTCTTTAGTGAGTAAGGTTGCCAGGTCCAGTAAAAATGTTAAATAAATAAAACTTTATAATTTTCTTCACTCTTTTCTTCATTTATTACATTACAACAATATTTGTATTCATAGTTATGTCACTAAACATCCCCCTGTATCTGAGTTCTAGCTGACCGCGTTCATGCTGTAACCGTGTAAACAGAGGTTCAGCACAATGGCAGACGAAACCAGGATGGAGTCAGTAAATACTGAAACGAGGGATCAAAGATCTTCATGTACAGGCGAGCAGCAGGCGAGACGGACTAATCCAGACAATTTTTTATAATATCTGTAAAACAACTGTAGTGCAATTATTTAGAAATACCAGCCACATGTTTGGCTGCTAAACCACAAGCCTGGCAACCCCGTCTGCAGACGGCATAACCAATTAAAAAAAGAATGCATGCAGTTCCACAGATACAGTTCCTCTGTAGGTGCGTCTGCTCTGCACTGATCAGAACCTCCTTAAATCTCTCATTTGGATGGAAAGAAAAATCAATTCTATTCAAGTTTATTTGTGTAGCACTTTTTACAACCATGTTGTCACAAAGCAGCTTTACAGAGTTTTGAAAACATACAGTTACAACATACAGTATATACCCCAGTGAGCAAGCCAGAGGCAACAGTGGCACCTCCCTGAGACTGGAGGAGGAACCTTGAGAGGAACCCCATCACTCACAAGGGGAGACCCGTCCTCCTCTGATCAAACAGTTTTCACAGTTTAATAAACTAAACACCAAAGAAAAGAGTCTCTGTTTGAAATCTGGATAGCAAAGCTTTAGAAGCTGCACAGGTAGAGGCAGTGTATGACTGAGGCAGTCTCTGCCTGAGGCAGTCTCTGACCGAGGCAGTCTCTGACTGAGGCAGTCTCTGACTGAGTCTTTATGTAAAGTGGGCGTGAGCTGAAACAGTCCCATCCTATCTGAATGCTGGAGCATCTGGATGGTACAGTGATGTAACTGAGGGTGTAGCAGTAGACACAGATGGACAGGAGAGCTGGCTGGTGATGGTGGGGAGGAGGTCCTGATGGTCAGTCCTTCAACAGCGTTCAGCAGACAGGAGGACAGTCATTACCTCAGGAGGAGCAAAGAGAGAGAGTTAGAGAAAGTTGATAATATACCTAATAGACATTGTAGGAGATCCAGACGGGAAGGAAAGGTGGGGAGATGTTTTAGGATGAGAAGAGCTGCATTTACTGCAAGCTGGTCAAACATGACTGGTCATCCATACCCGACAGTCCTGGCGCTCGTCTTGTTGACCGTGTACTGTTTGCTAAGTGCCAGATGGTTGTGAAAGCTCTGAAATGTTTGCTGTGTGTGGGAGTCTGATTTCATTCAGTCTTCACTTTGCTTGTCCAGCGTTGTGTTAGGACTGAAAGGACAGTCCGGTGTGGCCGGCTGCGCTAGCACTAAGTAGGCTGCGGTTAGTGTCCACACACCGAGATGAGCACTACTGTGTGTGAACATATAGACGTGGGCAGTAGTGCAATCTGTCCGGTCTAATTGAGAGAGCCAGCGTTTATGACGAGGCGTCCACCCACGTCTACGCTCTGTGTGCTGTCTCTCTTCATATGCCATGATTTTCCACCTTCGTATACATAAACACGTACACCTCCGTGGCAGCGCCAGCGTGGACTGACTCTCTCAGGCTGAGCAATTTATAACGTCCTTACGTCAGTACAGCCTCTACACCTACACACACGCGCCCACACACGCTAACACACGCGCAGCCTGCTGCCGGGCCTCACATGCTCGTGGGCTGGTGGGTGAGTGTGTTGGCTTGCTGAGCCGTGTGACCGCGTGACCCCCCTGCGTCATGTTTAGCTCCCCCAAAAGCAAACAGCCCCAACCTGAGCTGCCACGTCTGGACCAGATTAACCGCCACCTTCGTAATTCAAGATGTGGAACACGAGCCGGAGTCAGAGATCATGGGCTCAGTTTCCGAACGCTTCAGCTGCGGTCCAGGCATTACTAATCAACTCTTAGCGGGATTGGTTTCTGTTAGATAAGACAGTGGAGCATTTCCAGTTCAAACAGACGTTCAGTTAGTCATGTTTCAGGAGGTAAATCTGAGGATTTGGTATATCAGATATGTTGTCTGATTAGGAAAGTCAAAGTGGAAAAACAGGAGTCTTAATTAAAATGGGACTGCCCACCCAGGTAGACCACCCAAACTGTCACCATCAGATACAGTAGCTTTTACAGTTAAACACAGAGAGTCAAGGGGAGAGACAGAGTCTGAGAGAGAAAGACAGAGAAAGAGTCAGAGAAGGACAGAGTGAGAGGAACAGAGACAGAGAGTTAGGGTGAGAGAGAGAGTCAGAGAGGGACAGAGAGAGACAGAGAAGAACAAAATGAGAGAGTCAGGGGCAGAGAGAGTCAGGGGAGAGAGAGAGTCAGAGAAGGACAGAGAGAGTCAAAGGGACTGAGAGAGAGAGTGAGAGGGACAAAGAGAGAGTCAGAGGGACAGAGAGAGAGTGTGAGACTCGGAGAGGCACAGGGAGAGAGAGTCAAAAAGGGAGAGGGAGAGAGAGAGTCAGAGAGGGACAGGGAAAGAGAGAATCAGAGGGACATAAAGAGTGAGAGAGTCAGAGGGACAGGGAGAAAGAGAGTCAGGGGGAGAGAGAGAGAAAGAGTCAGAGAGTCAGAGAGGGACAGGGAGAGAGAGAGTCAGAGGGACAGATTGAGAGTGAGAGAGTCTGGGGGACAGAGAGAAAGAGAGTCAGAGGGACAGAGAGAGAGTGAGAAAGTCTGGGGGACAGGGAGAGAGAGAGTCAGGGGGACAGAGAGAGAAAGAGTGAGAGAGTCAGAGAGGGACAGAGAGAGAGAGTCAGAGGGACAGAGAGAGAGTGAGAGAGTCAAAGAGGGACAGAGAGAGAGAGAGTGAGAGGGACAGAGAGAGAGAGAGAGTCAAAGAGGGACAGAGAGAGAGTGAGAGAGTCAAAGAGGGACAGAGAGGGACAGAGAGAGAGAGAGTGAGAGGGACAGAGAGAGAGAGAGAGAGAGAAATGTCTCATGCATTGTAGTAGCCGTAGTCGTAGTAGCGTCTTTGTAACCTGCAGTCACTTATATGTAAGTTATGTGTTATTGTGTATTTTAGAGTCAGCTGTCTCGTTTATTCACTATCAGAACTAACTGGTATATGTGTAGCTGCCTCACAGCGTCTCCGCAGGAAACCTTTAAAACAGCACAAACACAGCCGCCTATTTTCAGGTTTATTTGATGTCAGAGACGTTTATACTTTTTTCTTAAATAGTGAAATTAAATGGGTGAAAATGATCTGTGTTAATCGGCTGTGTGGTCAGCGCGGTCAGTGTGGTCAGTGCGGTCAGTGTGGTCAGTGCGGTCAGTGTGGTCAGTGTGGTCAGTGTGGTCAGGATAAGGTTAAGTGAGTATTACCAGCAATCCCACTGCTGATTGTTATGAATTGTAGGGATTGTTTGTTGTCTGTTACTCATGTGTCTGCAGGGCTTAGCACGGCGTGTATGTTAATCAGTTCTGACAGTCAGTCTGTTATTATCTGACAGTCAGTGTGTTATTATCTGACAGTCAGTCTGTTATTATCTGACAGTCAGTCTGTTATTATCTGACAGTCAGTCTGTTATCTGACAGTCAGTGTGTTATTATCTGACAGTCAGTGTGTTATTATCTGACAGTCAGTCTGTTATTATCTGCCAGTCGGTCTGTTATTATCTGACAGTCAGTGTGTTATTATCTGACAGTCAGTGTGTTATTATCTGCCAGTCAGTCTGTTATTATCTACCAGTCGGTCTGTTATTATCTGACAGTCAGTGTGTTATTATCTGACAGTCAGTGTGTTCTTATCTGACAGTCAGTCTGTTATTATCTACCAGTCGGTCTGTTATTATCTGACAGTCAGTGTGTTATTATCTGACAGTCAGTGTGTTATTATCTGCCAGTCGGTCTGTTATTATCTGACAGTCAGTGTGTTATTATCTGACAGTCAGTGTGTTATTATCTGACAGTCAGTGTGTTATTATCTGCCAGTCGGTCTGTTATTATCTGACAGTCAGTGTGTTATTATCTGACAGTCAGTGTGTTATTATCTGCGAGTCAGTCTGTTATTATCTACCAGTCGGTCTGTTATTATCTGACAGTCAGTGTGTTATTATCTGACAGTCAGTGTGTTATTATCTGACAGTCAGTGTGTTATTATCTGACAGTCAGTGTGTTATTATCTGCGAGTCAGTCTGTTATTATCTACCAGTCGGTCTGTTATTATCTGACAGTCAGTGTGTTATTATCTGACAGTCAGTGTGTTCTTATCTGACAGTCAGTCTGTTATTATCTACCAGTCGGTCTGTTATTATCTGACAGTCGGTCTGTTATTATCTGACAGTCAGTCTGTTATTATCTGCCAGTCGGTCTGTTATTATCTGACTGTCGGTCTGTTATTATCTGACAGTCAGTGTGTTATTATCTGACAGTCAGTCTGTTATTATCTACCAGTCGGTCTGTTATTATCTGACAGTCAGTCTGTTATTATCTGCCAGTCGGTCTGTTATTATCTGACAGTCAGTCTGTTATTATCTGACAGTCAGTCTGTTATTATCTGCCAGTCGGTCTGTTATTATCTAACAGTCAGTCTGTTATTATCTGACAGTCAGTCTGTTATTATCTGACAGTCAGTCTGTCAGTACTGAGTTCCTGACAGTGACTCTGTAAGCCTTGCTTGCTCTCTGAACCTCTCTGTGTATGGACAGCTCTACCTGTCCTTCTGTCTGACCGCTGGTCATCTGCTTGTCACTAACGGATTATCCAACTTCTGTATCCCACAGGTTTATAGGAATTGGGAAATATTTGTCTGATCAGCTCTAATATTTAGTGGCTTGTTTTGTGCTGTAACAAGTAGGGGTGTAAGAAAATACTGAAATATTGAATATCAAGATATATTATTTGATATATTATATTTAGTGATACTGTATCGATTCTCAAAAACACAGATTTCTGGCAGACAGTGAATCATTGTGTGTTGTGTTTAAACCTCTGACCACTAGATGTGTTGTAATCCATTTTCAGCTCCACTCCAACATTAACAAGCAGCACAAGGACGCAATGCTATTGTAAACACTGGCAAACTATATATATATATATATAAACTTTAAATATTGGTGTGTTTAATAGAAGGATTTGAAAAATCACAATATATCACTTTGCTTGAAATATCGCAATGCATTAATTTGTGAGCGCTGTATCACAATACTTATAGTATCGCCAGGTTCTTGCCAATACACAGCCCTACTAACAAACTGGCACCGCTGACGTTGAGAGAAATCTTCAGTACTGAACACAAATTTACTGAGACTGTGGAGTTTATACTCACCACCTGTTCATTACCATGCCGACAGAGTGACCTGGTACACGTCCATCACAGCAACAATGCAAAACAAGTCAAAAGCACCCAAAATTAATTTTAGCTTGAATGTAGTTAAAACTGCATACACTAGTGAACACACACACACAAGGGTGCAGTGAGCACACTTATAAGCTCATATATATATATATATATATCCACCATAAAGAAGTACTGCTACCATTTTTGACCTATTAAAATGATCAGCTGATAAGATCAGTTATTAGATTATTTAAAGTCGTTATATTGATCAGAGTGTTTGGTCAGTCATCCTGTCGTCAGGGTCTTCTGTTAGCGGTTGTGTTTGTAGCCAGGCTAAGCTAGGACACTGAGGTGAGAGAGGGAGATGCAGCGAGGGCGATCGATACCGCTCCCTCTCGCTGCAGCTGGCCATCACAATCAGAGTTTGTTGTTTACACGCCACACAGTTCCAGTCTGGAGCTTTATCGTCTGAGAGCAGAGCTCTAGGACGCAGCCAGTGCTGCACCAGTACAGTGAGCTGCCATGTGTTCAAAGAAAAACGTATATCTTCACCTTTATCAATTTTTATTTTTCTACAGCATTCGAGCACGACAGCTGCCGTTTACATTGTCATCAAATTTCATGATGATTGGACCAATAGAAATGTTCCAAAATTTATCAGTATTAATAGAGTAAGTAGAGCTTTTACACTTTATTATTAAATATTAATCAGTATTAATAAAGTAAGTAGAGCTTTTACACTTTATCATTAAATATTAATCAGTATTAATAGAGTAAGTAGTGTTTTACATACGTCAGTGTGTTTATTAACTCTTTCCAAGCTTCTCCTAAACAACCCAGTATTATTATCAGTTCTGATCTAATACCTGCTTTGACTGCTCAGTACTTCATTAAGATAAATCAAGATTTGCTGCTGAAGGAACTGAACACATTCATACAATGTCTGGGGCGTCCAGGAGAAATCTGGAACCTAACTTTGTTCTTCAAACTGGATCAAGATCTGATCTACTTCTCTCACAATAACATATTCATGTTACTTTGTATTGTATGTCTGATTTTTACATCTGGTCTAATCAGATCTAGTAAATATATTGTATACATATACACCATTATGGTTATATGAAATATGTGCATGGTGCATGTCGAGAACTGTGGTGTCAAGTAGTATTTTAAACTCTAGATTTAGGGTGGAATGTCCCTTAAATGACACTTGCAGGTCTTTTGAATGCTTCTCCTCTCATACCAGCAGTTCTCTCAGTCTTGAGTCTGCCTGAGGAGGATACAGAGGTTTCTGTGTTGTGAGCGTTTTCCTTTTAGATGATCGCGAGATGATTCTGGATTCTGGTTCCATTGACTTACATTAAAAGTAAAGACAGTGTTTGTCCTCTCTTGTTTTTCATTGGACAGTGCTGATATGAGTCTATTGCAGTCATATTGACACTCACAGTGTTTCACCTTCAGCAGCCCTTCACACTAGTAGCTGTCAATATGATGCATTCAGGAACCCAAACTAAAGGTCATGTGTATGTTACTGTGTTCTCTGATATCTGAGGCTACATCATTAATGACATCTGTGATATTCATCCATCCATTATCCTCCACTTTGTCCCGCTATTCGGGGTCACGGGGGGGCTGGAACCAATCATAGGGGGAAGGACGTGTCGCCAGTCCATCACATGGGCAACACACACTCACACACACACTTACACTCACACCTACGGTCAGTTTAGAGTGAGGATCCTAACATACATGTGTTTGGACTGTGGGAGGAAACCGGAGTACCTGGAGGAACCCACACAAACACGGAGAGAACATACACACTCCACACAGAACCACCCAGACCAGGAATCCACGCTTTAGTTGTGTCATCAGCGGTTCAATAACATCTTTTAATGTGTTCTTTTATTGTATTTACATCCTTTAAGGTTCATTTTTCTGAGAGTTACAGGCTGTGTCTCAAATCCTACTGAGCTCCTACATAGGCAGCATTGTATTCGCTCCTGACATGTAGACTGTCCCAATTCTTACATACCTTAAACATGCTGCTACTGAGAAACCTTATTTACACCTGATTTTAAAGAAGCATCGAACTCTTCCTCAGCCACTAAGACAATCCCATGATGCAGTGCAGGCTAATCTAGGAGCAGTGAAGTGGTTTTAAAATGTGAGTTATTTTGATTCTCTGGAGTTTTAATGTGTTTCTGGTCATATAATCACACAGAACAGTATTTTATTATCAACTCTGTAACGAGTCCTTCACCATTTAGCAGTTTTATACTTGAGTGTATTTTTAAGACTCGGGCTATTGTTTTGAGTGCCGGTCGGTAGCTTAGCAACCAGCTAAACCACCGGTGGCGTGCTAGAGGGGGGGAACAAGCCGTGACGCAGTCTCTCTCTAACTAGAGCGTCTCAGTAATCTGTTTACACACTCACTACCTAGACAGCCTACTTACACACTCACTACCTAGACAGCCTACTTACACACTCACTACCTAGACAGCCTACTTACACACTCACTACCTAGACAGCCTACTTACACACTCACTACCTAGACAGCCTACTTACACATTCACTACCTAGACAGCCTACTTACACACTCACTACCTAGACAGCCTACTTACACACTCACTACCTAGACAGCCTACTTAGACACTCACTACCTAGACAGCCTACTTACACACTCACTACCTAGACAGCCTACTTACACACTCACTAGGGTTTGAGACACACCTATTGTACTAACAGTAGTTCAGTTTTATTAGTGATGGACTAATACTTAAAAAGTTTTAATCACTTGGGGACGTTATTATATTTAAAATGTTTTATTTACTCAGTAAACACTTTATTATTAAATATTAATCAGTATTAATAGAGTAAGTAGTGCTTTTACACTTTATTATTAAATATTAATCAGTATTAATAGAGTAAGTAGAGCTTTTACACTTTATTATTAAATATTAATCAGTATTAATAGAGTAAGTAGAGCTTTTACACTTTATTATTAAATATTAATCAGTATTAATAGAGTAAGTAGTGTTTTCCATACGTCAGTGTGTTTATTTAACTCTTTCCAAGCTTCTCCTAAACAACCCAGTATTATTATCAGTTCTCATCTAATACCTGCTTTGACTGCTCAGTACTTCATTAAGATAAATCAAGATTTGCTGCTGAAGGAACTGAACACATTCATACAATGTCTGGGGCGTCCAGGAGAAATCTGGAACCTAACTTTGTTCTTCAAACTGGATCAAGATCTGATCTACTTCTCTCACAATAACATATTCATGTTACTTTGTATTGTATGTCTGATTATTTACATCTGGTCTAATCAGATCTGGTAAATATATTGTATACATATACACCATTATGGTTATATGAAATATGTGCATGGTGCATGTCGAGAACTGTGGTGTCAAGTAGTATTTTAAACTCTAGATTTAGGGTGGAATGTCCCTTAAATGACACTTGCAGGCCTTTTGAATGCTTCTCCTCTCATACCAGCAGTTCTCTCAGTCTTGAGTCTGCCTGAGGAGGATACAGAGGTTTCTGTGTTGTGAGCGTTTTTCTTTTAGATGAAAAGGACGTTGTCGTCACTGCTCGACTCCTGTTCACAGCTATATATATATATATCCCTCCTCCCTCTCTCCTTCGCTGCCTCCTCCTGTTCTTCTAGGCCAGGGAGGCTGTTTGGAGAGAGTTTAGCTTCAAGTAGAGTCACGAGCACTTTTGAAATCTGACAGAAATGGCAGGTCTCAGTGTTTTTCCCAACTTGCTGAATTAGCAGAGCTGATTAAGAACAAGACAACCCGTGACATGTCATTTCAGAAAGTAGCTCCGGCCCCGAAACTTCTCCGCTTAAAACAGGGATTTGATTTGTTCCACAGGTTCAGCGTGACAGACCGCTCGCTGCGAAAGCAGATGCATTTGCACTTTTCCGGAGTGCTGCTTTCGGAATATTTAACGTGAGGCGTGTCCTCATCTGCTGGCCAAGGAGCTGCTTTGAGTGCTTGTCTGAACTACTGACTCACAGGACCTGACAGCCCATTGACCCTCAGAAGTCCTGGTTACTGTTGGCTGTAAGTCAGTTCAGTTCAGTTCAGTTCACGGTTTATTTATATGCGCCTTTCACAGCAGATGTTGTCACAAAGCAGCTTTACAGAAAATCCGGGTTCAAGCCCTCCAGAGCAAGCCGGGGGCAACGAGGGCAAAGACAACCTCCCTCAGAGCTAGAGGAAGAAACCTCGAGAGGAACCAGATTCAAAAACCTATCCTGCTCTGTCCACAACGGATAGTAAAACAAGTACAAACAGTATAAGATTTATACTTATATACATTATTGATCACACAGGATGGGCAGTTGTTCAGCATCAGACCACACAGGATGGGCAGTTGTTCAGCATCAGACCACACAGGATGGGCAGTTGTTCAGCATCAGACCACACAGGATGGGCAGTTGTTCAGCATCAGACCACACAGGATGGACAGTTGTTCAGTATCAGACCTCACAGGATGGGCAGTTGTTCAGTATCAGACCACACAGGATGGGCAGTTCTTCAGTATCAGACCGCACAGGATGGGCAGATGTTCAACATCAGACCACACAGGATGGGCAGTTGTTCAGTATCAGACCACACAGGACGGTCAGTTGTTCAGTATCAGACCACACAGGATGGGCAGTTGTTCAGTATCAGACCACACAGGATGGGCAGTTGTTCCACATCAGACCACACAGGATGGGCAGTTGTTCAGTATCAGACCGCACAGGATGGACAGTTGTTCAGTATCAGACCACACAGGATGGGCAGTTGTTCAGTATCAGACTGCACAGGATGGGCAGTTGTTCAGTATCAGACCACACAGGATGGGCAGTTGTTCAGTATCAGACCGCACAGGATGGGCAGTTGTTCAGTATCAGACCACACAGGATGGGCAGTTGTTCAGTATCAGACCACACAGGATGGGCAGTTGTTCAGTATCAGACCACACAGGATGGGCAGTTGTTCAGTATCAGACCACACAGGATGGGCAGTTGTTCAGTATCAGACCGCACAGGATGGGCAGTTGTTCAGTATCAGACCACACAGGATGGGCAGTTGTTAGGAGTGACTGAGAACAGTATGTAGTTTTATTAAGAATCTTTAAAGTTGTTAAGGGTTCTCTCGTCTGAGCTGAGAGCCGGTTAGTAATCTTTAGAACTGGTTAGTAATCTTTAGAACCAGTTAGTAATCTTTAGAACCGTTTAGTAATCTTTAGAACCGTTTAGTAATCTTTAGAACTGGTTAGTAATCTTTAGAACCGGTTAGTAATCTTTAGAACCGGTTAGTAATCTTTAGAACCGGTTAGTAATCTTTAGAACCGTTTAGTAATCTTTAGAACCGGTTAGTAATCTTTAGAACCGGTTGTAATCTTTAGAACCGGTTAGTAATCTTTAGAACTGGTTAGTAATCTTTAGAACCGGTTAGTAATCTTTAGAACCCTTTAGTAATCTTTAAAACTGGTTAGTAATCTTTAGAACCGGTTAGTAATCTTTAGAACCGGTTAGTAATGTTTAGAACTGGTTAGTAATCTTTAGAACCGGTTAGTAATCTTTAGAACCGGTTAGTAATCTTTAGAACTGGTTAGTAATCTTTAGAACCGGTTAGTAATCTTTAGAACCGGTTGTAATCTTTAGAACTGGTTAGTAATCTTTAGAACCGTTTAGTAATCTTTAGAACTGGTTAGTAATCTTTAGAACCGGTTAGTAATGTTTAGAACTGGTTAGTAATCTTTAGAACTGGTTAGTAATCTTTAGAACCGTTTAGTAATCTTTAGAACCGGTTGTAATCTTTAGAACCGGTTAGTAATCTTTAGAACCGGTTGTAATCTTTAGAACCGGTTGTAATCTTTAGAACTGGTTAGTAATCTTTAGAACCGGTTAGTAATCTTTAGAACTGGTTAGTAATCTTTAGAACCGTTTAGTAATCTTTAGAACCGGTTAGTAATCTTTAGAACTGGTTAGTAATCTTTAGAACCGGTTAGTAATCTTTAGAACCGGTTGTAATCTTTAGAACTGGTTAGTAATCTTTAGAACCGTTTAGTAATCTTTAGAACCGGTTAGTAATCTTTAGAACTGGTTAGTAATCTTTAGAACCGGTTAGTAATGTTTAGAACTGGTTAGTAATCTTTAGAACTGGTTAGTAATCTTTAGAACCGTTTAGTAATCTTTAGAACCGGTTGTAATCTTTAGAACCGGTTAGTAATCTTTAGAACCGGTTGTAATCTTTAGAACCGGTTGTAATCTTTAGAACTGGTTAGTAATCTTTAGAACCGGTTAGTAATCTTTAGAACTGGTTAGTAATCTTTAGAACCGGTTAGTAATCTTTAGAACCCTTTAGTAATCTTTAAAACTGGTTAGTAATCTTTAGAACCGGTTAGTAATCTTTAGAACCGGTTAGTAATCTTTAGAACCGGTTGTAATCTTTAGAACCGTTTAGTAATATTTAGAACCGGTTAGTAATCTTTAGAACCGGTTGTAATCTTTAGAACTGGTTAGTAATCTTTAGAACTGGTTAGTAATCTTCAGAACCGGTTAGTAATCTTTAGAACCGGTTGTAATCTTTAGAACCGGTTAGTAATCTTTAGAACCGGTTGTAATCTTTATTTTGTGTGTGACTGAAGTTTCTGGTTGTTGTTCTGGAGTAAGCGTGACTGAGAGCGAGTGATTGACTTTCTGATGTTCTACGGTCAGTAATTAATGCTGAACTGGTCCGGTTAGCTAGAGGCTTCGGGCAGACCGCCCATGTACAAATGAAGACATACACACTTACACCCCCCACACATACACACAAGCCCCCCTCAGCTGCTCTCAGACCCTCTGGTGCTTCTTCGCTCGCGTGGAGCCCCCCGCCACCTCCTCTCCCTCTGGCTCGACCGGCCGTGCTGAGACCACTCGTTACTCACTGCACTGCGGGGTGTGTGTGTGTGTGTGTGTGTGTGTGTGTGTGTTGGTGGGAGGGAGGTTGATGTGCGTGTGTGTTTGAGAAACAGTCTCTGAGTGATTGTTAGTATTTCAGTGTTTGTGTCTCAGACTGTGACGAGTTTGTGAACTTTCTTCTGTAACTTTTCTATAAATACTGTCTGAACTGGTACGTACATTCAGAGATTTACTAAGGTCAGCACTCAGACAGTGCGTCAGAGTCCAATCTCCTGTTACACTTGTATTCTCTCCCACAATTCAGTCCAGTCTTTTACTAAACTTGTATTATCTCATGGAATTCAGTCCGATCTCCCAACAAACTTGTATTATATCATGGAATTCAGTCCGATCTCCCACCAACTTGTATTATATCATGGAATTCAGTCTGACCTCCCACCAACTTGTATTATCTCATGGAAGATCTGATCTTCTGCTAAACCTGTATTCTCTCCCACAAATCTATCCGATCTCTTGCCAAGCTTATATTTTGTTCTGCAATTGAGTCTGATCTGCTGCTACACTTGTATTCTCTCGCACAGTTCAGTCTGATCTCCCACCAAACTTGTATTTTCTCATGCAATTTAGTCAAATCTCCTGCTAAACTTGTCTCTCTCCCTATATTCAGTCCGATCTCTTGCCAAATTTTATTCTCTCCCACAGTTCTGTCTGATCTCCTGTGAAACTTGTCTTCTCACAATTCTATCAAGCTTGTTGCCGGCATACATCAGCATACAGTGAGCTGGTTGCTGATTGGTTGATAGCAGGTGGTGTGTATATCTGATTGGCTGTGAACAGAGAAAGGCTCCGCCCACTGCAGGTCATTGAAATGAAGGCTTGTGTAAGCGCTGTATGTGACGAGACGCACTTTGTTGGGAGTTTGTCGGCTGTCTGGAGCTGGAGGGCTGCAAATGAGGACCACCGAGTTCAGCAGTTCAGCAGCTTCACTACGGATTCAAATACTGAGACCTGGAATTCAGACATTCAGACATCTGACCTCCGGTACTAATACTACTTAAACTCTCAGGCAGCTTTCTGAATACACAAGGGTCAGTCAGTCAGTCTGCTGGTCCAGAGGACTCTCTCCAGCCGTCTCAAACATGTCCAAATACACACATTCACACACACTTCTCCAAAAGCCCACACAGCAGCTCATTACTGAGCCAAGGCTGGCAGCTCAACACTCTCATTACTGTCCTCATAAACACACACACACACAAATCAGCCTGTTTACCACACACGCCATGTCAGCTGCTCGCGGTTCGCCGTACGCCAAGTCTTACAGATAACTCCAACTGTGGAGTGGACGTTTACTGACCCCTCTGTGGGGACGGTCAGCCGTCTGCTGTTGGTTTGGTGAAGTGGACTGATGCCTGAGCGCTGATCCTACATGCACCTCAACAACCACGAATTCCAGATTGCGTACCAAACAGATCAGACAGATCATTTCTGACACCCGATTACAAATCTGACGGCTCTGGATCAAGAATTTGCAAACTGTGGACTCCTTAAGAGCAGAACTGTGTAAGAGGAGACTGCCATCTAGTGGATCGCAGGAGGCACTGACTCTTCTATGTCACATTTGTCGACCATATAGGAGAAAACCTGTTAGTCCCACTGTATGTTAAGGGTTTCTTATAACTGTGTAGATACACATGAACAACACATGAAGCTACTAGTGATGTAGCCACTGTTCCAGATGGATTCGAGCAGTACAGCTCATGTAATAAGAATTTCTTGATGGTTGTAACAGCTTATTTCTCTCTCATGTAATTACACAAGAGTGTAACTGTATTAGACCAGACTGTAGCTGTGATTACACTGTTATAGCACTTTTTCACTGTTCTGTAATATAGTAATATAGTGCAACACATTCAATTAACCCTTTTATGCATGGTGTCCACACTTGTGGACATTTACTAATAGTTCCATTTAAAGCATATGAAATGCATTTCACCCTCCAAACAACTAGATGGTAGAATCATGTCTCAAGTCTCACTGCTCCAGTATAACAAAATCCATACAGAATACAAAAATACAAAAGGCTAAGAATACAAAAAATGTCTCTGCTATATCTGTATTTAAAGTTTCTACTCAGGTCCAAAAAAAACAAAAAAAAAACAAAAAAAAAAAAAACAATTATAAATATATATATATATGTGTGTGTGTGTGTGTGTGTGTGTGTGTGTGTGTGTAAAATATATTAAACCTTATTTTAGATGTTTTTATGGTCAGACACATACAAAAATGCATCATTTATGTGTTATAGTTTTTTGTATGTTGTGTAGCTGTATAACAGTAATACATTTATATAAATGTATTGTTGTGTGACATCTGTGTGTAATATCAAGTTTCCCTCTGTCCAGGCTGTTTTAAGGGATTTCACAGCAAGAAGTAAGAGTACTGTAACAAACATGCTTTGCTACCGTCAGCCGCCTGTATACAGGATTTGCAGCTAAATTCCAGCCTAAACAGATTTATTAATGTTTCTATTAATAGTGCTTTTAGCCTGCTTTTAACAGAACCAAAATTATTTTATTTAATTTCATGAAAAGAGGAGGAAACCTCACAAATGTTCTAATATTTTGCATTTTTTATTTAAAAGTTACAAAAAAAATTAAAATTCTGTATTGTTTGTATAAAATGTTAGTTTTACAATATAATACATGTAAAAGTTCAAGAAAGATTTGAGAAAAAATATAAGCATTATTGGAAACACTTTAAATGTTTTTAAAAATTGTATGTTCTTCTGTTTGTTTTTCTCCGCTAATGCATGGTGTCCAAATATGTGGACAGTTCAATAACTTGTTAATAAAACTGAATTTTATGTAAAATGAAATTTCATAGGATTATTTATGCAGATCTGTGCCAAAAAATCAGAATAAAAATTGTATGTATATATATATATATATATATATATATATATATATATATATATATATATATATATATATATATATATATCAGTACCATCACAAAAAGAAATTGAATTGATGTGTAATTACATAAGCTGTACTGCTGTTATCCATCTGTAACAGTGGCTGCATCACTAGTAGTTACACAGTTGCTTGCATGTGTTGTTCATGTGTAACTACACGGTTATTACAGACACTTTATATAAAGTTAAATCTACTTGGTAATATAGGTAGAAGGGAAATAAATTATATCATTATGCCACTGCTAACAATATTCACTTGTCATTGTATATAAACCACATTATTATACTGTATCTTCATTCTGGAGAGCAAATTTACCAGTTACCAAAACAGCAAACCCATTTATTCCAGCACTCATACTCATATGCACTGGAAATCTCTGGGTTTTGCACGATCAGCCAAGTTATTAACTGTAATTTCACATTTCAGTGCTGATTCCATATTAAGAAATAAGACACAGGTCTGGCACTGAACCTCACTCTGTTGCAGTTTTACTACAGCTTTGATATTGGAATATAGAAAATTAATTATAGCTGTTTAATTACTAATATTCATGCCCAAACAGATCTTAGCATATTGTTTATATTGTCAGTGTTGCACTTCTGTATACGTAGATCTTCCTGTCACAGTTTTGAATTCAGTGTATGATTAAAATTTCAGAATTTTTCCAAAATATTAATTTGAATTATGATATTTGAGATCTTATAATGTAGGCATGTAACAATATGACTTGTGCCAAGTCATAAACATATAAGATATTATAATTATAATTAGCATTAAAGAAAAATGGGCAACACTTCACTGAAGGGTTTGTTCATAAGGTGGCATGACACCTACATAAGCTGATCACGACAACCGACATAACCCTACATAAATATTTATAAACGCTTATTCCAATCGGCCTCAGGCTCTATAAAGGTTACGTTGCCTATTTTGATCAGCTGAAGTAGTCTTTATTCTGGAATAAGTATTTATATACACTTATGTAGGATTATGTCACTTGTTAGGACAAGCACATATGAGTGTCATGTAGTTTTATGACTCTTAAAATCATAAATACACTTCAATAAGGTGTTTATAACAATTGACATAACCCTACATAAATGTTTATAAATGCTTATTCCAGTAGTTGTCATCTGTCCTAAAGGCTGCATTACCTAACTTTGATTGAAACTGGCAAATACAACCTTTATAGTGAACGTCGACTACTGGAATAAGCTTTTATTCACGTTTATGTAGGGTTATGTCAGCTGTCATGACAAGTTCAAACATTTATTAACAGTTATCAGTTTAGAATAGTCAAATCTAAACATCTGCCATTGTATTTTTTATTTTTAAACAAATATCTACTGATACTGACATGATTTTCAGATCATCATGCATCTGAAGTCAGCTTCATGGCTGTATTAGGAACTTCAGCTCTAAGCAGATTTCTCTATGAAGGAAAATTAATATAGTAACATTGCTATTGTTATTACAGACTGTAATAAACTATAATTTTGGGTTATTAAGCATATAAAAATCATCAGTGGAATCTGTTTCACGTCTAAGTGAAACTGAGTAAATGAAATATTTATGAGAAACATTCAAGTGCACAGTTTATGCAGTGTATTTCGTTGAGTTAATATAACAACGTTAACAGCATTTCTTTGAGTTTAATGAATACAAAAAATAAAAAAATACTTTTTATACAATAAAACTATGAGTGTTAACTTGATTGTGGCCTACATGTACGGTTATTTATATTTTGACTGCAAAAGACCTTGTAATTCAGTTGATCCAGTGACATTCTGGGGGGAAATATATATGTTTGGGTGTGTATATATATATAGAACAGCTGATATTTGGACTTATAGATATAGCATGGAATTAAATTTCTAGACATTAACTAACTCTCTCTCTCTCTCTCTCTCTCTATATATATATATATATATATATATATATATATATATATATATATATATATATATACACACACACACACACACACTCACACACACTGATATATATAAAAGTCAGTTTACAAGTGTTTATCTGATCAGTAAGTGTGTGTTCCCCAGTAAGAAGAGCAGATCTGATTAGAACAGATGTAAATAATCAGACATACAATACAAAGTAACATGAATATGTTATTGTGAGAGAAGTAGATCAGATCTTGATCCAGTTTTTTAGAACAAAGTTAGGTTCCAGATTTCTCCTGGACGCCCCAGACATTGTATGAATGTGTTCAGTTCCTTCAGGAGCAAATCTTGATTTAGCTTAATGAAGTACTGAGCAGACAAAGCAGGTATTAGATGAGAACTGATAACAATACTAGGCTGAAAAGCTCTACTTACTCTATTAATACTGATATATATATATATATATATATATATATATATATATATATATATATATATATATATATATATATATAAGATGCTGGGTACAAAATGATGCTGAGGTCTCTAATCATTATTAGGACACAGATTTTTGTTTCTAGTGTAGTTCCTGTTTTCTCCTCTAGATGACAGTGTTACTTCATTTACTGTACTGGTTGCACATATGATAATGAAGACCAGAGGCCTAATAGACCAGCAGTGCAGAGCCTGGTTAGTAAATATCATGTCTTTATTTGATCTTAACCAAATATATACCTTTAATGTTTGTGTCTAAAGGTGCACCTGATTCTTTGAAGTCTTGTTCATCTGGATCGGAAGAGCAATTTTATAATATTTATTATCATATTCATAACTCCTGATTCATGTTTTCCGGGGAGCGTCAGTTGTCCGTGTCCTGTCCTCGGCTAGAGTTCACGTCTCACTTTCAAACTGCTGCTTGTTTTTAGCTCCAGTTACATAACGTCTGAGTCCAGAGCGGCCTCGCCTCTAATAAACTGCCAGCTTTGAAATCATCCTCGTGTTATAGCTCCCCAGCTGAGTGTGCCAGCTCCGTCCCTCACCCTCCTCTTCCTGCGCTCCTCTCTGAGTGACAGGGAGCTTCAGAGCTGCTGTGTTGCGTAATGGAACTCGTTTTACATTCATTAGACACATCAAAGCTCCTTTTTGTGTCTGTGGGAAACCGAGCCGTCTCCGACAGGCCGAACGTTCTTAGCCTTTAAACTTCCTCCGTCCAGGCAGCTCTGTGTCCCTGCTGTCTTCTCCTCCGCTTCTCTGATTCCTCCTCTTTCTCCCCAGCAGCCCTACTGAACTGCCCTTTGAGGCTGATCTGCTTTCCTCCAACAGCAGGATGACGTTCTTTTGATGTTTGTGAGACAGTCCAGTAAACTCGTCCACTCTGAGGCCCGAGCCATTTCAGACATGACTGACCATCACTATACTGACACTTCCTGTGCTTCGCTCCTTCCTCCTCTTCTTCATCAGCTGTCACACGTCTACATACTTTCAGAAAGTTTATTGCTTTTTACCCTCCCTACCTATTTTTACCCCCCCTGCTTTTACCCACCTTATCCACTTTTACCCACCCTACATACCTTTACTCTCCCGCTGTTACCCACCCTACCTGCTTTTACCCACCTTATCCACTTTTACCCTCCCTACCTATTTTTACCCCCCCTGCTTTTACCCACATTATCCACTTTTACCCACCCTACCTACTTTTACCCATCTGCATTTACCCACCCTACCTACTTTTACCCACCTTATCCACTTTTACCCACCCTACATACCTTTACTCTCCCGCTGTTACCCACCCTACCTACTTTTACCCATCTTATCCACTTTTACCCTCCCTACCTATTTTTACCCCCCCTGCTTTTACCCACATTATCCACTTTTACCCACCCTACCTGCTTTTACCCATCTGCATTTACCCACCCTACCTACTTTTACCCACCTTATCCACTTTTACCCTCCCTACCTATTTTTACCCCCCCTGCTTTTACCCACCTTATCCACTTTTACCCACCCTACCTACTTTTACCCACCTGCTTTTACCCACCTTATCCACTTTTACCCACCTTATCCACTTTTACCCACCCTACCTACTTTTACCCACCTGCTTTTACCCACTTTATCCACTTTTACCCACCCTACATACTTTTACTCTCCCGCTGTTACCCACCCTACCTACTTTTACCCATCTGCTTTTACCCACCTGCTTTTCCCCACCCCTACCCATCCCACCCACTTTTACCCACCTGCTTTTACCCAACCCATCCACTTTTACCCACCTGCTTTTACCCAACCCACCCACTTTTACCCACCTGCTTTTACCCAACCCATCCACTTTTACCATCCCCATACCCACCCCACCCACTGTAACCCACCTGCTTTTACCCACCCACTTTAACCCACCTGCTTTTACCCACCTGCTTTTACCCACCCCATCCATTTTTACCCACCCCATCCATTTTTACCCATCCTAAACCTTCACCTACCCACCCCACCCACTTTAACCCACCTGCTTTACCCACCTTATCCATTTTTACCCACCCCATTCATTTTAACCCACCCTATCCACTTTTACCTTCACCTACTCACCCCACACACTTTTGCCCACCTGCTTTTACCCACCCCATCCACTGTTACCCTTCGCTACCCACCCCATACATTTTTACCCTCCACTACCCACCCCATCCCCTTTTACCCATCCCACCCACTTTTACCCGTCCCACCCACTTTTACCCGTCCCACCCACTTTTACCCGTCCCATCCACTTATCCACTTTTACCCACCCCCCCCCTCCCCACCTACTTATACTCACCCCTGCCTTCCCCATCTACTTTTAACCAAGGCTGCCCCCCACCCCCACCCCCCCGTCATTGTGAAATGCAGTGTAAAAGGCAGCAGTCTTTTAAGTGGTGTATGAAAACTGGACTTCTGGAAGTTTGGATGTTACGGTGATGAACAGAGTTTAATGGAAAAGCTCACGCAGTCCTGTTTTATTTATGCTCTGAGATGTTTTTGGTCTTTGTGAAGTAAAATGCCTTTCAGGTATTGCAAGGCTGCAGGTATCCAGACCTCCGTGTAGCTCTCCAGTAACCTCACACCCACTCGCTCGGTCCCTGACCGCTACAGACTCAGTCTTATCTACGTCTGAGTTGACCAGCCAACCTGAGAGCTTTATCAACTCTGGCTTTCTATCGCGAGGACCAGGTAAACACGGGGGGTCTCTTCATTAGACTGACTAACTGCGCCAGGTGCTCTCGGAGCATCTCCCTCCAATAAACTCATTCGAGTTGTAGGGAGGAGCTCAGTAGATTATGAAACAGGAATAATTTCCTCATTCCCGGAACGGCCTGTCCCGTCCCCCTCGTGGGACTCGGCCGGTTATGCAAGCTCGATCCGATCACGCTCGGAATGGGGTTTCGTTTGCCATGCAGAACTTGTTTACCGCTCGTTTCATTGTTTGTAATTAGTGAGCTGTAAAATGGAGTTCACACAGCAGCGTCCCTGAAGGCAACCACGGGACTGAAACGAGACAGAGAGGAAAATGAAGTGAGAGAGAGAGTGAGAGAGTGAGAGAGAGAGTAAGAGAGAGAGAGAGAGAGTAAGAGAGAGTCAGAGAGAGAGAGAGAGAGAGAGAGCGACAGAGTGAGAATAAGAGGGAGAAAGTGTGAGAAAAAGAGAGTGTGAGAGAGAGAGAGAAAGTCAGAGGGAGAGAGAGAGTGAGAGAGAAAGTCAGAGAGAGTGAGTGAGAAAGAGAGGGAACAAGAGAGCGAGAGAGTAAGAGGGAGAAGAGTGCGAGAGGGAGGGAGGGAGAGAGTCAGAGGGAGAGTCAGAGAGAGAGAGAGAGAGAGAGAGAGAGAGAGTGAGAGAGTGAGAGAAAGGCGTCTGCATTGCTGGATGAAACTCTCCTGTGTTGAAGGTGATCAGCAGTGATGGAGAGCTGCTTCGCTGTGAATCACCTTAAGAAGACATTAGAGCAGAACTCTATATATTCTATATATTCTATATACTCTATATACTCTATATTCTTTATATACTCTATATATTCTATATATTCTATTTACTCTATATACTCTATATATTCTATATTCTCTATATACTCTATATATTCTATATTCTCTATATACTCTATATATTCTATATACTCTATATACTCTATATTCTTTATATACTCTATATATTCTATATATTCTATATACTCTATATACTCTATATTCTTTATATACTCTATATATTCTATATATTCTATATACTCTATATACTCTATATTCTTTATATACTCTATATATTCTATATATTCTATTTACTCTATATACTCTATATATTCTATATTCTCTATATACTCTATATATTCTATATTCTCTATATACTCTATATATTCTATATACTCTATATACTCTATATTCTTTATATACTCTATATATTCTATATATTCTATATACTCTATATACTCTATATTCTTTATATACTCTATATATTCTATATATTCTATTTACTCTATATACTTTATATATCCTATATTCTCTATATACTCTATATATTCTATATTCTCTATATACTCTATATATTCTATATACTCTATATATTCTATATTCTCTATATACTCTATATATTCTATATTCTCTATATACTCTATATATTCTATATACTCTATATACTCTATATTCTTTATATACTCTATATATTCTATATATTCTATATAC
>CM038720.1:41828948-41986448 GCA_021613375.1 Megaleporinus macrocephalus | reverse complement strand
ACCAACCACACGTTCAGATCTACACACACACACACACACACACACACACACCACACAAACTTAAGTGTCTATTCTCTCCATTCTTTTTTTATTTAAATATTTATTAAAAAAAGGACAAGTATCATTTGCTTCTTTACAAAACCTTTTTTATTCACATATTTGTATATCTGTATATCATTACTCCATGAGAATCTGAAATTAAATGTCCAGTATTATATGCACATACGTTTACACACAAATAGACATATATACTTATACACTAGGGCTGTGTATTGTCAAGAACCTGGTGATACAATGTGTTTCAAGATTCAAGAGTTTTATTGTCATATGCACAGCAGAAACAGACAGTTACACTGTACAATGAAATTCTTACTTTGCTGTTTCTCTATTCACCAATAGATATAGATAACAAAAAAGAAATAATAAAATATATACAAAATATATAAAGTAAAAAAATATAAGCTAAAAAGTAAATAAAATTTAAGTATTTTTTTCCTTTTTATAGTTAAAAAATAAAAAATAAAAGTTACGTGTGCTTTTATGTGCAAGTATGAAGAGCAGCATCCATAAAGTGCAAGTTGCAAGTAACAAATGAAAGCAATAGCGTTAACACTACTAATACTGTATCGTAAAACAGCTGTCATGATTCAATATATCATGATATATTGTGATACTGCAATTTTTTCAAATCCTACTTTTAAAACACACCACTGTTTGAACAGGTTTATCAATGTTTACAATTGCATTGCACCCTTGTGCTACTTGTTAATGTTGGAGTGGAGCTGAAAATGAATTACAACACTGCCATCTAGTGGTCAGAGGTTTAAACAAAACACACAATGATTCACTGTCTGCCAGGAATCTGTGTATCAATACTGTGTTTTTGAGAATTGATACAGTATCACAAAACATAATATCCCGATATTTGATATTTCAATATTTTCTTACACCCCTAACACACACACACCCATGTACATCTCCTCATGCACTACTTACAATAACCATAATAATATTTCCTGAGTGTTAAAACTATATACAAAGTTTGAGGGAGACTTCAGTGAATGCCTTATGAAACAAATACGTTAGGGTGAGTGGAATTAACCTAATTTACCCATTTTTCCCAGTATACACTACCACCCAAAAGTTTGGGATCACAGTTCTTGTTTTCAATGGAGTATCTTCTTCCTTAACACAACAATGGACTGACGGGTCTCTAAAGAAAGTTGTTTCTTTCTGGTCATTGTGAGTCGGTCAGCAAGCCATCAACTGCTGATCTTCAGATACTAAACTAACCTAGAATGTTGTTCCCTTTTATACTCACTTATTAGTAGAATGTTTTTCAGCTGTGATCACAATTGAGCAAGAGTGTCCTAACAACCAATTAGTCCAATAACATCCTTAACTTGGATTGGTGGTCGTACCAGGAGATTTAGACAGAGGACTGAGAATTACTGATAATAGACTATATGCTAAATATGCAAAAATAGACTTTAATACAAACATTTTTATTCTTTAAAAATCATCTGATACACTTACATTAATTGAGAAATGTACAATATTGTTTGTGAATTGCATGAAAATTGCATGAAATGAAATTCTAAAGTGATCCTAAACTTTTGAGCGGTAGTGTATGTTAAATCTATGCTTTTGGATTTTGGGCAAAAAGTTATAATTTTTTTTAAGTTATGAAAACATTGTGCACAACGTTAATCTCTTATTTTTGGTGGATTTGGTTAATACCAATTTCTAGTTAATCCCTTTTTACTTGTTGCCAGGAGTACTTTAAATAGATATTCCCTTAAAGCGCCCCGTGTACCCATGGGGGATGTTTCCCAAATATAAAACATCAAATCAAATCAAATCAACGGGGATTTCTAAAATCGACTGTAATGCGCTGTGTGTATCTCTCCAGTATTTTTCGATAACAGGGTATACGTCTAATACCTCCAACAGGGTATACCCGCCAATACCTCCAACATATAGACTTGCCTGTATAGTGGCTCTTGACCGCCCTGAAGTGAGGCCGTGTGGTCGGATACTGACCGTACTGTCCAACTTTACTTCACATAAGTAGCTGGTAAACATAGTTTAAGTACTATATTTTATTTTCTTTAGTACCTCTGTAGAATTAGCAGTGCCCACCCTTCACATGTGCCTGCTCAGTAATATCTTAATCTGATGCCAAAAACTGTTCTAGACTGTGTGCTAGTTTGCTGAAGCTCTCTCTCTCTCTCTCTCTCTCTCTCTCTCTCTCTCTCCTGCACGTTCGCTGTCTCCCCCAGAGGCAGTGGGCATGTGTGTTGCCCACAGCGTTTGTTTAAGGGGGTGTGAAGTGCGTGGGCGTCAGGCGAAGCCGTGCGCCACCATGCAAGTGCTTTCATATAGGTCTGGTGGAGACTGTGCAGTACAGAGCACGGCTGCTATCAGAATAGACTGCTTACCTGAGGTGTTTGCTTTATACTGTGGTTTATGTAAGAGTGACTGACGGGGAGATAGAACACCACAATACAGGGTGAACACAGTGTCCCAGCAGAGTACATCGAGTCAGGCTTTGCTTTTGTAACACACTTTGCAGCAGATTTTGTAACAATTCAGCTGTACTGAAAATCCGGGTCCGAGCCCCCTGTGTGTAGGCTGAGGGGCCACAGTGGTAGGATAAACTCTCTCGGATCAAGAGGAAGAAACCTTGAGAGGAACCCATCCTCCTCTGGTCCACAAAACAAGAGCAAAATAAGTAATACCAACAGAATAAGGTTAATAATTATATATGATATTAAAAACTGTTGGAGTCCCACCAGAGCAGCAGTGAGGACCAGCTCAGTTGTTCAGCATCAGACCACACAGGATGGACAGTTGTTCAGTATCAGACCACACAGGATGGACAGTTGTTCAGTATCAGACCACACAGGATGGACAGTTGTTCAGTATCAGACCACACAGGATGGGCAGTTGTTCAGTATCAGACCACACAGGATGGGCAGTTGTTCAGTATCAAACCACACAGGATGGGCAGTTGTTCAGTATCAGACCACACAGGATGGACAGTTGTTCAGTATCAGACCACACAGGATGGGCAGTTGTTCAGTATCAGACCACACAGGATGGGCAGTTGTTCAGCATCAGACCACACAGGATGGACAGTTGTTCAGTATCAGACCACACAGGATGGGCAGTTGTTCAGCATCAGACCACACAGGATGGGCAGTTGTTCAGTATCAGACCACACAGGATGGGCAGTTGTTCAATTCAGCAAAGAAGGACACAGATAGTTAGTTCTGTTTGGAGTAACAGAGTTGAGTGTATGGTGTTGATAAGGTGCAGCAGTGACTCCAGCAGGTCTGGCTATTACAGCAAAACTAAAACGTGAGAACAAGAAGGTAAGAGCTCCCTGAGATACCAGCGCTCTTCTGCTCAGAAGAGTGGAGGGTTATAGCCATAAAGCAGAGACCAACTTCATGTTAATGCCCATAGTTTTGGAATGCGATGTCCAGCAACCTCCTATAGGTGTGATGACCAGGTGTCCACATATATCATTATATGGTGCATTGTATGTTTTATTGTTTATGGTGAAGGAGGGTCCTTAGCAGTATCCCTTAGCCGTCTATGCTATACCAGAGCTGTTGTTATAGAGTACTGGGTTACACTGCTGTTTTCTATGCTGTGGACCTGGTTAACCACCTTACACTATACCAATAAGAGAACTTGGGCTAACACCACCTTCACCTACCTGTGTACAGGTAAACTGTAACACTACATTCACCTACCTGTGTACAGGTAAACTGTAACACTACATTCACCTACCTGTGTACAGGTAAACTGTAACACTACATTCACCTACCTGTGTACAGGTAAACTGTAACACTACCTATGCCTACCTGTGTACAGGTAAACTGACTACCTTCACCTACCTGTGTACAGGTAAACTGACTACCTTCACCTACCTGTGTACAGGTAAACTGTAACACTACCGTCACCTACCTGTGTACAGGTAAACTGTAACACTACCTTCACCTACCTGTGTACAGGTAAACTGTAACACTATCTTCACCTACCTGTGTACAGGTAAACTGTAACACTACCTATGCCTACCTGTGTACAGGTAAACTGACTACCTTCACCTACCTGTGTACAGGTAAACTGACTACCTTCACCTACCTGTGTACAGGTAAACTGTAACACTACCGTCACCTACCTGTGTACAGGTAAACTGTAACACTACCTTCACCTACCTGTGTACAGGTAAACTGTAACACTATCTTCACCTACCTGTGTACAGGTAAACTGTAACACTACCTATGCCTACCTGTGTACAGGTAAACTGTAACACTACCTTCACCTACCTGTGTACAGGTACACTGTAACACTACCTTCACCTACCTGTGTACAGGTAAACTGTAACACTACCTTCACCTACCTGTGTACAGGTAAACTGTAACACTACCTATGCCTACCTGTGTACAGGTAAACTGTAACACTACCTTCACCTACCTGTGTACAGGTACACTGTAACACTACCTTCACCTACCTGTGTACAGGTAAACTGTAACACTACCTTCACCTACCTGTGTACAGGTAAACTGTATCACTACCTTCACCTACCTGTGTACAGGTGAACTGTAAGTCTCTCTGGTTTAATGCTGTAAATGTGTGTATGTGATGTAAATCAGATTCTTCTTCCTGCCCCAGGTCACCTGCCTTCAGGACTTCTTCGGTGACGAGGATATCTTCATCGCGTGTGGTCCTGAGAAGTTCCGCTACCAGGACGACTTCCTGCTGGACGAGAGCGGTGAGCAGCATGTGTTTGCATCCCGTCGGCGACGGTTACGGCGTTCTTTGTTAATAAAAGCACACCTGAACATTCTCTTCGGCTGCGTCTCAAACAAAAAAGAAGCCGGTCCTTCCACTTCAGGCATACTTAGAGCTCATCAGCGTGGGCAGCACGTGGGCTACAGCCTCCCGAAAGCCTCCCTCCACTCATGTCTGATCTCTTTGTCCCCTCTTTTCTTCTCTCCCCTCGGCCTGTCCCTGCCCTCCTCTGCACCCACACTATCACTTTCAGCAGGAGAATGGAGGCCTTGTTCAATTAGTTCCCAACTCGTGTGTTGTGTTCATGTGTAGGTCCATTAACTCAGCCTTCATCTCAGCCCACACGTACTGGGTGACACAAAGCTGAGGCTACTCTCTGATTAGACTCCGCAACAGCTCCAGCTCCAGCTCCAGTGACCCCGCCGGCACCGTCCCGTCCTCTGTTCTTTTTTGACGGGTCAGGAAATGAGCAGCTGGCATGTGGTCCTGGCACACGTCCCTCAGTGAACCCCACACAAGCTCCGTGTGTGAGTGTGCGCGCGAGTGCAGAGACAAAGCTCGCCTGCCGCTTCGGCTCCTCTCCGCCACACTGATGGGAACACACTAATGAGCAGCTGCCCCAGTTTGTGGAAGGGTATATGGAGTTGGAGGCTCTTTGAAAATGTATGTCTGAAAAGTAGAGGACATCATTTCCCAAATATTAGTTTGGCTTGAGTCGAGAAAACTTCTTTTATCTAATCAGTAGGAACCGGAAGGTCTTGAGACCATATACTAATATTGAGAACTGCATCCCTCTCAAAACGTATTGGGTCCAAGATATCTGATATATACACTCACTATCAAAACAATGAGGCACCAAGAATTGTTGGAACCGTGTATGTGTGAATGTACTGATGGTGTATGTAAGTGATACAGTATTAGAGTGAGAGGAGAAGTTTACTGGGGGGTTCAGCTGAAAGGCTCCAGTTCCCTGTTGGTCCTCTAGTCTGGATAGAAGATGAGATCTGATTGGAGACATACAGGTTCCATACATCATCCTGCAGCACATGTACCCACAGATGCTGCAGCTGGTCCTGTAGATTCTGAACACTCGTAGGTGCTGAAGCTGGAGTCCCAGCTCTTCCCATAAATCTGGACGAGGAAGTGTTTGGATCTGGTCTAGATGTTCCTGGGGGAACCTCACTGTGTGTGGAACAT
This sequence comes from Megaleporinus macrocephalus, assembly GCA_021613375.1. Taxonomy (NCBI): domain Eukaryota; kingdom Metazoa; phylum Chordata; class Actinopteri; order Characiformes; family Anostomidae; genus Megaleporinus; species Megaleporinus macrocephalus. The sequence goes on along the minus strand of CM038720.1, from coordinate 41,980,445 downwards.
TATCCTGCTGAACAATGTCAGTTGGAAGTTCTGCCATGAGAGGGAACACATGTGGAGGTCCTGCACATATGGCTGAGCTGTTAAAGACCCTCGTATCACTACTAGGGGGGCCGACTGTCATAGCGATGCTCCTCAGATCATCTCACCAGCAGGTGGGTCAGTCAGTGTGTTGCTCCACAGCAAATGTAGGATTGAAGTATCACCATCTACATACCTCGAACCAGACGGTCATCGGGTCCCAAACAGAACCTGGATTTGTCCTGTGGGAGCTTGTTAAATGAATAAAGTATCCTCTCTACTAGTGGTCTGTCTGGGTGGTCCAGAGCCTGTTTACCGTGTGTGAATGTCCCTACGTAACCACAGCCCCCAACACCTCCTAACAACGTGGTTAGAACTAGGGGTGTAAGAAAATATCGAAAATATCGAATATCAGAATATTATGTTTGGTGATACTGTTTCAATTCTTAAACACAGTATTGATACAGATTCCTGGCAGACAGTGAATCAGTGTGTGTTGTGTTTAAACCTCTGACCACTAGATGGCAGTGTTGTAATTCATTTTCAGCTCCACTCCAACATTAACAAGCAGCACAAGGGCGCAGTGCTATTGTAAACATTGATAAACCTTTTCATACAGTGGTGTGTTTTAATAGTAAGATTTGAAAAATCAGTATATATCACTTTGCTTGCAGTATCACAATATATCGTCATATATTGAATCGTGAGCGCTGTATCACGATAAGTATTGTATCGCCAGGTTCCAGCCAGTGCACAGCCCTAGTCAGAACAGATTAAATTGTGGTCAGTTTGTGGAAATGACCTCCTGCTTGTCTCAGTCTGACGATGCGCCTCTCAAAGTCTGTAACTGGACAGAATATCTTTGAGTGAGTCGTAGAGGCAGCAGATCTCTCAGCAACAGGTACACGACCCAACAGCCGCCTCCGAGAGTCTCTTTATAGGTCAGCGGAGGAAACAGTCCCACATTAATATCTGGGTGTGTTATGTTTTTGGTCAGTGTGTGTATATAAGAGTTGTTTATTTCGTCCATGAGTCTTTTATTGTCTTTCGTTTTACTTTGAGTTTCACATCAGAGGGTTTGCGGATGACCCCTGAGTACAGGGTCGTGATTAGGAGACATATACTGCAGCATATAACCTCACTCTGCTGCACCGCTTTAGCGAGAAAGACATCACTTTGCTTCTAAACATCTTCCTTCGTCTGAAATATCCTCTAACTCAGTCAGGGACGTGCCAAGTACCCACCTCATCTCCACTTCCTTTCATCTCTCCAGCCTTTTGGCTATGCCGCTCTTCCCCTCCCGACTCTCCCCCCCGTATCTATTTCTTCATCCCAAAGGCCTTTTTCATGATTGTTTCTCATTTTTCTGAGCTTAACAGCTTCAAAGTTGAGTAGCCGCACTTTCAGCCCGTGCTCTCGCTGCCCTCTCCCCACTCCAGCAGATAGTGTACCGGCAGGATCATTGTTGCAGAGCTTTCAAAAGAGAATGGGACGGGTGTTCATTGTCCTGTCCTCACCTTTCTTCACCTCCAGTCCTCCACTATCCCACCGTCCTCTTCAGCTCGACATAGTAAAACAAAAGAATGCGCGCTGCACACTGCACGCAGACTCAAACCAGTATAGATAGATGTAGATGTAGGCAGCCAGTCATGTATATGCAGCACAAGTACACAAATGCAATAAAATACAGTCCCCAACAAACACAGGTAGAGAAAAGTAGCCCTGAAACTATTACCACATATATAGAGACTAGTAGCCCCTCCTGAGACTATTACCACATATATAGAGACTAGTAGCCCCTCCTGAGACTATTACCACATATATGGAGACTAGTAGCCCCTCCTGAAGCTATTACCACATATATAGAGACTAGTAGCCCCTCCTGAGACTATTACCACATATATAGAGACTAGTAGCCCCTCCTGAGACTATTACCACATATATAGAGACTAGTAGCCCCTCCTGAGGCTATTACCACATATATGGAGACTAGTAGCCCTTCCTGAGACTATTACCACATATATAGAGACTAGTAGCCCCTCCTGAGGCTATTACCACATATATGGAGACTAGTAGCCCCTCCTGAGACTATTACCACATAAATAGAGACTAGTAGCCCCTCCTGAGACTATTACCACATAAATAGAGACTAGTAGCCCCTCCTGAGACTATTACCACATAAATAGAGACTAGTAGCCCCTCCTGAGACTATTACCACATATATAGAGACTAGTAGCCCCTCCTGAGACTATTACCACATAAATAGAGACTAGTAGCCCCTCCTGAGACTATTACCACATAAATAGAGACTAGTAGCCCCTCCTGAGACTATTACCACATATATAGAGACTAGTAGCCCCTCCTGAGATTATTACCACATATATGGAGACTAGTAGCCCCTCCTGAGACTATTACCACATATATAGAGACTAGTAGCCCCTCCTGAGATTATTACCACATATATGTAGACTAGTAGCCCCTCCTGAGACTATTACCACATATATAGAGACTAGTAGCCCCTCCTGAGATTATTACCACATATATGTAGACTAGTAGCCCCTCCTGAGACTATTACCACATATATAGAGACTAGTAGCCCCTCCTGAGACTATTACCACATATATAGAGACTAGTAGCCCCTCCTGTGACTATTACCACATATATAGAGACTAGTAGCCCCTCCTGAGACTATTACCACATATATAGAGACTAGTAGCCCCTCCTGAGACTATTACCACATATATGGAGACTAGTAGCCCCTCCTGAAACTATTACCACATATATAGAGACTAGTAGCCCCTCCTGAGACTATTACCACATATATAGAGACTAGTAGCCCCTCCTGAGACTATTACCACATATATGGAGACTAGTAGCCCCTCCTGAGACTATTATCACATATATGGAGACTAGTAGCCCCTCCTGAGACTATTACCACATATATAGAGACTAGTAGCCCCTCCTGAGACTATTACCACATATATGGAGACTAGTAGCCCCTCCTGAAACTATTACCACATATATAGAGACTAGTAGCCCCTCCTGAGACTATTACCACATATATAGAGACTAGTAGCCCCTCCTGAGACTATTACCACATATATAGAGACTAGTAGCCCCTCCTGAGACTATTACCACATATATGGAGACTAGTAGCTCCTCCTGAGGCTATTACCACATATATGGAGACTAGTAGCCCCTCCTGAGACTATTACCACATATATGGAGACTAGTAGCCCCCCCTGAGACTATTACCACATATATAGAGACTAGTAGCCCCTCCTGAGACTATTACCACATATATAGAGACTAGTAGCCCCTCCTGAGACTATTACCACATATATGGAGACTAGCAGTCCCTCCTGAAACTATTACCACATATATGGAGACTAGTAGCCCCTCCTGAGACTATTACCACATATATAGAGACTAGTAGCCCCTCCTGAAACTATTACCACATATATAGAGACTAGTAGCCCCTCCTGTGACTATTACCACATATATGGAGACTAGTAGCCCCTTCTGAGACTATTACCACATATATAGAGACTAGTAGCCCCTCCTGAGACTATTACCACATATATGGAGACTAGTAGCCCCTCCTGAGACTATTACCACATATATAGAGACTAGTAGCCCCTCCTGAGACTATTACCACATATATGGAGACTAGTAGCCCCTCCTGAGAATATTACCACATATATAGAGACTAGTAGCCCTTCCTGAGACTATTACCACATATATAGAGACTAGTAGCCCTTCCTGAGACTATTACCACATATATGGAGACTAGTAGCCCCTCCTGAGACTATTACCACATATATGGAGACTAGTAGCCCCTCCTGAGACTATTACCACATATATAGAGACTAGTAGCCCCTCCTGAGACTATTACCACATATATGGAGACTAGTAGCCCCTCCTGAAACTATTACCACATATATAGAGACTAGTAGCCCCTCCTGAGACTATTACCACATATATGGAGACTAGTAGCCCCTCCTGTGACTATTATCACATATATAGAGACTAGTAGCCCCTCCTGAAACTATTACCACATATATAGAGACTAGTAGCCCCTCCTGAGACTATTACCTCATATATAGAGACTAGTAGCCCCTCCTGAGACTATTACCACATATATGGAGACTAGTAGCCCCTCCTGAGACTATTACCACATATATGGAGACTAGTAGCCCTTCCTGAGACTATTAGCACATATATAGAGACTAGTAGCCCCTCTTGAGATTATTACCACATATATGGAGACTAGTAGCCCCTCCTGAGACTATTACCACATATATAGAGACTAGTAGCCCCTCCTGAGATTATTACCACATATATGTAGACTAGTAGCCCCTCCTGAGACTATTACCACATATATAGAGACTAGTAGCCCCTCCTGAGATTATTACCACATATATGTAGACTAGTAGCCCCTCCTGAGACTATTACCACATAAATAGAGACTAGTAGCCCCTCCTGAGACTATTACCACATATATAGAGACTAGTAGCCCCTCCTGAGATTATTACCACATATATGGAGACTAGTAGCCCCTCCTGAGACTATTACCACATATATGGAGACTAGTAGCCCCTCCTGAGATTATTACCACATATATGGAGACTAGTAGCCCCTCCTGAGACTATTACCACATATATAGAGACTAGTAGCCCCTCCTGAGATTATTACCACATATATGTAGACTAGTAGCCCCTCCTGAGACTATTACCACATATATAGAGACTAGTAGCCCCTCCTGAGATTATTACCACATATATGTAGACTAGTAGCCCCTCCTGAGACTATTACCACATATATAGAGACTAGTAGCCCCTCCTGAGACTATTACCACATATATAGAGACTAGTAGCCCCTCCTGTGACTATTACCACATATATAGAGACTAGTAGCCCCTCCTGAGACTATTACCACATATATAGAGACTAGTAGCCCCTCCTGAGACTATTACCACATATATGGAGACTAGTAGCCCCTCCTGAAACTATTACCACATATATAGAGACTAGTAGCCCCTCCTGAGACTATTACCACATATATAGAGACTAGTAGCCCCTCCTGAGACTATTACCACATATATGGAGACTAGTAGCCCCTCCTGAGACTATTATCACATATATGGAGACTAGTAGCCCCTCCTGAGACTATTACCACATATATAGAGACTAGTAGCCCCTCCTGAGACTATTACCACATATATGGAGACTAGTAGCCCCTCCTGAAACTATTACCACATATATAGAGACTAGTAGCCCCTCCTGAGACTATTACCACATATATAGAGACTAGTAGCCCCTCCTGAGACTATTACCACATATATAGAGACTAGTAGCCCCTCCTGAGACTATTACCACATATATGGAGACTAGTAGCTCCTCCTGAGGCTATTACCACATATATGGAGACTAGTAGCCCCTCCTGAGACTATTACCACATATATGGAGACTAGTAGCCCCCCCTGAGACTATTACCACATATATAGAGACTAGTAGCCCCTCCTGAGACTATTACCACATATATAGAGACTAGTAGCCCCTCCTGAGACTATTACCACATATATGGAGACTAGCAGTCCCTCCTGAAACTATTACCACATATATGGAGACTAGTAGCCCCTCCTGAGACTATTACCACATATATAGAGACTAGTAGCCCCTCCTGAAACTATTACCACATATATAGAGACTAGTAGCCCCTCCTGTGACTATTACCACATATATGGAGACTAGTAGCCCCTTCTGAGACTATTACCACATATATAGAGACTAGTAGCCCCTCCTGAGACTATTACCACATATATGGAGACTAGTAGCCCCTCCTGAGACTATTACCACATATATAGAGACTAGTAGCCCCTCCTGAGACTATTACCACATATATGGAGACTAGTAGCCCCTCCTGAGAATATTACCACATATATAGAGACTAGTAGCCCTTCCTGAGACTATTACCACATATATAGAGACTAGTAGCCCTTCCTGAGACTATTACCACATATATGGAGACTAGTAGCCCCTCCTGAGACTATTACCACATATATGGAGACTAGTAGCCCCTCCTGAGACTATTACCACATATATAGAGACTAGTAGCCCCTCCTGAGACTATTACCACATATATGGAGACTAGTAGCCCCTCCTGAAACTATTACCACATATATAGAGACTAGTAGCCCCTCCTGAGACTATTACCACATATATGGAGACTAGTAGCCCCTCCTGTGACTATTATCACATATATAGAGACTAGTAGCCCCTCCTGAAACTATTACCACATATATAGAGACTAGTAGCCCCTCCTGAGACTATTACCTCATATATAGAGACTAGTAGCCCCTCCTGAGACTATTACCACATATATGGAGACTAGTAGCCCCTCCTGAGACTATTACCACATATATGGAGACTAGTAGCCCTTCCTGAGACTATTAGCACATATATAGAGACTAGTAGCCCCTCTTGAGAATATTACCACATATATGGAGACTAGTAGCCCCTTCTGAGACTATTACCACATATATAGAGACTAGTAGCCCCTCCTGAAACTATTACCACATATATGGAGACTAGTAGCCCCTCCTGAGACTATTACCACATATATGGAGACTAGTAGCCCCTTCTGAAGCTATTACCACATATATGGAGACTAGTAGCCCTTCCTGAGACTATTACCACATATATAGAGACTAGTAGCCCCTCCTGAAACTATTACCACATATATGGAGACTAGTAGCCCTTCCTGAGACTATTACCACATATATAGAGACTAGTAGCCCCTCCTGAAACTATTACCACATATATGGAGACTAGTAGCCCCTCCTGAAACTATTACCACATATATAGAGACTAGTAGCCCCTCCTGAGACTATTACCACATATATGGAGACTAGTAGCCCCTCCTGAGACTATTACCACATATATAGAGACTAGTAGCCCCTCCTGAGACTATTACCACATATATGGAGACTAGTAGCCCCTCCTGAGACTATTACCACATATATAGAGACTAGTAGCCCCTCCTGAGACTATTACCACATATATGGAGACTAGTAGCCCCTCCTGAGACTATTACCACATATATAGAGACTAGTAGCCCCTCCTGAGACTATTACCACATATATGGAGACGAGTAGCCCCTCCTGTGACTATTATCACATATATAGAGACTAGTAGCCCCTCCTGAAACTATTACCACATATATAGAGACTAGTAGCCCCTCCTGAGACTATTACCACATATATAGAGACTAGTAGCCCCTCCTGAGACTATTACCACATATATGGAGACTAGTAGCCCCTCCTGAAACTATTACCACATATATAGAGACTAGTAGCCCCTCCTGTGACTATTATCACATATATAGAGACTAGTAGCCCCTCCTGAAACTATTACCACATATATAGAGACTAGTAGCCCCTCCTGAGACTATTACCACATATATAGAGACTAGTAGCCCTTCCTGAGACTATTACCGCATATATAGAGACTAGTAGCCCCTCCTGAAACTATTACCACATATATGGAGACGAGTAGCCCCTCCTGAGACTATTACCACATATATGGAGACTAGTAGCCCCTCCTGAGACTATTACCACATATATAGAGACTAGTAGCCCCTCCTGAGACTATTACCACATATATAGAGACTAGTAGCCCCTCCTGAGACTATTACCACATATATAGAGACTAGTAGCCCCTCCTGAGACTATTACCACATATATGGAGACTAGTAGCCCCTCCTGAGACTATTACCACATATATAGAGACTCGTAGCCCCTCCTGAGACTATTACCACATATATGGAGACGAGTAGCCCCTCCTGTGACTATTATCACATATATAGAGACTAGTAGCCCCTCCTGAAACTATTACCACATATATAGAGACTAGTAGCCCCTCCTGAGACTATTACCACATATATAGAGACTAGTAGCCCCTCCTGAGACTATTACCACATATATGGAGACTAGTAGCCCCTCCTGAGACTATTACCACATATATGGAGACTAGTAGCCCTTCCTGAGACTATTAGCACATATATAGAGACTAGTAGCCCCTCTTGAGAATATTACCACATATATGGAGACTAGTAGCCCCTTCTGAGACTATTACCACATATATAGAGACTAGTAGCCCCTCCTGAGACTATTACCACATATATGGAGACTAGTAGCCCCTTCTGAGACTATTACCACATATATAGAGACTAGTAGCCCCTCCTGAGACTATTACCACATATATGGAGACTAGTATCCCCTCCTGAGACTATTACCACATATATGGAGACTAGTAGCCCCTCCTGAAACTATTACCACATATATGGAGACTAGTAGCCCTTCCTGAGACTATTACCACATATATAGAGACTAGTAGCCCCTCCTGAAACTATTACCACATATATGGAGACTAGTAGCCCCTCCTGAGAATATTACCACATATATAGAGACTAGTAGCCCTTCCTGAGACTATTACCACATATATGGAGACTAGTAGCCCCTCCTGAGACTATTACCACATATATGGAGACTAGTAGCCCCTCCTGAGACTATTACCACATATATAGAGACTAGTAGCCCCTCCTGAGACTATTACCACATATATAGAGACTAGTAGCCCCTCCTGAGGCTATTACCACATATATAGAGACTAGTAGCCCCTCCTGAGACTATTACCACATATATAGAGACTAGTAGCCCCTCCTGAGGCTATTACCACATATATAGAGACTAGTAGCCCCTCCTGAGACTATTAACACATATATGGAGACTAGTAGCCCCTCCTGAGACTATTACCACATATATGGAGACTAGTAGCCCCTCCTGAAACTATTACCACATATATGGAGACTAGTAGCCCTTCCTGAGACTATTACCACATATATAGAGACTAGTAGCCCCTCCTGAAACTATTACCACATATATGGAGACTAGTAGCCCCTCCTGAGAATATTACCACATATATAGAGACTAGTAGCCCTTCCTAAGACTATTACCACATATATAGAGACTAGTAGCCCTTCCTGAGACTATTACCACATATATGGAGACTAGTAGCCCCTCCTGAGACTATTACCACATATATGGAGACTAGTAGCCCCTCCTGAGACTATTACCACATATATAGAGACTAGTAGCCCCTCCTGAGACTATTACCACATATATAGAGACTAGTAGCCCCTCCTGAGGCTATTACCACATATATAGAGACTAGTAGCCCCTCCTGTGACTATTATCACATATATAGAGACTAGTAGCCCCTCCTGAAACTATTACCACATATATAGACTAGTAGCCCCTCCTGAGACTATTACCACATATATAGAGACTAGTAGCCCCTCCTGAGACTATTACCACATATATAGAGACTAGTAGCCCCTCCTGAGGCTATTACCACATATATAGAGACGAGTAGCCCCTCCTGTGACTATTATCACATATATAGAGACTAGTAGCCCCTCCTGAAACTATTACCACATATATAGAGACTAGTAGCCCCTCCTGAGACTATTACCACATATATGGAGACTAGTAGCCCCTCCTGAGACTATTACCACATATATGGAGACTAGTAGCCCCTCCTGAAACTATTACCACATATATGGAGACTAGTAGCCCTTCCTGAGACTATTACCACATATATAGAGACTAGTAGCCCTTCCTGAGACTATTACCACATATATAGAGACTAGTAGCCCCTCCTGAGACTATTACCACATATATGGAGACTAGTAGCCCCTCCTGAGACTATTACCACATATATAGAGACTAGTAGCCCCTCCTGAGACTATTACCACATATATAGAGACTAGTAGCCCCTCCTGAGACTATTACCACATATATGGAGACGAGTAGCCCCTCCTGTGACTATTATCACATATATAGAGACTAGTAGCCCCTCCTGAAACTATTACCACATATATAGAGACTAGTAGCCCCTCCTGAGACTATTACCACATATATAGACTAGTAGCCCCTCCTGAGACTATTACCACATATATAGAGACTAGTAGCCCCTCCTGAAACTATTACCACATATATAGAGACTAGTAGCCCCTCCTGAGACTATTACCACATATATAGAGACTAGTAGCCCCTCCTGAGGCTATTACCACATATATAGAGACTAGTAGCCCCTCCTGAAACTATTACCACATATATAGAGACTAGTAGCCCTTCCTGAGAATATTACCACATATATAGAGACTAGTAGCCCTTCCTGAGAATATTACCACATATATAGAGACTAGTAGCCCCTCCTGAGGCTATTACCACATATATAGAGACTAGTAGCCCCTCCTGAAACTATTACCACATATATAGAGACTAGTAGCCCTTCCTGAGAATATTACCACATATATAGAGACTAGTAGCCCCTCCTGAGGCTATTACCACATATATAGAGACTAGTAGCCCCTCCTGAAACTATTACCACATATATAGAGACTAGTAGCCCCTCCTGAGAATATTACCACATATATAGAGACTAGTAGCCCCTCCTGAGAATATTACCACATATATAGAGACTAGTAGCCCCTCCTGAAACTATTACCACATATATAGAGACTAGTAGCCCTTCCTGAGAATATTACCACATATATAGAGACTAGTAGCCCCTCCTGAGAATATTACCACATATATAGAGACTAGTAGCCCCTCCTGAAACTATTACCACATATATAGAGACTAGTAGCCCTTCCTGAGAATATTACCACATATATAGAGACTAGTAGCCCCTCCTGAAACTATTACCACATATATAGAGACTAGTAGCCCCTCCTGAGACTATTACCTCATATATAGAGACTAGTAGCCCTTCCTGAGAATATTACCACATATATAGAGACTAGTAGCCCCTCCTGAGACTATTACCACATATATAGAGACGAGTAGCCCCTCCTGAAACTATTACCACATATATAGAGACTAGTAGCCCCTCTTGAGAATATTACCACATATATGGAGACTAGTAGCCCCTCCTGAGACTATTACCACATATATAGAGACTAATAGCCCCTCCTGAGAATATTACCACATATATGGAGACTAGTAGCCCCTCCTGAGAATATTACCACATATATAGAGACTAGTAGCCCTTCCTGAGACTATTACCACATATATAGAGACTAGTAGCCCCTCCTGAGACTATTACCACATATATAGAGACTAGTAGCCCTTCCTGAGAATATTACCACATATATAGAGACTAGTAGCCCCTCCTGAGACTATTACCACATATATGGAGACTAGTAGCCCCTCCTGAGAATATTACCACATATATAGAGACTAGTAGCCCCTCCTGAAACTATTACCACATATATAGAGACTAGTAGCCCCTCCTGTGACTATTATCACATATATAGAGACTAGTAGCCCCTCCTGAAACTATTACCACATATATAGAGACTAGTAGCCCCTCCTGAGACTATTACCACATATATAGACTAGTAGCCCCTCCTGAGACTATTACCACATATATAGAGACTAGTAGCCCCTCCTGAGACTATTACCACATATATAGAGACTAGTAGCCCCTCCTGAGACTATTACCACATATATAGAGACTAGTAGCCCCTCCTGAGACTATTACCACATATATAGACTAGTAGCCCCTCCTGAGACTATTACCACATATATAGAGACTAGTAGCCCCTCCTGAAACTATTACCACATATATAGAGACTAGTAGCCCCTCCTGAGACTATTACCACATATATAGAGACTAGTAGCCCCTCCTGAGGCTATTACCACATATATAGAGACTAGTAGCCCCTCCTGAAACTATTACCACATATATAGAGACTAGTAGCCCTTCCTGAGAATATTACCACATATATAGAGACTAGTAGCCCCTCCTGAGGCTATTACCACATATATAGAGACTAGTAGCCCCTCCTGAAACTATTACCACATATATAGAGACTAGTAGCCCTTCCTGAGAATATTACCACATATATAGAGACTAGTAGCCCCTCCTGAAACTATTACCACATATATAGAGACTAGTAGCCCCTCCTGAGAATATTACCACATATATAGAGACTAGTAGCCCCTCCTGAAACTATTACCACATATATAGAGACTAGTAGCCCCTCCTGAGACTATTACCACATATATAGAGACGAGTAGCCCCTCCTGAAACTATTACCACATATATAGAGACTAGTAGCCCCTCCTGAGACTATTACCACATATATAGAGACTAGTAGCCCCTCTTGAGAATATTACCACATATATGGAGACTAGTAGCCCCTCCTGAGACTATTACCACATATATAGAGACTAATAGCCCCTCCTGAGAATATTACCACATATATGGAGACTAGTAGCCCCTCCTGAGAATATTACCACATATATAGAGACTAGTAGCCCTTCCTGAGACTATTACCACATATATAGAGACTAGTAGCCCTTCCTGAGACTATTACCACATATATAGAGACTAGTAGCCCCTCCTGAGACTATTACCACATATATAGAGACGAGTAGCCCCTCCTGAGACTATTACCACATATATAGAGACTAGTAGCCCCTCCTGAGACTATTACCACATATATAGAGACTAGTAGCCCCTCCTGAGACTATTACCACATATATAGAGACTAGTAGCCCCTCCTGAGACTATTACCACATATATGGAGACTAGTAGCCCCTCCTGAGACTATTACCACATATATAAAGACTAGTAGCCCCTCCTGAGACTATTACCACATATATGGAGATTAATAGCCCCTCCTGAGACTATTACCACATATATAGAGACTAGTAGCCCCTCCTGAGACTATTACCACATATATAAAGACTAGTAGCCCCTCCTGAGACTATTACCACATATATGGAGATTAATAGCCCCTCCTGAGACTATTACCACATATATGGAGACTAGTAGCCCCTCCAGAGACTATTACCACATATATGGAGACGAGTAGCCCCTCCTGAGATCTATTACCACATATATAGAGACTAGTAGCCCCTCCTGAGACTATTACCACATATATAGAGACTAGTAGCCCCTCCTGAGACTATTACCACATATATGGAGACTAGTAGCTCCTCCTGAGACTATTACCACATATATGGAGACTAGTAGCCCCTCCTGAAGCTATTACCACATATATGGAGACTAGTAGCCCCTCCTGAAACTATTACCACATATATGGAGACTAGTAGCCCCTCCTGAAGCTATTACCACATATATGGAGACTAGTAGCCCCTCCTGAGACTATTACCACATATATAGAGACTAGTAGCCCCTCCTGAGACTATTACCACATATATAGAGACTAGTAGCCCCTCCTGAAACTATTACCACATATATAGAGACTAGTAGCCCCTCCTGAGACTATTACCACATATATGGAGACTAGTAGCCCCTACTGAGACTATTACCACATATATGGAGACTAGTAGCCCCTCCTGAGACTATTACCACATATATAGAGACTAGTAGCCCCTCCTGTGACTATTACCACATATATGGAGACTAGTAGCCCCTACTGAGACTATTACCACATATATAGAGACTAGTAGCCCCTCCTGAGACTATTACCACATATATAGAGACTAGTAGCCCCTCCTGAGACTATTACCACATATATGGAGACTAGTAGCCCCTCCTGAAACTATTACCACATATATAGAGACTAGTAGCCTCTCCTGAGACTATTGCCACATATATAGAGACTAGTAGCCCTTCCTGAGACTATTACCACATATATAGAGACTAGTAGCCCCTCCTGAAACTATTACCACATATATAGAGACTAGTAGCCCCTCCTGAGACTATTACCACATATATAGAGACTAGTAGCCCCTACTGAGACTATTACCACATATATAGAGACTAGTAGCCCCTCCTGAGACTATTACCACATATATGGAGACTAGTAGCCCTTCCTGAGACTATTACCACATATATAGAGACGAGTAGCCCCTCCTGAGACTATTACCACATATATGGAGACTAGTAGCCCCCCCTGAAACTATTACCACATATATGGAGACTAGTAGCCCCTCCTGAGACTATTACCACATATATGGAGACTAGTAGCCCCTCCTGAGACTATTACCACATATATAGAGACTAGTAGCCCCTCCTGAGACTATTACCACGTATATGGAGACTAGTAGCCCCTCCTGAGACTATTACCACATATATGGAGACTAGTAGCCCCTCCTGAAACTATTACCACATATATGGAGACTAGTAGCCCCTCCTGAGACTATTACCACATATATAGAGACTAGTAGCCCCTCCTGAGACTATTACCACATATATAGAGACTAGTAGCCCCTCCTGAGACTATTACCACATATATAGAGACTAGTAGCCCCTCCTGAGATTATTACCACATATATAGAGACTAGTAGCCCCTCCTGAGACTATTACCACATATATAGAGACTAGTAGCCCCTCCTGAGATTATTACCACATATATGGAGACTAGTAGCCCCTCCTGAGACTATTACCACATATATGGAGACTAGTTAGAACTGAAACCCCACACTGTGCAGTGCCATTAAAACGAGGATAAAGCGACTTGATGAGTATAAAATGACCTGCCACAGTGAGGCCGAGGCAACAATGGCTAGTAAATTGTATACGCATATTAACATACACATAACTGCCTATGCATAAAACCCAATTCCAAATAATATATATTAACATACACACATACATATAAACAGACATATTCTTATGTAAGTACATAGGTATATATATAACTACCTATATTTATCCACCATAAATGATGTACACTGTTATTACTGAGCTATAAACTGTTGGACGGTTTATTGTGGTGAACTGGGAAAAATAGAGGAAGTCAGTCATAAAGGGAGACTTAATTAAAAAGGCATTAGCATGAGGCCACGTGCACGTCTAATGAGCTCTGATGATCAGAAACGCGTGGAACATATGAAGCATGCCGACGGCAAGACTGGGGAAGCCAAACTGCCAGCCTGCAAAGACTGTCACTTCCCTTATAGGAGTCTTTTTATTACTGGCCGCTGCTGATAGCGAGCTGGTGCAGATGTATTATTATCTTTTAGTCCACTGGACTGAAGTTCTGAAATTATTTTCATTACAGAGCAAACCACTCCATGGCAGATATAAAACTCAGAGTATCACTGCTCTGTTTCTTCAGAGACACAGAACTTCTCTGGACTATCCAAAGCTCTGCTGCTCTGATCTCACACGAGGCTGAAGCTGTGCTCCCTGTTCTCCAGCTTCTTTTTGGAATTCTCTTGTTCCACCTTCTACTCCTCCTTACATTAAACATAGTCTCGTTACTCCTATTTCATTACAGCTTGTTTTCATTCATGTACATTTACATTCCAGTAAAGATTATTGATAACATGTCTTTGAAGTTTGACTTCATTACAATACTTATAGACAACTAGTCATCATATCTTCTGCTCCATGAAACACATGTTAATGTTCAGTAGTAACAGATATGCTTCTTTAATATATTTACATTGTACTAAACTACATTCATGTTTAATGGGTGTATATGAGCTGAAACAGGAAGCCTAGCGCATCCCAAATTTATCAACATTAACATTTTAATATAACATTATAGTCATTATGGCTTTTAGAAGAATGGGGTTTTTGGGGAGGTGGGCTAGTGCACTATAGACCCCTGTGGTGCGGTCTTATATTACCTTTACTATTATATTTTAAGTAGTTCTGAAAGCAGTACTTTTATACTTTCAGCTTGAGTTGATATTTCAACTTGTACAGAAGTATTTTTAAACCCTAGTATCTATATTTCTACCTGAGTAATGAGTGTGAATACTTTTATAGATATAACATAAACTCTTAAATTAGGAGGGGTGTCCACATACTTTTGGCCATATAGTATAGCTGCATACATGCACCCCTACACCAGTGATCCACAGTGCAGCTACAGTGAGTATCAGAATGAGCTCAGGACCCTTTGAGACGCGATCATTGCTTCACATGTAGTGACACGTTACGGCCTGTTACTGTAGCTGCTCGTGTCAGCAGGGGGTTAAAACCGAGTTACTTCTGGGAGATGCACAGCGACTCCATTGCCCTTCAAGCTCTCTCTCCTAATTGACTGTGACATTTGCTGTCTTACACGGTGTCAGAAACTTAATGTGTTCTCATCTGAATTCATTACTTCCCCAAAGTGGCTGCTGCAAGACGACGAATGGGAAAAACAAATCAGATGCAATAAACAAACTAAGAAAAAAAAGTTTTTAAAAATGATTTTCACATATATTATAAGTAATTAGCGGAGATACTGTGTGCTGCAGCTCATGTAGACCCAGTCTTCCCCTCCGGATCCGGAGCTGGATTAGAAGTCTTATTTAAAACTTACGCTCCTCTGTGGTGGCGATGCAACTCTTTTTGATGGGACTCTTCAGGGTTCAAGTAAATCTTTTTCTATAAGGAGTTGTTTTTTCCTCAAACGAGGGATTAAATTAGTTCCCCCAGCCGAAGACTATGTCTGTGTGCTGCAGGCTTCACCGTATAATACTCAGAAACACTTCCAGGGGCTGGAACCCATTTAATCAAGACTTCAGGGTCAAGGAGACGTGGGCATAGCAGTAGTAGAGATGATCGTAAATAATACAGCGGACACCAGAAATACAGGCACCTGGTTAAAGCTGAGAAGTAAGTCCTAATAAATGAACCACTGGACACAGTTACTGGTGCGCATGCATTTGGTGCTAGATAATGGAACCGAGAACCTGATGTGCTAAGCATTTGGTGCCAGTTTCAGGCATAGAACGGACACTGCTTTAGTGTTGTGTATGTATAATAGCACACATGCAGTTTATGGACTGTATGCGTATCATCACTGTCCAAAGAAAAACAAATACCTCAAAAAATGTCAACTTTACAGGAAAGAACAAAAACTGTTAGTATGGTGGTGTAGTGGTTAGTATGGTGGTGTAGTGGTCAGTATGGTGGTGTAGTGGTTAGTATGGTGGTGTAGTGGTCAGTATGGTGGTGTAGTGGTTAGTATGGTGGTGTAGTGGTTAGTACGGTGGTGTAGTGGTTAGTACGGTGGTGTAGTGGTTAGTATGGTGGTGTAGTGGTTAGTACGATGGTGTAGTGGTTAGTATGGTGGTGTAGTGGTTAGTACGGTGGTGTAGTGGTTAGTATGGTGGTGTAGTGGTTAGTATGGTGGTGTAGTGGTTAGTATGGTGGTGTAGTGGTTAGTACAGTGGTGTAGTGGTTAGTATGGTGGTGTAGTGGTTAGTATGGTGGTGTAGTGGTCAGTATGGTGGTGTAGTGGTTAGTATGGTGGTGTAGTGGTTAGTACGGTGGTGTAGTGGTTAGTATGGTGGTGTAGTGGTTAGTATGGTGGTGTAGTGTTAGTACGGTGGTGTAGTGGTCAGTATGGTGGTGTAGTGGTTAGTATGGTGGTGTAGTGGTTAGTATGGTGGTGTAGTGTTAGTACGGTGGTGTAGTGGTCAGTATGGTGGTGTAGTGGTTAGTATGGTGGTGTTGTGGTTAGTATGGTGGTGTAGTGGTTAGTATGGTGGTGTAGTGGTCAGTATGGTGGTGTAGTGGTTAGTACGGTGGTGTAGTGGTTAGTATGGTGGTGTAGTGGTCAGTATGGTGGTGTAGTGGTCAGTACGGTGGTGTAGTGGTCAGTATGGTGGTGTAGTGGTCAGTATGGTGGTGTAGTGGTCAGTATGGTGGTGTAGTGGTTAGTACGGTGGTGTAGTGGTCAGTATGGTGGTGTAGTGGTTAGTATGGTGGTGTAGTGGTTAGTACGGTGGTGTAGTGGTTAGTATGGTGGTGTAGTGGTTAGTATGGTGGTGTAGTGGTCAGTATGGTGGTGTAGTGGTTAGTACGGTGGTGTAGTGGTCAGTATGGTGGTGTAGTGGTTAGTATGGTGGTGTAGTGGTTAGTACGGTGGTGTAGTGGTTAGTATGGTGGTGTAGTGGTTAGTATGGTGGTGTAGTGGTTAGTACGGTGGTGTAGTGGTCAGTATGGTGGTGTAGTGGTCAGTATGGTGGTGTAGTGGTTAGTATGGTGGTGTAGTGGTTAGTATGGTGGTGTAGTGGTCAGTATGGTGGTGTAGTGGTCAGTACGGTGGTGTAGTGGTCAGTACGGTGGTGTAGTGGTTAGTATGGTGGTGTAGTGGTTAGTATGGTGGTGTAGTGGTTAGTACGGTGGTGTAGTGGTTAGTACAGTGGTGTAGTGGTTAGTAAGGTGGTGTAGTGGTTAGTGTGGTGGTGTAGTGGTTAGTATGGTGGTGTAGTGGTTAGTATGGTGGTGTAGTGGTTAGTACGGTGGTGTAGTGGTTAGTACGGTGGTGTAGTGGTTAGTATGGTGGTGTAGTGGTTAGTGTGGTGTTGTAGTGGTTAGTAGGGTGGTGTAGTGGTTAGTACGGTGGTGTAGTGGTTAGTATGGTGTTGTAGTGGTTAGTATGGTGGTGTAGTGGTTAGTATGGTGGTGTAGTGGTTAGTATGGTGGTGTAGTGGTTAGTAGGGTGGTGTAGTGGTTAGTACGGTGGTGTAGTGGTCAGTATGGTGGTGTAGTGGTCAGTATGGTGGTGTAGTGGTCAGTATGGTGGTGTAGTGGTTAGTACGGTGGTGTAGTGGTTAGTACGGTGGTGTAGTGGTTAGTACGGTGGTGTAGTGGTTAGTATAGTGGTGTAGTGGTTAGTATGGTGGTGTAGTGGTCAGTATGGTGGTGTAGTGGTTAGTATGGTGGTGTAGTGGTTAGTATGGTGGTGTAGTGGTTAGTACGGTGGTGTAGTGGTTAGTATGGTGGTGTAGTGGTTAGTATGGTGGTGTAGTGGTCAGTATGGTGGTGTAGTGGTTAGTATGGTGGTGTAGTGGTTAGTGTGGTGTTGTAGTGGTTAGTAGGGTGGTGTAGTGGTTAGTACGGTGGTGTAGTGGTTAGTATGGTGGTGTAGTGGTCAGTATGGTGGTGTAGTGGTTAGTATGGTGGTGTAGTGGTTAGTACGGTGGTGTAGTGGTTAGTACGGTGGTGTAGTGGTCAGTATGGTGGTGTAGTGGTTAGTATGGTGGTGTAGTGGTTAGTATGGTGGTGTAGTGGTTAGTATAGTGGTGTAGTGGTCAGTATGGTGGTGTAGTGGTTAGTATGGTGGTGTAGTGGTTAGTATGGTGGTGTAGTGGTCAGTATGGTGGTGTAGTGGTTAGTATGGTGGTGTAGTGGTTAGTATGGTGGTGTAGTGGTTAGTATGGTGGTGTAGTGGTCAGTATGGTGGTGTAGTGGTCAGTATGGTGGTGTAGTGGTCAGTACGGTGGTGTAGTGGTCAGTATGGTGGTGTAGTGGTCAGTATGGTGGTGTAGTGGTCAGTATGGTGGTGTAGTGGTTAGTACGGTGGTGTAGTGGTCAGTATGGTGGTGTAGTGGTTAGTATGGTGGTGTAGTGGTTAGTATGGTGGTGTAGTGGTTAGTACGGTGGTGTAGTGGTTAGTATGGTGGTGTAGTGGTCAGTATGGTGGTGTAGTGGTCAGTATGGTGGTGTAGTGGTTAGTAGGGTGGTGTAGTGGTTAGTATGGTGGTGTAGTGGTTAGTACGGTGGTGTAGTGGTCAGTATGGTGGTGTAGTGGTCAGTATGGTGGTGTAGTAGTTAGTATGGTGGTGTAGTGGTCAGTATGGTGGTGTAGTGGTCAGTATGGTGGTGTAGTGGTTAGTATAGTGGTGTAGTGGTTAGTATGGTGGTGTAGTGGTTAGTATGGTGGTGTAGTGGTTAGTGTGGTGGTGTAGTGGTTAGTATGGTGGTGTAGTGGTTAGTATGGTGGTGTAGTGGTTAGTATGGTGGTGTAGTGGTTAGTATGGTGGTGTAGTGGTTAGTGTGGTGTTGTAGTGGTTAGTAGGGTGGTGTAGTGGTTAGTATGGTGGTGTAGTGGTTAGTACGGTGGTGTAGTGGTCAGTATGGTGGTGTAGTGGTCAGTATGGTGGTGTAGTAGTTAGTATGGTGGTGTAGTGGTCAGTATGGTGGTGTAGTGGTCAGTATGGTGGTGTAGTGGTTAGTACGGTGGTGTAGTGGTTAGTACGGTGGTGTAGTGGTCAGTATGGTGGTGTAGTAGTTAGTATGGTGGTGTAGTGGTCAGTATGGTGGTGTAGTGGTCAGTATGGTGGTGTAGTGGTTAGTATGGTGGTGTAGTGGTCAGTACGGTGGTGTAGTGGTCAGTATGGTGGTGTAGTGGTTAGTATGGTGGTGTAGTGGTTAGTATGGTGGTGTAGTGGTTAGTATGGTGGTGTAGTGGTTAGTATGGTGGTGTAGTGGTCAGTATGGTGGTGTAGTGGTTAGTATGGTGGTGTAGTGGTTAGTATGGTGGTGTAGTGGTTAGTATGGTGGTGTAGTGGTCAGTATGGTGGTGTAGTGGTCAGCACTGTCTCCTCACAGTAAGATGATCTGGGTTGGATGGTCTGGGTGGTTCTGTGTGGAGTGTGTATGGTCTCTCTGTGTTTGAGTGGGTTCCTCCAGGTACTCCAGTTTCCTCCCACAGTCCAAACACATGTATGTTAGGATCCTCACTGTAAACTGACCGTAGGTGTGAGTGTGTGTGGAGTGTGTGTTGGTCATGTGATGGACTAGGGATGATTATGTAACACTGCTACATGTATTCTGTTACCTCTGAATTCTGGATACAGTCCAGTATTTCTGAACATCACCAGAAAAAGTTTTTTAGATTCTAAAGGGAGTAAATCAACAGCAAAGCCTCTTTTTTTTCACGCCCTGCTTTGCTTATGCTTGCCAGTAGTGATTGCTGAGTGATGGTAAAGCGCTACATCTGAATTTCCTGTCCTGTAGGGATTTGATTAAAAGGCCACTGTTATATAATCTAAATGAAATGTGACTAAGACACGAGTCTTATTTGTGGGATTAACTGTTAATTGCGTGTTCTGGCTCTTCCTGTGTAACAGAATGCCGGCTGATGAAATCGTCCCCCTATGGGAAAGGTCTGTTAGGCCGAGGGTCTCCCCGGACTGTGGCGCTGGCCCGGCAAAGCAAGTCTCCCTCTGGATCAGGTAAAACATGAGCATCTGTATGTGTGTGTCAGGGTATGTGTGTCGTAATTACATCACTCCATCACGCCGGATTGCTCTTTCATCCACTTGGACTTGATTGCTAGTATAATCAAATGAATGGATTACATAACCCAGCAACTGAATAAGAAGAACACTGGGCCGGATATCTGCCCCTAACTGACCGGCCTAAAGCCTGTTAGGACATCATGTTACAGAAGTTTATTCAGTGCTGAGCAAAAGTCAGAGACCACCTCCTACTTATTCTATTACCAATCAAAACTGTCATTAAGTCATTCATTTGGATGTTACTAAGGAGATATAAGATACAAGGGAACGGGTAATAACTAATAATCACATTGATTTATCAGTCTACTCAGGCTTTAGCAGAGCTCAGTGACACTGAGATCAATAACCGATCATATTGATTTATCTGTCTACTGAGACTTTAGCAGAGTACAGTAACACTGAGATCAATAACCAATCACATTGATTTATCAGTAACACTGAGATTAATAACTGATCACATTGATTTATCAGTAACACTGAGATCAATAACCAATCACATTGATTTATCAGTAACACTGAGATTAATAACTGATCACATTGATTTATCAGTGACACTGAAATGAATAACCAATCGCATTGATTTATCAGTAACACTGATATTAATAACCAATCATATTGATTTATCAGTAACATTGAGATTAATAACTGATCACATTGATTTATCAGTAACACTGAGATTAATAACCAATCACATTGATTAATCAGTAACACTGAGATTAATAACTGATCACATAGATTTTTTCAGTAACACTGAGATTAATAACCAATCACATTGATTAATCAGTAACACTGAGATTAATAACTGATCACATTGATTTTTTCAGTAACACTGAGATTAATAACCAATCACATTGATTTATCAGTAACAATGAGATTAATAACTGATCACATTGATTTATCAGTAACACTGAGATTAATAACCAATCACATTGATTTATCAGTAACACTGAGATTAATAACTGATCCAATTGATTTATCAGTAACACTGAGATTAATAACCAATCACATTGATTTATCAGTAACACTGAGATTAATAACTGATCCAATTGATTTATCAGTAACACTGAGATTAATAACCAATCACATTGATTTATCAGTAACACTGAGATTAATAACTGATCAAATTGATTTATCAGTAACACTGAGATTAATAACCAATCACATTGATTTATCAGTAACACTGAGATTAATAACTGATCACATTGATTTATCAGTAACACTGAGATTAATAACCAATCACATTGATTTATCAGTAACACTGAGATTAATAACTGATCACATTGATTTATCAGTAACACTGAGATTAATAACCGATCACATTGATTTATCAGTAACGCTGAGATTAATAACTGATCACATTGATTTATCAGTAACGCTGAGATTAATAACTGATCACATTGATTTATCAGTAACACTGAGATTAATAACTGATCACATTGATTTATCAGTAACACTGAGATTAATAACCAATCACATTGATTTATCAGTAACACTGAGATTAATAACTGATCACATTGATTTATCAGTAACACTGAGATTAATAACTGATCACATTGATTTATCAGTAACGCTGAGATTAATAACTGATCACATTGATTTATCAGTAACACTGAGATTAATAACTGATCACATTGATTTATCAGTAACACTGAGATTAATAACCAATCACATTGATTTATCAGTAACGCTGAGATTAATAACTGATCACATTGATTTATCAGTAACACTGAGATTAATAACTGATCACATTGATTTATCAGTAACACTGAGATTAATAACTGATCACATTGATTTATCAGTAACACTGAGATTAATAACTGATCACATTGATTTATCAGTAACACTGAGATTAATAACTGATCACATTGATTTATCAGTAACACTGAGATTAATAACCAATCACATTGATTTATCAGTAACACTGAGATTAATAACTGATCACATTGATTTATCAGTAACACTGAGATTAATAACTGATCACATTGATTTATCAGTAACACTGAGATTAATAACTGATCACACTGATTTACATTACCGTCTATGGGAAAGGGAAAGGCAGTGCACTCCTATAGATCTTATATAAGTTTTGTGTGTATAATTGATTGGCTGTGTTATTAATCAGCACATCTCAGTGTAGCTGAACTCCTGACTGTACGCCTGAACTGATGCCTGCAGACTCATTTGAGAAGCTAGGCAGGAGTGGCTGCTGCTCCTGTCTAAGCTGTAGGAGATACTCGTGTATTCCAGGCATGAACTGACAGTTTTTATCACTGCAGGACGCATCCTGTCATCTATTCGTTTTCTCTCTCTGTTCTGTTCCTCCACACACACCAGCTCCAGCATCAACTTTCTTTCAAATATTAATATGAAAAGACGTCTTGCCTACAAATGATTCGCTTTGGAAAATCACGGTTTCATGTTCATTCATCATTCATACCTTCACCTCAAAACAAGGTCAGTGTCTCGCATTTCAGGATCTCATGACAGTCAGTTTGGGTGTAGAAGCTGCTGAACTGAACTGAACTGAACTCCAACTGAATATGTTTTGGGTTTTTTTTGAGTAGCACTGCTAATTATGGATCCCTGGATATGATATTGATGTCTTCTCACTGATCTAGAGGTAATTACAGCTCTTCAAGTTTGGTGATGTTCAGTGATGCTTCTGTTTAAGTTGTAAGATCTAATGGCTAGCGTCTTGCAGCGGTAGGGGTACAGCAATGCCCTGGACACTGTGATACACTATATAAAGTCAATAGGAGCTGCAAGATCATAGTTTTCAATCATAGCTATTATACATATATATGCAGAATATATGTATAATAGCACATATGCGACATATATAGACATGGAACAATGAGACCGCTGTGTTCAGCAGTTGGGAAAACTTAACTCCACTCTTCAGAACACTGTATATATATATATATATATATATATATATATATATATATATATATACAGATACCACTTTTTCCTTAATGATACCAATACAGATACCAGCGTTTCAGGTATCTGCCGATACAGAGTACCGATACCAACTCTGACTTAAATGCTCGATATATGGCTGTAAATCCTGATATTTATATGTAAATCCACTTTTTATATGTTGTAATTTTTTTTTTGTCTTATACCGATTATCCATTTACTGGTTGAGTAACTGCACATTAAAAAGTTTCAGAGCTATGAAACAATAAAAATAGCCACAATGCAGAAACGCGTGCAGCCATTAAGTCAATAAGCTTCATGGTATCTGTGCTCTCTATTTCCGATACCGATAATGTATGTAAGTGCCAGTATCAGCGCTGATATATATATAGCGCTAATATATATATATATATATATATATATATATATATATATATATATATATATATATATATATATATATATATATATATGTTGACACGATTTCTGGGCCTGTATGGTGTTACAGGCCTGGGGAGCGTCCCTAGGCTGCAGCCTGTGCACTAATCCTTCCCTGTGCATTTCAGTTAAGCACAGTTTTCTCTCCATAGGGGATTCAAATATTGCTGAGTGAATCGTTACACCTCTATGAAGCAGTATTCTCACCTTTACCCTCTCATATTAGTAACACTGTCACATGATTTAATTAACAGTTACAGTTAATGTTGATCACAATAATGAGCCAATAGGAGCCCAAGTTTTTAGTATATTTTATTCCTTTAACAATCATTTGACCCAAAATCTTGTTTTCTCTCTATGTGGGTTCAAATATATTGTGAGAATACAGAATAATGCACCCAGTATCATATATCGAAATAAATCATGGGCTGAGTGAATCGCTACACCCCTCTGAAGCAATGTACTCACACTTACCCTCCCATTTTAGTAACACTGTCACATGATTTAATTAACAGTTACAGATAATGTTGATCACTTTAATGGGCCACTAGGGGCTCATGTATTTTTAGGGCCAATCAGTGGACCCCAATTCCTGGAAGGGCCCTTAGGCTGCAGCCTGTGTTCTAATCCTTCCCTATGCATTTCAGTTGAGCACAGTTTTCTTTCTATGGGGGGTTCAAATATATTGTGAATAGTGCACCCAGTATCGTATATCGAAATGAATCATGGGTTAAGTGAATCGTTACACCTGTATGAAGCAGTATGCTCACACTTACTCTCCCATGTTAGTGATTCTGTTGCGTGGTTTATAGCACAGTTACAGTTAATATTGATCACTATAATGAGCCAATAGGGGCTCAAGTATTTAAAAATTAATTTTTTTGGGCAATCAGTGGACCCCAATTGCTTGGAGGGCCCCTAGGACGCAGCCTGTGCACTAATCATTCCCTGTGCATTTCAGTTGAGCACAGTTTTCTTTCTATGGGAGGTTCAAATATATTGTGAGAATCCAGAATCGTGAATCCAGAATCGTGAACCCAGTATCGTGAATCAAAGTGAATCGAATCATGAGAGAATCGTTACACCCCTGTGAAGCAGTACACTCACCTCACATATGAGTAACGCTGTCACAGGATTTAATGAACATGCATCAAAAAACTGAAGCACTGGTGTTTATTAGGAGACCGCTAATGATATGAATGAACTAATAACGCAGCTGACAACACTTTATATAACGTTACACATCAGCATGGCCGCAGGAAGGTGTGCAGGGCACGTCTGAGCCGGATTGCATCAGGTTATGACTCCCTTATTCACGAGGGGCAGCTGATGATGGAGAACAGCAGAAGATGAAAAGAGATGAAAAGAAATGAAGGTGTGGGGGAGGAAGAAAAGGGGGAGGGTGATGCAGAGAAAGAAAGAAGGAGGGGTAGAAAGACTGGGAAGGCAATGGGGAAGATGGAGAAAGTGTAAAGGGGGAGGATAGTGACTCAGAAAGAGAGAGAGAGAGTAAAGGGTGGGGGCAGTGACTCAATCTTGCAGATCCTGATAACTTCTGCGCTGAATGCAAGTGTCTGAGATGAGAGTAACGTTGACCTTGTTGATCTTATGTGTGTATCTGTGTGTGTGTGTGTGTGTGTGTGTGTGTGTGTGTGTGTGTGTGTGTGTGTGTGTGTGTGTGTTTGTTTTTAATCTTGCAACAAATATGAAGCATCTTCGTTAAACTGGGATCTGACAGTAATAACCCGCCGTCACATGCGCCCTGGGCCGAATACGAGTCAGTGCTATAATGTTTATATACACTGCTCTGTGCTGTTATTGTAGCTGCTGATGCTGCTGCTGTTGTTGTTATTGTTGTTGTCCTCGTTTATTGATGTCTGTTCACAGATATTAAAACCAGCCCCCCTTGCCCCAATCCCCCCCCCCCCCACCCACCC
This sequence comes from Megaleporinus macrocephalus, assembly GCA_021613375.1. NCBI lineage: Eukaryota > Metazoa > Chordata > Actinopteri > Characiformes > Anostomidae > Megaleporinus > Megaleporinus macrocephalus. The sequence continues at coordinate 41,954,054 of CM038720.1, read as the reverse complement.
CGCAGAGAGTTCTAGAAGCAGGTGTTTTTTTCCTCTCCGCCGTCTGAGACGTCTGTGATATGATTGGTTTAAATTGTGCCAGCTGAAGCTACGCGCGTGGAGGTTCTTAGTCGGCCAGTCGAAGTTCAGCGCCGTTACCATGGCGACGCGAGAGAAGGAAGCTGATGCCTCGGAGACAATAGCGCTGCCCATATATGGGCGCGGGTTCCTGTTTGGCAGGCGGGCTCGGAAGCTGCTCTATTCTCTCCGGGCTGCTTTGTTCCTCCAGACAGCTCGAGCGCTCTCAGACAGGCTGCATGAATGAACGGCAGCCTCTCTGCACCCAAAGCACAGTTACAGCGAGCGGCATGCTAATGTGGAGCGGAGACCAGAGGAGAGAAGGAACGCGTTCTTCGGGTTCTTGCTGTTGTCCTGATGCTGCGTGCTGTAGAAACACAGTTCTGGGCTGCTGTACGGGGTGACCTGCTCAGTGGCGGGTTTTGTCGGCTGCAAAGTTCTGACTTTTCTGTATGTGCAGGTTCATTAGTCTGATGTAGAGCTGTCATGAAGATGCTCCTAAATATAAAGGGTTGTTTGCTCAGTGCCATAGAACAGGGGTGCCCCATCCTGGAGGTCTGCAGAGTTATATATATATGTACATACACTACTGTACAAAAGTCTTAAACACCTGAGCTGATGTAAAAGTTTTTATCACATCAATAAGTGTATGTTGACCAGTAAGAAGAGCAGATCTGATTAGAACAGATGTAAATAATCATAAATACAATACAAAGTAACATGAATATGTTATTGTGAGAGAAGTAGATCAGATCTTGATCCAGTTTGAAGAACAAAGTTAGGTTCCAGATTTCTCCTGGTTCAGAGGTGAGCTTGCTTGTGAGCTCATCCTGCTGCATAACTCGACTGCGCTGAAGCTTTAGATCATGAACTGATGGGCAGATATTCTCCTTCAGGGTTTTCTGATAGGGAGCAGTATAAATGGTTCCATGGAGTCATCCATGTCCTGCAGAAGCAAAGCAGCCCCAGATCATCACACTAACACCACCATGTTTCACTGTTGATATGTTTTTCTCGTGCTGGAATGGAGTGTTGGCTTTACGGCAGATGTAACAGAACTTTACAAAACACAGCCTCACAAAAATGTTCCACCCCGAACTCCCCAGTTCATAGAATATTATTAGAATAATATTAATATATTATGAATATCTCATTGTGAGAGAAGTAGATCAGATCTTGAGCTCCAGTTTGAAGAACAAAGTTAGGTTCCAGATTTCTCCTGGACGCCCCAGACATTGTATGAATGTGTTCAGTTCCTTCAGCAGCAAATCTTGATTTATCTTAATGAAGTACTGAGCAGTCAAAGCAGGTATTAGATCAGAACTGATAATAATACTGGGTTGTTTAGGAGAAGCTTGGAAAGAGTTAAATAAACACACTGATGTATGGAAAAGTACTACTTACTCTATTAATACTGTTTAATATTTAATAATAAAGTGTTTACTGAGTAAATTAAAGCTTCCTGTCTGGAAACAATAGCTTTTTATATATAAGAATGTCGCCAAGTGGCTAAAACATTTACACAGTTCTGTATAAGAATTAACACAAAATATACAAACATCAACATTTCTGCATTTTCCAGTTATATGATAAAGTTGTATGCAAATCTGAGGCAGATAAGGAGAGGCAGACCATATGGGAGGTGTAATACTGTTACTGCAGTACAGGTTAGACCCCTGAGCTTAAATTCATTGTTCAGATTCATTCCACTCATCAGTTTGTGTGTTTTCCCCATTGAGCCCCACAATATTATTGTTTCCTTTAACCTACAGCCACCAAACTACATGTACTCATTCAGGGCAGATCCCCAAACTCTGACCCACAGACATGCTCAAATGCACTCCTTTGTTTGTTGTTTGTTCATCCCTCGTTCCTCCCATAGACTCCCATTAATTTTAAACAATACCTGAGAACCACTTGACAAACCCAAAGGGAACCACTCAGTAAACTCTCTGTACGCAATGACGACATCCTAGCAATACCTTAGCAACCACCTGGGATACCATAGCAACAGCCTAGCAACACCTTAGCAACCATTCTCAAACTGCGTAAGCCATTGTGCACAACCATTCTGAGTTATTATTATTATTATTATTATTATTATTATAGTTTGTTATTATTCAGTTGATTATGTGGCCTTTTTAAGAATAATTAATAATCAGGACTGAAAGTGACAGCTCAGGTCTGATACTGTATCTACAGCATCTACAGCATCCAAGTTACTGACCGCTGATTATTATTCGCTGTTATGTTTACTGTCTCTTGTCACCTGTCCAACACACACCTCTCCATCTTGCTGTCTCTCTCCTGACAGCCCTCTCTCTCTCCTCAGTCTAGCACATGTGGGACGATGTGGATGGACTCCAGAATGGAGATGATCTCTCTCTCTCTCTCTCTCTCTCTCTCTCTCTCTCTCTTTCTCAGACATGTCATGGAGGACACTTTCTATGTTTTGCTGATTGTATCCAGTATTTCAGTCTTAAATTAGGTTTGTCATATTCCAGCACACAAACTATTAGCCACTGACAGCAAGAGACGTTTCTTTTAGGACAGTGTCGGTAAAACAGATTGGCCGACGACACTGAGACAGATCATCAGACACTCAGGCAGTGCGACATCGTTTACAGGACAAATTCAATGTTTAACATGTGCAGAGGTGCTCGGGTGTTTATATACGCAGTGAGGCTTTCGAGAGAGAGACAGAGAGAGAGAAGAGAGAGAGAGAGAGAGAGAGAGAGAGGAAGAGGAAGAGAGGGTTAGAGAACAGCAGCTCTCCACGCTGTAAGAGGCTGTTTATATAACCGACCCTGCCAATGATGTTTCTGCAGCCAGGCTAAGTTTAGCAGATTGATGTATGAAGGTGAGCACCCAGCAGCCCACACACACACACACACACACACACACACACACACACATACACACACACACCTCTTTGCTAATGATTTATATAAATGCCACAGTTGTTTGCAGACAGACATGAGAGCTCTCTTTGTCTGAACGACACCTTCGCCACCCCAGAACTTAGTCATGGCTCCATATAGGTTAGCCAATGGTAAACTGGATTGAGAGCAACTTATATTCCTCTGCCCGCCTGCCTGTCTGTCTACTTTGTGCCTAGACTGGGTCTAAATAGCCTCTCGCTACTTCATACTACTCATAAGTACTGAACATTTAAAGTTTTAAATATTATATTCAATATTATCTCAAACTTTCCAAAACAGGGGTGCAAAACTCCAGTCCTGGAGGGTCAGTGTCCAGCACAGTTTTGGTGATTTCCCTTCCCAAGCACATCTAATGTAAGGGCTAGTGGGTCTGTTTGAGTAGGAGGACTGCCAGACTGCCTCCCCCCAGCCTTAGAGTTGTGGACCCCTATTAAATAAGAATAAGGAAAGCTATGATACAAGTTTCAATTTAATTATAAAATGTATAACATAATGTTTAAATGTTATTATTATTCATTAATTAACATTGAAGTAATGTTCGGTCATGTTAGGAAAAGTGTAACGCTTTACTGTAGGGCAGGCTGTCATAAGCTTGTCATAACAGCTGACATAAGCCTACATAAATGAATATACATGCTTATTCCAATAGACGTCATTTGCTAAAAAAGCCTTTATGACAGATTATGATTATTTAAATAAGCATTTATAAACAGTTATGTCAGATGTTATGACAAGTTGTAACCTTATAAACAGCACCCTACAGTAAAGTGTTATTGGAAAAAAACTGTGGTATAATATGGTGTTACAGTGGCCCAGTCTGGCAACTGTGTTGTTTCTTTCAAGAATAATAATAATAAGAAGAATATGTGGCATGGCTGTGTAGTATGGTGGTGTAGTGGTTAGTATGGTGGTGTAGTGGTTAGTACGGTGGTGTAGTGGTTAGTATGGTAGTGTAGTGGTTAATATGGTGGTGTAGTGGTCAGTATGGTGGTGTAGTGGTTAATATGGTGGTGTAGTGGTTAGTATGGTGGTGTAGTGGTTAGTACGGTGGTGTAGTGGTTAGTATGGTGGTGTAGTGGTTAGTATGGTGGTGTAGTGGTTAGTACGGCGGTGTAGTGGTTAGTATGGTGGTGTAGTGGTTAGTACGGTGGTGTAGTGGTTAGTACGGTGGTGTAGTGGTTAGTATGATGGTGTAGTGGTTAGTATGGTGGTGTAGTGGTTAGTACGGTGGTGTAGTGGTTAGTATGGTGGTGTAGTGGTTAGTAAGGTGTTGTAGTGGTCAGTACGGTGGTGTAGTGGTTAGTACGGTGGTGTAGTGGTTAGTATGGTGGTGTAGTGGTTAGTATGGTGGTGTAGTGGTTAATATGGTGGTGTAGTGGTCAGTATGGTGGTGTAGTGGTTAATATGGTGGTGTAGTGGTTAGTATGGTGGTGTAGTGGTTAGTACGGCGGTGTAGTGGTTAGTATGGTGGTGTAGTGGTTAGTATGGTGGTGTAGTGGTTAGTACGGCGGTGTAGTGGTTAGTATGGTGGTGTAGTGGTTAGTACGGTGGTGTAGTGGTTAGTACGGTGGTGTAGTGGTTAGTATGATGGTGTAGTGGTTAGTACAGTGGTGTAGTGGTTAGTACGGTGGTGTAGTGGTTAGTATGGTGGTGTAGTGGTTAGTAAGGTGTTGTAGTGGTCAGTACGGTGGTGTAGTGGTTAGTACGGTGGTGTAGTGGTTAGTATGGTGGTGTAGTGGTTAGTACGGCGGTGTAGTGGTTAGTATGGTGGTGTAGTGGTTAGTACGGTGGTGTAGTGGTTAGTACGGTGGTGTAGTGGTTAGTATGATGGTGTAGTGGTTAGTATGGTGGTGTAGTGGTTAGTACGGTGGTGTAGTGGTTAGTACGGTGGTGTAGTGGTTAGTACGGTGGTGTAGTGGTTAGTATGGTGGTGTAGTGGTTAGTATGGTGGTGTAGTGGTTAGTACGGTGGTGTAGTGGTTAGTACGGTGGTGAAGTGGTTAGTATGATGGTGTAGTGGTTAGTACGGTGGTGTAGTGGTTAGTACGGTGGTGTAGTGGTTAGTATGGTGGTGTAGTGGTTAGTACGGTGGTGTAGTGGTTAGTATGGTGGTGTAGTGGTTAGTACGGTGGTGTAGTGGTTAGTATGGTGGTGTAGTGGTTAGTAAGGTGTTGTAGTGGTCAGTACGGTGGTGTAGTGGTTAGTATGGTGGTGTAGTGGTTAGTATGGTGGTGTAGTGGTTAGTATGGTGGTGTAGTGGTTAATATGGTGGTGTAGTGGTCAGTATGGTGGTGTAGTGGTTAATATGGTGGTGTAGTGGTTAGTATGGTGGTGTAGTGGTTAGTACGGCGGTGTAGTGGTTAGTATGGTGGTGTAGTGGTTAGTACGGTGGTGTAGTGGTTAGTACGGTGGTGTAGTGGTTAGTATGATGGTGTAGTGGTTAGTATGGTGGTGTAGTGGTTAGTACGGTGGTGTAGTGGTTAGTATGGTGGTGTAGTGGTTAGTACGGTGGTGTAGTGGTTAGTACGGTGGTGTAGTGGTTAGTACGGTGGTGTAGTGGTTAGTATGGTGGTGTAGTGGTTAGTACGGTGGTGTAGTGGTTAGTACGGTGGTGTAGTGGTTAGTATGATGGTGTAGTGGTTAGTATGGTGGTGTAGTGGTTAGTACGGTGGTGTAGTGGTTAGTATGGTGGTGTAGTGGTTAGTAAGGTGTTGTAGTGGTCAGTACGGTGGTGTAGTGGTTAGTACGGTGGTGTAGTGGTTAGTATGGTGGTGTAGTGGTTAGTATGGTGGTGTAGTGGTTAATATGGTGGTGTAGTGGTCAGTATGGTGGTGTAGTGGTTAATATGGTGGTGTAGTGGTTAGTATGGTGGTGTAGTGGTTAGTACGGCGGTGTAGTGGTTAGTATGGTGGTGTAGTGGTTAGTACGGTGGTGTAGTGGTTAGTACGGTGGTGTAGTGGTTAGTATGATGGTGTAGTGGTTAGTATGGTGGTGTAGTGGTTAGTACGGTGGTGTAGTGGTTAGTATGGTGGTGTAGTGGTTAGTAAGGTGTTGTAGTGGTCAGTACGGTGGTGTAGTGGTTAGTACGGTGGTGTAGTGGTTAGTATGGTGGTGTAGTGGTTAGTATGGTGGTGTAGTGGTTAGTATAGTGGTGTAGTGGTTAGTATGGTGGTGTAGTGGTTAGTATGGTGGTGTAGTGGTTAGTACGGTGGTGTAGTGGTTAGTATGGTGGTGTAGTGGTTAGTATAGTGGTGTAGTGGTCAGTACGGTGGTGTAGTGGTTAGTACGGTGGTGTAGTGGTTAGTACGGTGGTGTAGTGGTTAGTATGGTGGTGTAGTGGTTAGTATAGTGGTGTAGTGGTCAGTACGGTGGTGTAGTGGTTAGTACGGTGGTGTAGTGGTTAGTACGGTGGTGTAGTGGTTAGTATGGTGGTGAAGTGGTCAGTATGGTGGTGTAGTGGTTAGTACGGTGGTGTAGTGGTTAGTATGGTGGTGTAGTGGTTAGTACGGTGGTGTAGTGGTCAGTACGGTGGTGTAGTGGTTAGTACGGTGGTGTAGTGGTTAGTACGGTGGTGTAGTGGTCAGTACGGTGGTGTAGTGGTTAGTACGGTGGTGTAGTGGTTAGTATGGTGGTGTAGTGGTCAGTATGGTGGTGTAGTGGTTAGTATGGTGGTATAGTGGTTAGTATGGTGGTGTAGTGGTCAGTACGGTGGTGTAGTGGTTAGTACGGTGGTGTAGTGGTTAGTATGGTGGTGTAGTGGTTAGTATGGTGGTGTAGTGGTTAGTACGGTGGTGTAGTGGTCAGTACGGAGGTGTAGTGGTCAGTACGGAGGTGTAGTGGTCAATACGGTAGTGTAGTGGTTAGTAATAATAATAATAGTAATAATAATAATAAAATAACTGAATAATAGTGCTTTATATTCCTCTGTCTGTCTGTCTGTCTGCTGTTGATATATTTTGTGTGCCTACACTGGCTCTAAAAAATCCCCTGCTGTGACATGCCCGCTGTGTTCACTTCTTATAATTGCTGAATATTTACAGTTTTGAATATTCTATTAAATATTATCTCATATATCCAGTTTTTATAACAGGGTGAAAAACTCTAGGCCAATGTCCAGCACAGTTTTGGTGATTTATCTTCCTAAACACAATAGATTTAAGTTCATTTTCAGGATTAATAGATCTGTCAGAGAACTGCCAAATGTTCCCCCAGGCTTGGAATTGTGGACCCTGGTTGAATATGAATAAGAAAAACTATGATATGTTTAATTTAGCTGCTTATTATTATTATTATTATTATTATTATTATTATTATTATTATTATTATTATTATTATTATTTATTAATAAACCTTGAAATAGGCAATGGAAGAAAGTTGTTCATAGGGCTACATGACTCCTACATAAGCTCATCATGACAGCTGATATAACCCTACGGTATGATTATACATGCTTATTCCAATAGACGTCATTCCGATTCAATATATTGCAAGGATGGTAATATATTGCTTTTATTTACTCAGTAAACACTTTATTATTAAATATTAATTAGTATTAATAGAGTAAGTAGAGCTTTTACACTTTATTATTAAATATTAATCAGTATTAATAGAGTAAGTAGTGCTTTTACACTTTATTATTAAATATTAAACAGTATTAATAGAGTAAGTAGTGCTTTTACACTTTATTATTAAATATTAAACAGTATTAATAGAGTAAGTAGTGCTTTTACACTTTATTATTAAATATTAAACAGTATTAATAGAGTAAGTAGTGCTTTTACACTTTATTATTAAATATTAAACAGTATTAATAGAGTAAGTAGTGCTTTTACACTTTATTATTAAATATTAAACAGTATTAATAGAGTAAGTAGTGCTTTTAGACTTTATTATTAAATATTAATCAGTATTAATAGAGTAAGTAGTGCTTTTACACTTTATTATTAAATATTAAACAGTATTAATAGAGTAAGTAGAGCTTTTACACTTTATTATTAAATATTAATCAGTATTAATAGAGTAAGTAGTGCTTTTACACTTTATTATTAAATATTAATCAGTATTAATAGAGTAAGTAGTGCTTTTACACTTTATTATTAAATATTAATCAGTATTAATAGAGTAAGTACCGCTTTTACACTTTATTATTAAATATTAATCAGTATTAATAGAGTAAGTAGAGCTTTTACACTATTATTAAATATTAAACAGTATTAATAGAGTAAGTAGTGCTTTTACACTTTATTATTAAATATTAAACAGTATTAATAGAGTAAGTAGTGCTTTTACACTTTATTATTAAATATTAAACAGTATTAATAGAGTAAGTAGTGCTTTTACACTTTATTATTAAATATTAATCAGTATTAATAGAGTAAGTAGTGCTTTTACACTTTATTATTAAATATTAATCAGTATTAATAGAGTAAGTACCGCTTTTACACTTTATTATTAAATATTAATCAGTATTAATAGAGTAAGTAGTGCTTTTACACTATTATTAAATATTAAACAGTATTAATAGAGTAAGTAGTGCTTTTACACTTTATTATTAAATATTAAACAGTATTAATAGAGTAAGTAGTGCTTTTACACTTTATTATTAAATATTAAACAGTATTAATAGAGTAAGTAGTGCTTTTAGACTTTATTATTAAATATTAATCAGTATTAATAGAGTAAGTAGTGCTTTTACACTTTATTATTAAATATTAAACAGTATTAATAGAGTAAGTAGAGCTTTTACACTTTATTATTAAATATTAATCAGTATTAATAGAGTAAGTAGTGCTTTTACACTTTATTATTAAATATTAATCAGTATTAATAGAGTAAGTAGTGCTTTTACACTTTATTATTAAATATTAATCAGTATTAATAGAGTAAGTACCGCTTTTACACTTTATTATTAAATATTAATCAGTATTAATAGAGTAAGTAGAGCTTTTACACTTTATTATTAAAAATTAATCAGTATTAATAGAGTAAGTAGAGCTTTTACACTTTATTATTAAATATTAATCAGTATTAATAGAGTAAGTAGAGCTTTTACACTTTATTATTAAATATTAATCAGTATTAATAGAATAAGTAGAGCTTTTACACTTTATTATTAAATATTAATCAGTATTAATAGAATAAGTAGAGCTTTTACACTTTATTATTAAATATTAATCAGTATTAATAGAGTAAGTACCTGCTTTGACTGCTCAGTACTTCATTAAGATAAATCAAGATTTGCTGTTGAAGGAACTGAACACATTCATACAATGTCTGGGGCGTCCAGGAGAAATCTGGAACCTAACTTTGTTCTTCAAACTGGATCAAGATCTGATCTACTTCTCTCACAATAACATATTCATGTTACTTTGTATTGTATGTCTGATTATTTACATCTGTTCTAATCAGATCTGCTCTTCTTACTGGTGAGTTTAATTGCCTCAGACTTTTACATAGTTTCCTGTTTATTGTGTTTTGGTTCATCCTGGTGATTGATTGGTTGGTTTGTTGTTCTGGTTTTGACTGTTGCTCTTCTCTCTAGTTCTGTTTTTGTCTCTGCTTGTGTTGGCTTTGTATATATATATATATATATATATATATATATATATATATATATATATATATATATATATATATATATATATATATATATATATATATAAGAAGATACTCCATTGAAAACAAGAACATTTCATACCAAACTCTTGAGCAGTAGTGTATATATATATATGAAATGTTTTCAATGGAGTATCTTCTTCCTTAACACAACAATGAACTGACGGGTCTCTAAAGAAAGTTGTTTCTTTCTGGTCATTGTGAGTCGGTCAGCAAGTCATCAACTGCTGATCTTCAGATACTAAACTAACCTAGAATGTTGTTTCTCCCTTTTATACTCACTTATTAGTAGAATGTTTTCCAGCTGTGATCACAATTGAGCAAGAGTGTCCTAACAACCAATTAGTCCAATAACATCCTTAACTTGGATTGGTGGTCGTACCAGGAGATTTAGACAGAGGACTGAGAATTGCTGATAATAGAACTATATGCAAAATAAGCCTCTATACAAAAATAGACTTTAATACAAACATTTATATTCTTTAAAAATCATCTGATACACTTACATTATTGTGAATTGCATGAAAATTGCATGAAATGAAATTCTAAAGTGAAATTCTAAATCCTAAACTTTTGAGCGGTAATGTATATACTAGTATATACATATATATATATATATATATATATATATATATATATATACACACTATGGGCCAGTGAAACACCCACATATACACCCAATAGTGAACACACACACAGTAGGGGGCAGTGTAAAACCTACATATACACAGACTAGTGAACACACACTAGAGGGCAGTGAGCACACTTGCCCAAACTGGTGAGCAGCCCTATCCACAGTATCCAGGCAGCAGTTGAAGGTTTGGTGATCAAGCATTTCAGTCATGTCCTGATGGTTCAAGGGATCAAACCAGTGACCTTCTTGTCACAAGACTGGTCCCCAAAATGATTTTGGAGATATAAAGTTTATATTAAATATATAAAGTATATATTAAATTCTGTAAATAAGCTTCAAATACAGTTAGATATTCCAAGGGTGTCTGAAAAAGTGGGACAGAGTCTTTCACCCAATGATCCGATACTAATTTGGTTCCCACCTCCAGTCTTCTGCCACGTGTTTGCCGTCTCCAGCTTCTTCCTTCACCTCTCTTATTTACTGTACCTGCCGCTCAGTAACTATCATCATCGCTGCCGAGATGAAGAACCACCGCCTCCTCATCTCCCGCCAGCAGCCTCCTCCCTTCGAACCGCAGTCCGAGTTGTCCTTTAATTGAACAGCAGAGTCTGGCGCGAAAGTCTAATTACAACATGGCCAAACGAACTTCTTCCTGACCCGGTCCACTCTAGTCGGGATATAAGGATTTAATTAGTGAACCTATTCTGCTCGGAACGGCCTGCGCCCAACTCCCTCGGAAAGTCGTTATGGAGCTCCGGTAGCTCCACTCATTATAATCCACTGAGTTTATTACACAGCCATTCAGACAAACAGCCAGTACAGGGCCGCGAGCGGGACGGGCCGCGTATCCGGCTCTGGTTTCCAGCTACTTCTAAAACGTGCACACAGCTTTCTGTGCTTTACTCCCGACTTCCTGCTGCTCGAGTTCACTTATTTCTCTGGGTTGTGTTTCTTGCATCTTTCTTCTTTTTTCTTTTTTTTGTGCATCCCTGACCCAGAAACCTCTCCGCAGTCTTGGCTCAGTGTCTTCCTGAAGCGTAACCGTACCCACGGAATCTGACAACGGTAAATGAGAATGTATAAATACGGGGGGCTGTGTAAAAGCGGGTATCTGCCAGAGTTCCGTTTATAAAGCAAACCGAATTATCTGCACCCCTCCAGCAGCCGGCGCCGCGCTCTGGGTTAACGTATCACCTCGCGCTCGGAGGATATTAAAAAAGAGGCGGTATAAAAATACACCGCGCTCAATTAAACCTAGACAGGATTATTCCATGTCTGTTTGCGGTGGTCTCTTTTTCGAGGCGGTCTCTGCTTTATCAGCCAGCGCTGCGTTATTGCTTCTACAGGAATCCAGCTGGTAACACTGTGTCCCCTCTTCTCTGCACTCGCCTCCAGAAGTCTGTCGTGCGTGTCACACAGATGCTTCCCAAATAGAAATTTCATTAAATGTGATATCCTCCATGACACAGAGCAGCTGGCTGAGAATCTCTCTCTCTCTCTCCCTCTCTCTCTCTCTCTCTCTCTCTCTCTCTCTCTGGGCAGGACTGTGTATGCATTAACCCACCCTGGTGCAGCAGGGCTGAAGAGATGTCCTCTATATGGTCCACTCATGCATGCAGTGTCTAGTACATACATATTAATGCTGGTGTTGGTGAGATATATGTGATATGACGTACAGCAGATGCTCTTCTACCCTCTGACACAGATCACACTCGACACAGACACATGATTTATGGCTGTAGCAGTGCAGAGTGTGATTTATGGCTGTAGCATAAAGCACAATAGATCAAACCCAGCTGTACATCTGAGCAGTAAGCACGATTTCTTTAAAAACGTAAACAAATAAGCAATGCAGTGTGAAGGTATGTGTGCCAGTGTGTTAGCTGAACCAGTTCTAAATAGGAAATCTATTATTTACAGCTCTGTGGAAAGTGTTCGCCGCCCAACTGGGTTCTTCTATTTTTGCTAGTTTATCACATTTTAAGTGTTTCAGATCATCCAACTAACTTTAACATAGGATAAAGAAACATGTAGACACAAAATGCAGCTTTTTAATGGTTGTCAAAGTTCAGTTGGATTCTCTTACTGGAAGGGTGGCTGTCGTGATGGTGTGTCCGTTAAAACACAGACTTCAGCTTCAACAGTGAAGAGCAGAATCAAATAACGGAGGGCTGAGTGGATAATGATTGTGTGGATGAGGAAAGGATGGATGAGGATAGATAGTGGATGAATAGTGTGGATGAATGGATAGATGAAGGAAGATCTAACTGAAGATCTCCCGTCTCACTGGGACTCAGTCAGAATTTAACCCATCTTCATTTAGTTTCTTTCGAGTTGTTCAGAGGTGGAGTTGCTTTTGTGCTTCAAATCATTGTCCTGCAGAAGCAAAGCAGCCTCAGACCATCAAACTACCACCACCATGTTTCACTGTTGGTATGACATTTATATGGAGGCGTGTTGTTCCGCCTTTGACTCATTAGTTTACGAAATATTATCCAAAAACAGTGCAAAAGGTTGAGGCACCTATACTGATACTTAAGAAGCCTCCATCTGATCAGTAAATGTGTGTTCACCAGTAAGAACAGCAGATCTGATGAGAACAGATGTAAATAATCAGACATACAATACAAAGTAACATGAATATGTTATTGTGAGAGAAGTAGATCAGATCTTGAGCTCCAGTTTGAAGAACAATGTTAGGTTCCAGATTTCTCCTGGTTCAGAGGTGAGCTTGCTTGTGAGCTCATCCTGCTGCATAACTCGACTGCGCTGAAGCTTTAGATCATGAACTGATGCGAGATATTCTCCTTCAGGGTTTTCTGATAGGGAGCAGTATTCATGGTTCCATGGAGTCATCCATGTCCTGCAGATGCAAAGCAGCCCCAGACCATCACACTACCACCACCATGTTTCACTGTTGATATGTTTTTCTCGTGCTGGAATGGAGTGTTGGCTTTACGGCAGATGTAACAGAACTTATGTCTCACAAAAATGTTCCACCCCGAACTCCCCAGTTCATAGAATATTATTAGAATAATATTAATATATTATGAATATCTCATTGTGAGAGAAGTAGATCAGATCTTGAGCTCCAGTTTAAAGAACAAAGCGTAGTTCCAGATTTCTCCTGGACGCCCCAGACATTGTATAAATGTGTTCAGTTCCTTCAGCAGCAAATCTTGATTTATCTTAATGAAGTACTGAGCAGTCAAAGCAGGTATTAGATGAGAACTGATAATAATACTGGGTTGTTTAGGAGAAGCTTGGAAAGAGTTAAATAAACACACTGACATGAAAAACACTACTTACTCTATTAATACTGATTAATATTTAATTATAAAGTGTAAAAGCTCTACTTACTCTATTAATACTGTTTAATAATAAAGTGTAAAAGCACTATTTACTCTATTAATACTGATTAATATTTAATAATAAAGTGTAAAAGCACTACTTACTCTATTAATACTGATTAATATTTAATAATAAAGTGTAAAAGCACTACTTACTCTATTAATACTGTTTAATATTTAATAATAAAATGTAAAAGCTATACTTACTCTATTAATACTGTTTTATATGTAATAATAAAGTGTAAAAGCACTACTTACTCTATTAATACTGTTTAATATTTAATAATAAAATGTAAAAGCTATACTTACTCTATTAATACTGTTTTATATGTAATAATAAAGTGTAAAAGCTCTACTTACTCTATTAATACTGTTTAATATTTAATATAAAAACTGTTTACTGATTAAATAAAAACTTCCTGTCTTTAAAAAATAGCTTTTGAAATTTTTTTTTTCAACCCAGCTCGACATCAGCCCACTGCGCCACCGTGTCGCCCTTATATTCAAATTATATAGAAAAATAAATACCAACAGAGACGATATTGTCAAAATCTCTTCAAGTCGTGATATGTTCACCCTCAGGTGTGTGATTGCTGCGGGCCATCACCCCGCTGTTGAGTTCAATAAGGACAGTGTGGAACATGTGGCCTGAGAACACGGCGGACTTCAGTTTCTGCCCCTCTGCCTTTGCTCCCACCGGATGACGGGGTGGACAAACAGAGACAGGCCAGTAAACAGCACCTGGTGCAGAAAGAGAGGGAGATTTATCACAAGACACTTCACCTTCTGAGCGTGGCCTGTTACATGCAGCACATTTCCACCAGACCTGCTTTGATATGGTTGCTGTCCTAAGAAAAGCATATATATCTCTATTTTTGTTGATTTTCATTTTTCTGTAATATTTGAACATGACAGCTGCTCTTTATATCCTGTGAACGTTTCATTAAGGTGGAGTTGTTTTTGAGCCTCAGATCATTGTCCTGCAGAAGCAAAGCAGCCTCAGACCATCAAACTACCATCACCATGTTTCACTGTTGGTTTGACAATCCTATGATGGAGTGTTGGCTGTGACAGTAAGCATGTCTTCCAAAAATGTTTTGACTCAGTTTACAGAATATTATCCCAAAACTCTTTAAAGGGAACCCCGGCTGGTAACACACGTGAGCCTTAATATGGTGTAATGACTCTAAATTATTAAGACAGGTTGTTAAAAATCACTAAAAGTATCAGATTTATTAGATTTTGTGTAAAATCCGCTGCACGTTGGTCTCCATTGTTGTATCTACTGACGTGATCAGCGGGTAGTGACGTCAAATGGTTGCAGTAACCGGCCGTCACGCTCGAGCACAGCTAGCTACTAAACATGCTACTGTTCAGTCTTTACAGTTTGAACTAGAACTCAACATTTCTGACATCAGCGGTGACATCACACACCACGTTAGTGTAAATGGTGAACAGAGAGGGTGGAGGAGAGAGTGACACAGTGCTGGAGTTGTTGTGAAGCTGTGTGTTGGTGTTGAGGGAGAAGGAGAGTGTCTGTTAAAGGAGCTCCGCTTTCTAGCAGGAAACATTCACACTCAGTAAACAGCTAGATACACTGAACGGGAGTGTCTCTGAGCTTCACACTCCTTTATTAGTGAAGTAGTATGTTCACTACTAAGACTCTACTTTCACCTTCAGGATCCACAAACAAGGAGAAGCAGCTGACGCTAACGCTAAACTTAAAACCAACAGCCTCCGTCAAGTCTCTCACCAGTGGTGGTCTACTGAACCACTCAAACTCATCCAGACTGAAGTGAGGAGAGCAGAGTGGGGGTCTTTGGGTAGCTGTGCTGGTCCACACGCTGCTTCACTAACTATTCTCCTTGTTTATGTTTGTGATGTTTAGACTAATATCAGTCTTCACACTGCCTTTCACTGAAACCACATCAACAACACAATGTACATGGTTTTCTTTAAGCTCGGTTAGTAACTAACACTCACTCCTTCACACCACAGTCCAGTTTAGACCTGAAACCATCTGACCTCATCTACCCAGCAGGCACTGCACGTCAGAAATAATGGCTGCATCCATATGATAAATATTTAGAATAAAAGAGTTAATTTATAAATAAATCTGATACTTTCGTGATTTTTTTGCAACCTGTCTTAATAATTTAGAGTCATTACAACATATTAAGGCTTAGAAGTGTTGCCAACCGGAGTTCCCTTTAAGGTCACTACTTTATAAAAGTCTGAGGCCCCTATACTGTGAAAGTTTCATGATGAATGGACCAATAGAAATGCTCCAAAAGGACTTAGAACCTCTAGAACCTCTTTACATTGACTTGCATTGAAAGTTATTATGGAGCTTTACGTTGGACAGTGATGATACACAGTTGAATACTTAACGTACTGCAGTTCCAGCGGTGCTTAACTTAGTGCTAGTGTTAAGTAAGGGCACTGTAAGAACTGTGGGCCTCTGCATTTGTGTGCATGTTCAGGTCCCGGGGGGTTTTGTGACACGGACAGTGGTGTGCAATTACTCACTCCTCAACTGTGGGAACAAGTGTGCTTTAGAGCAATCGATGCACTCTCTCTATACACACACACACACACACACACACACACAAACATCCCTATACTGGTCTTGATCTCACTCTGCTCTCACTGTGTGCTTCCAGGATTTTGCTCCTACCAAAATAGCCCATATGTGCTGACTGCTCATCATTAACCAAGAACCCAGTCTTGGTGGCTCTTTCTCAGGAAGTCCCCCAGCATGATGTTCCTCAGATGTACTCATGTGTCTTCATGCACTTACGCACAGTTTTGAAGCCAGACTAGGCTCCAGCTCCCCTGGAACGCGCTCCAGATGGCCGCGGAGGTCTAAAAGGTTGCGACTCATTTCAGGGGGGCGTCCAAGTTCAGCTCTATTATGGGCTTTTTATGACAAGATGCTTTGAGAAAGCGCCGGAGCGCTGACCCAGAATAACATAGTGAAGTCTGTCTGCAAATGCATCATTCGCATCACATTAACAGGATGCCACAGATGGTCCCATGAGTTTGCAGCCCCCCTGTCTCCAGTCTCTCTGGTTCTCTCACACATACACCTCCCCATCTGAAAGCATCAGCTCTGTTGACCCAGGCTGAACACCAAGCCATTATAACACGACTTTAAAGCAAGCTCAATACCGTATACTATTATTTAAGTGCACAAAGCTTTTCGGACATGACAGAGGGAGTTCAATAGCATTGACATGCAGAATCATGTGCATATGAGGCAAAAGATTGATCTCAGTTTGTCCTGCTGCTCTGACCCCAACACGAGGCTATGGTGGGTGCTGGGGGTCTGTAGAACAGTGTGTTCTCCTCATCAGTGCTGCTGGTCATATTGAGTTATACATCAGTCTAAATGACTCACAGGCAGCATAATGTTACAGAAGCACGTTCCCTACTCGGAAACAAAGCTTGTTTACTCGTGAGCTCGTTTTTTTTGATGTGCTCCATGTATCTTGACTATCATGTTTTTTCATTTTCAACAGCATTGACTGTAATTTGGTTTCTAATTCCAAGTGTAATTTAGTTTAAATGAGGATTCACTGCCAATTTTAGTCACTTAAGTTTAATCAAGGTCATTTTATATTTGTTTATTTATTTATTTATTCATATCTGAGGACCATTAGCAATCCCCTAACGAACCGTTCCTCAGAGGAACCGATTCGCGCATGAATCAGAGTGTTAATCTTTATTGTTAATGTCTAATCTTAATTAAACGGAATGATCTTAAAGTCAGGGGTCGTTTCTGTTTTCAATGTTTTAATTGAGCGTAAAAATGACCCCTATCAGAGAGTCACAGCACTCGCCGAACCGAACCGAACCGGCCAGCTGACTCGATTCAGTGAATCGTTCAATGCCACCATGGGCGTGTTCAAAGAGTCGACTCGCGAAGCGGAATCGAATCCGTCACTACCCCGCTGTGCTTTTTTCAGCGCGCGCGCCTCCCACCACGCCGGCGCGCGTCACAGCCTACGCCAGCAGGCCGTCTGCCTATTGGACGCCCACGGGCGCGCGCGCGCTCCCCTCGGCTCGTTCCCGCCCTTTTCATTCATCGCTCGAGCCGCTGGAGCCTCAGTTCGCTGCCACTTTTTCTAAGCGCCGCTCGGAATAAGCACTGTGTCCTCAGCATGCTGCAGTACGAAGGTAGGAAACTCGAATTTGGGATTAATTCCAGCTCTTGTGGCAGATACTTTCCTCAGTATTTTTGATTTTGGGGACTTTTACAGCCCCCGGTGCTGAATTATGTGGTGAATTGTCTTTATTTGAGAACAAATTGTCATTTGAAACCAATGTAAACACTGACCATCGCTGTGTGACTGACTTTCTTTTAGCTTATACAGCCGAACATGTTAACTTTGAGTTATTAAATGGTTTTCAGGTTCTTGTTTGACGCTTATTGACACAATATTGTACAGTTTTTACCCAGTGGGTCATTGTGTCACTCCAAACTGGCGTTAAAATATAATATAGCTACTGTTAGCTTCATTCATGCTCCTACATTAATAGTAAGCTGCTCATTCATGTGTTGGATGCATGATATGCTGGGAATATCAACATATTTAATATAATATAGTTTATTTAATATTATTAACATATTTAATGTTGCGGACTGTGTAAATCGTAAATATTAATCATAGTTTAGGGTTTCTCTAAGAGAAATTGAGTAGTTATAAGTGTATTATAAGAATCTATATGCTGTTATGGTGGTTAAGGCTGGTGTCAGGTGGGCTGTGTGTGGGGGACGGTGTTCATACACTGCTGTGTAGGTTGTGTTTATGTCAGCAGGGAATGGCAGGCGTGGATTTGTTTGTGGGAAGGAGCTGTATGTGTGTGGGCGATGCCTCCTTGTCCACCTACTCCTCATACATACATACATCTCAGAGCCAAGTCCTAGCTGACATGGTGTCTTGGTGCTTGGTTTTTAAGCCCAGTCCTGGACTACATAGGAATTTGAATGAAGATCTTTCCATTGACAGGCAAATGCAGTCCATGCTTATGCATGGTCTTCAGTATATGTCAGTAGTATGAGCTGGTTTGTCACTGCTCCTTTTTTTATTTTTGTTTCTAGTAAATGGGACGCCAGCCAGCCAGCTGTCCACGCCCCACTCCATGAAGTCACCCAGCCCCTCCCCTGCCAGTCCAGGGAGCCCGAAGAAGCGCAAGGTAAGATCCTCGTAAACACACCAACACCATAATATGGGATCCTAGATCATCTCTCCAGTCCCTGTTACTGTAGACAGCCTCAGTCGTTCAGAAACCTCAGTAACACGCTCCTTCTGTGTTCTCCAGGAGAAGGACACAGCAGGCAATGAAAGCACAGCATAACCCCCACCCAGACCCCCCCACACCCCACTCATTCGTTCTGAGAGGAGCTAGCAGTGAGGAAGACCCGCTGAATAATCCCTAACATGTGGGATTGGTGCGACTCTCTCTCTCTCGCTCATTTGGCCATCAGAGCCAACACCCAGCAGATACGTCCACAGAAAAATTGACCTCTGCCTTTAGTAGTTTTCTAATTATGATGAACACTGTGTTGGTAGTGTTAGAGCCTAAAACAGGCCGATGAATGAGCACAGCATGCAACTCGACAGGAGAGCTTTACGTTTGCAGCAGCCGCACTTTGGTTTTGGAGGCTGTGCATTTATATATATATATATATATATATATATATATATATATATATATATATATATATATATATATATATATACACATGTGCAGGGCTAATGATGTGTTTGTGGCCACATCAAAGTGCCATTGAGGTGAAAACAGGAGTTTGTCCACAAGACTTGTCGTCAACTCTTTAACCCTCTTTCTCTGTGTGTCTGTTCTTACTCCATCGCTACAACCACACAGCGGAAAGTCTGCAGTCATTGGCCTGAATTCTGAAAGCGTCTCGTACTAGGAGTGCTGATCTAGGATCTGTTCCAGTGCGTAAGTCACAGTAAATAAGAGAGGACTCTGATCAACGCTACTGCTCTGAGAAGCTTTGTGAATACGGGCCATTGTGTGTAGATTTCCCACTGAGAACTCAAGGCTGGCTCTGCCAGGTTTACTCTCAGACTCTTTAGCCTTGGCGGTGTAGCTACAGTGTGGTGGTGCAAAGCTTGCCAACTGAGTCGCGTGCTTGTATTGAACTAGGATGGATTAATTAGAGGCTGCCCGCTCCAGGCGGAATAGGGGGCATCTCTGACCTGGAATGGATTTCGCGTGCTGTGGGCTCGTATTAGGACACAGGAGTGGGTAATGCTGGTGTCTTCTTTCAAGCTGCCCGTATTTTAGGGCAAGTGCACTAATGTATGCTATTATATTAATGTTATTAATATTAATACTACTGATCTACCATTCTGATCTGAATCTGGAGTGTCTTTTGTGCAAAAGCATTGTGCTTTTAGTCGAGCTTTTATGAAGAACCATCATTTGAAGGGTTCTTTATGGAGGGGAAGGAAAAGTGGTTCTTCTCAGGCGTCAAATTATGGAAACATTTTTGCCACCTTTATTCGTGAGAGTGTATATCATCTCTGTCCGAAGAAAATCATGCATCTCTATTTTTGTGTCATTTAAGCATAGCATAGATGAATGGACCAATGGGAATGCTCCAAAACAGCATAGAAAATTTTTTTGGTTCCATTGACTTTGAACGGAGGGGACAAAGGACTTTGTCCTCTTCTGTAAAGTTGCCATTTTGGAGATGCTTGTTTTTCTTTGGACAGCGATGATATGTAAAAGACATTTTAGGATGTAGAATTTGAGACAGAGATGAAATCGTCCTACAGGAAGCCAGCTAACCAATCACTGTGTTCCTCACCCCCCCCCCCCCTCACTTTGTCGCTGAAGTATTTTATATTCTCCACACGTTTCCTCCACGATTCCTGTGATCGCTGGAAGAGTGCTCGAAGCAGAATGATCTCGCTGTGCTTTGATCGAGGAGCACTGCTTTGCTCTCCCCGCCGCTTGCCGTCTCTCTCCGGAGGAGAATTTGGGGCAAACTGATGATCTGCTCCGCGCGAGGAGAAATCATGATGGCTTCACAACCATCTGCCACATAAGTGGGTCACACTATAGAAAAAAACCCTCCTTTTTCTGTGAATGGGGGAAAAGGAAGGCGGAAAGCACTCTTGCATAAATGCGATGTTTGAGTGGCACTCCGGCACTGAATGTTCCTGTTTTTGTCTTTAATGAGACTTAGGCAGCGGCTTTAGCTAGCTGAGTATGACAGGAGGAGCCCAAGATGTTCCACAGCCTCTTGAGATGTTTTCTTGGCTTTTTCCTCGGAAAGCTGTGTGCTTCTTAAATTTGTTGGATTAGTAAAATGGTAGTTAATATATGCTCGTCTCTCTTCACAAAGCCCCTAATGACTGTTTTATTTTTGTACATTTCATGTCCTTTACACCTCATTTAGTAGTTACATCTGCATTTATGTTGTGTTGTTTCTGTTTTCTGAGCCAACGTTCAATTTGGCTCGAGTGCTGAGTGTTTTAAACACATCATTATTCTTTATGCATGGTTGATCACACTTAAAGCACCAGTGTAGAAACAGCGGGGCTGGCCATTCGGGTACATAGCATGACCTACTTTTCAGAATTACACCACAGTTTAAGACGGCTCTGCACGTTATGTGTGCATTTCTTCAGCTTCTTCTGTGTCCTCAGGGCGCCTTCCTTCTCTTAGATCTTTTTAAACCCATTGGCTCTATTCACCTCAAATATGGGGCAGCCATGCATTTTCCATTAATGCGAGCAACACTTCTATTTTTTTTCCTTCTATATCCGAGACCTTCAAAGCAACTGATCTGTTTATAATGTCAGGATCTGTCTCAGTTTGGCGAACGCCCCTTCTTGCGGTGATGACTTGTCATGAATGAGGTTAAGCAGCTTGGTAGAATAGAAGATGCCCAAGTCTGTTTGACTCACGCCCTCGATGGGAGGGAGAGAGTGGCTCTTTAAAGACAGAGAGTGGATGATGTTCCGAGAGTAGTTGTGCTTTTTGTTGCATTTCAAACAGCCAGGTTTGATCGGATACAGTGATGTCACATCCTGCACCATGAGTCAGCCATTCATTCTCTTCCTTCTATTTCTTCTCACCATCCTATCAGTCAAACCATGGCCTGCCTTTGTAAACCACGCTGTCTGTTGAGTTGCATGCTCTTCTCATTTTACATCTGTGTTCATCTGGCTTTGTATGTTTGCTTGTCATTCATTTCATAGCACATGAATGTGAAAATGATTGTCATTTGTTTTTAATTAAGACGTTTATGTGAGCGTGTTTTTTAATTTAATATATATGTGCAACATTTCTCATCCAGCTGTATCATCTGTTATATGTACATATATTTGCATGTATGTATTTATGGTTTTGTAAGTCTGTTACCATCATGAGCAACATCACTCTGCATCTCTCTCTCTCAGCTCAGTGTCCTTTTGCTTATTTCTGTCCTTTCCTTTCACTCATGTATGAATAAGAATGTAAAGCTTTCTCTCTTTATTGTGGATTTTGTCTTTTTCATTCCATCCTGTTCATTTCTTTCTCTTCATCAGTGCTGACATGTGAATTGTGTGCTCTATTTTATCTTCCATTCGTGCCCCTTTAGGAGTCTTCAGTCCATGTCTTAGACCTACTGTACCCCACCTGAAATCCACTGTTTGTATGGTGAAAACGAGTGTAACATGCTGGATGTATTAAACACAATGTATGCATATTTATTTCCTTCTCTTTGCATCACCTATTATTTTTGGGGTGTTGGATAAATTTCTCCATCTTTACATACATGTAGAACTAATCTGGGTCACAGTTGTTCTCCTGCTGCTTGTGCTGCGCTTCACGTTCTTCTCCCAGAGCACACGAGGAAAGTACTTATTAGGATGTTATTGTAGCCGACTTGTGGCTTATCCTCAAAACAGATTACCACGAGTATTAGATCAAAAAAGCCAGAATTATGTAGAGGCAGATTAGTAGTTTCGGAGGGATTTTGAGATGCCAGATGCCTTATTTGTTTAGAGAATCCCATGGACGTTCAAGTCCTTCCTATGGGTTAAGAGCTAAACTCATGACTCCTGCATGTGATTACTAATATCATCCATGTCGAGTCTTAAGCAAAAGCTTAAAAGTCTCCGGCTGTTATTTTGGTGAGGTATGCTGTAAACTGTAGATGGATTATAGATACTTGGCTCAAACTACATAGAGGTTTTAGCCCTTCTACATTTGTGTCCCTGCACGTCCTCAGAGACGGCACGCTTTGGCTCCATCAGCCAATCGATATAAGAATATAGGGAAACTCCCCTTTCCTCTTTTGAACTATTTTGTTTAGCACCGCCAGATAGGCAGCTCTTTTATTATTTCAGGTTCAATATTGTAAGCAAACAAAATATGAAGCTGGAACAGCATCAGTGGCCTCTTTCATAATGCCCAGTTCCGGCTCACTGTTGGCCTACGGAAGCACAGGAAATCATCGTATTTGGACAACGGAGAAGTGGCCTCGCAATCGAGCAGGAAACAGGAAATTGCTTTGTATGGGCCTGCCGTATGCTGCACCCTGTCTCGCACAGGAAAAATATTACTAGAGCCGCCGCTCGCTCTGAGAGGCTGGCAGTTTCCATGGCAACAGAGTTGTGTTGCCATCACTACGGCCTGGGATGTGAATGAAAGAATGAAATGGATGTGAATGCAGTATTAAGAGCAACTGACATGCATTCGCACACATACCCTCACATATTCACTCGTATTCATCCTCGGTGCTTCCCATGCCTGTGTTATTGCAGCCACGCCCAAAGCAGCAGCAGCAGCAGCAGCAACAGCAGCCAACACAGCCTATTCGATGCTGAACTGGCTGGAAACTCTTTGTCTTGGTTTGCAGCTCTTTTTCAACATTAGCCCAAGAGTCACGTGTCCGCCCGCCGCCTTTCTGCACATGTGTACTTGTCAGTCAGGACCCAACCAGCTCACTCCCGTCCACATGTACCATCCAACTCCAGCCCTATGGCTCCCCAGTCCAGTGCAGAACATCCAGCGCTAATTAGTCTCAGCGATGACCCCAAGAGGTCCCGCTGCCTGGAGCAGATGAGCCAGAGAGGGGAAAAAACAATTTGCGAATCAGCTGGCACCCTCTCTCTCCTTTTCTCTCTAACTGCTGTCATAGCAGCCAGCCTTGAGGAAGCTGAGGGGCTTTGCCTTAGCCTTAGTGCTGCATCTGGGATTGAAAGGTGAGAATAGCTGTTGTGCTGGATGTGTAAGTGTGGCCAGTGGGCCTGTTTAGGGAGGGAAGGTGGCAAAAGGTTGAGTTAGGACACCCCGGCCTTGGAGGAGAGACAGAAAACTGAAAAGTATGTGTCAAAGCTGTTTACAGTATCTTCATCATCATTATCATCATTATCGCTCCTGTCATTTCTCTTTGTCTGGCACCAGCGAAGTGATCTGTGAGTGAATTCTTGGCTGGTCTGTTTCTCTCAGGGCTCAGAACAGGGCGGCTCCTCTGTCTCGCTGGCCTCCACCAAGGTGTGCAGTCTGGATGAGGGTGAAGAACCTGTCAGTGATGGTAAGAGACAAAACCATTCTGCACGAGCACCTGACTCTGATTACACAACACTGCAGTTTCGTAGCATAAGAAAAGAGCCGCTCACACATTATGCATGATCAAACCCTTCAGAACATGCTGAGGTTAGTGTTCACCCTAAGGGCTTCTTCAGGTTCTTTCACGAGGGCCCTGTTAACTGCTGTCTAAAAGTGACCACTTTCATGTTGGTTCTTCTCACAACTGCCTTGCAAGTGCACAGTGACACTGTATGGTTTAAGGGCAAACCATTATAACTTACAAGTCTTTGATATTTAATCTCATCTTTAGTCTGCCATGAGGGTGAGTTATAGAACAAGGCACACTGCCAGTTCTCTAGGCTGATGTATATGCAAGCCTTCTGTCTGATTGTTAAAGCTAACGCATGTATCCAAGTCTGGGGCCAAACCTGACTGCAGACCCCCAAAACAAATAACAATCACCGAATCTGTAAACCTTTTTACAGTCACTTCCATGTTTATTCAGACACCATTGTGGGTTAAATGGGATCTAAATTCTTTCAGTTTCAATCTGCTTGTTAACGCATCTGTCTCTACTGAGCCACTGAGGTTCTGTTTTTTCAGTGTGCTGCAGTTCTGTGTTCCTGGAAAACTACCCTGTTCCTATTCTAGAACTTTCCTTGCGATGAGAAAGAGAAGAGGATGAACACCAATTACATCAATAAAAAAAAGTTTGTTGACACTGGGCTCTAATGTTCGCTAGCTAATCTAGTTAGTGTTACCACTACTGGTAAAACTCAAACTGGTCCTGTATGGCCGCATCAGCCCTTGTTTGGCCAACAAGCCTGACAATCGAAGTGTAAATATGTGGGTTCATAGCAAGAAACACCCTATAAATCCCCATCATTTATCAAGGTGATCCACAAAGGACCAGTCAGGCCCACTAGAGCCCACTGGCACCAAACTTTGTTTTTCTTCAGTGGTCCAAGAATGGTCCAAGAATTACAATTAACCTTATCCACTGCAGCTGTTTCACTTCTCTTTCTCTCATCCCAAGGAGAGTTATAGATTGGTAACTGAGCAGTTTTTAGACTCTATTTAAGTAACAAGAGTTCCAGTCAGTGCAGTAGATTCTCAGACCCAGACGTAAAGGTCAATATGTCGCATCTTAATAAGCGGATTCTCTCTTTCTCTTCTGATCAGCTGAGCCCGTAGAGGAGAGCACAGGCCCTGCAGTCCCAGCTTCCATCTCTGACCGCTACAGGGTGGGCCGCATGATTGGTGACGGCAACTTTGCGGTAGTACATGAATGTGTAGAACGCTCCACAGGCCGGGCGTACGCTCTGAAGATCATCAACAAGGGCAAATGCCGAGGAAAGGTGAGTGGGAGTGGGATTGTACAGCCCCAGTATCTGCAGTAAAGTCCCTTGTGGTTATGTTACCTGTGTCTTGTATCTCAAGGCTTCTTCGAATCTAAGCAAATTTCAACATGAGTATTCTCTGTGTGTCCTCTTCCAGGAGCAAATGATCCAGAACGAAGTGGCTATCTTAAGAAGAGTCAAGCACCCTAACATAGTCCTGCTGATCGAGGAAATGGACACCTACAGTGAGCTCTACCTGGTCATGGAGTTGGTTAAGGTCAGCAAGCACAGCTATTTTCTTCTTATTATGGGGCTTAAATGTTCCTGCACCTGTAATTGTGATCATAATTAAAGGTACAGTGATCAAGCAGTGGCCCCAGAGACTAGACAGACCTACTATACAGTGTCCATTAGTTGGTCCAGGTCCAAAGTGGAAGCTCAGAGCACACTGACATCTTGGAGGAACTTTTTCTTTGATGTCTGCTTTTATTCTGTGGCTGCTGTGTACAGTAGCTAGCTCAGTCCAGCTGAGCTCTATATTAAGCCGCTGCTCCACTTAGCCGCCTCAGAGAGGGGATTTCGACTCCTGCCACACCAAAACCAGGCCACTGTACACTTTCTGCTCGCATTATTTATCATGAGCACAATTTCCTGAAAGCTTCTGTGAAGTAGAAACTCATGGCCTTCCTGTGTTTACTGTTGTCTGTCGTGTCCTGAGCTGGAAGGAAGTTTCTGTGTTAATTAGAAGGTGTTGTTTATCGTCTGTATCTGTAGACACCTGGTAGACTTTGTAGACCTTACTATTTATCGTGTGTTTGTGTTTTTCTTGTCCACAGGGGGGCGATCTCTTTGACGCTATTACCTCGGCTACCAGATACACAGAGAGGGATGCCAGTGGCATGCTCTATAACTTGGCCAACGCCATTAAATATCTACATAGCCTTAACATCGTCCACAGAGACATCAAGCCAGAGAACCTTTTGGTAAGAGGATCACCCTACCCAGTCATTATTTTCCATCCTTTCTTCATTCATTTATTATTCATTAATTTATTCCTTTGGGACTTTTTGGCCGTACGCTTAATTAAAGGAGCAATATGTAAAAGTTTTTGTTTAAAGCATTTCAAAATAAGCTAAAATTGTCAACAGAATGTGACGGTATAAGTTCTGACAGTGATTTAAGCTCTTATATGTATTGTTTTGCAGAGATATTTACCGAATTTAGCATGCTAACCTGCTAGCCCTGTCTCGTATTACTATTTTGCACCTCTAGAGGTGATAGCGAGTCACTGTAACAACAAGCCATCAGTCCTGAAAGGATGAAGAATTAGCGCTGCCAGTGATCTCTTATACAGTCATGTCGAAGGTGTTGCTTCTCATGATAGCCAATTAAAGGTACGGTAAACGTTGCTGCCCGAATGTTTAAAGAATCCACCTCCCGCAGCAAACAAATTCATCTTCGTAATCTCGCAACGTTTCTTCTAGACTGGCGAGACCTGATAAGGGAACGAGGAGGGACTGCACATTGTCTGGCGATATGATGCCCCCTATTGTTTGGAATATGAACTTGGCAGCTTGCATAATTTTACAGATTGCTCCTTTAATATCTCATATTTCATCTTCTTATGAACTGATTAATTTATCTCAAGCATATAAGTATATTTCATCCTGCAAGAGCTGATATCCATTGAGATATTACTAATTGATGTGTCCACGCTCCGCCCACCCATATGCACTCTTTAATAGCTGTTGCAAGGTTGGACAAACTCCACACCATAATGAGTTTAGATTTAGTTTAGATTTATTACATAACGTTCACATTTCTGGCATAATTTTATCAATAGCGCTCCCTCGATTTCCATGTTTTGATATTCGCTCAGTTCTGTGCTCGCAGTGCTTTGTAGCCTGGACTCCATTCCGACCTCAGGATGTGAACTAGACTCTATTTTCTGATCCATTATGTGATTTCATAAGAACCACCTCATACGGTCTAATAGCAGCCATGCCTCCACACGTGTGCGCTTCATCTCCGAAGCCTCCCTGTAGAGTTTGTGGGCTGGAGCTGAGCGGAAAGAAAGAGACAGACAGACTGAGAGGGAGAGAGAGAGAGAGAGAGAGAGGAATGAAGGCAGTTAGCTGACTCTTTGACTCACTCCTTGCCAGCTTGCCTGCCTCTTTCTCCCCGAGCCTGTATGTGTGATATCACATTCACAGAGGAGGAAGTGAGACATGACTCACACGCTGACAGTTACCATACTGTACCCAGCTCAAAGGCTAAACCGCTTCAGCCACACGTCACTGCAGCGCAGCATCAGAGTGTGGACTGAGTGTACCCTCTCCTCAGCACCAGTCTGCCTGGCAGGATGATTAAGAGAGAGGGGCCGTTACTTAAGTGCGCTCCCGATGAAACATTATTCACAGAACGCCTCTACACGGCTCCATTATGCTCAAATGAGCAACATGACTGGCAAGACGATTAGCAATCCTTTATTACCCGAGTCTGGAATTATGGTGAATTATTGTATCATTACATGTACAGCGTGTACCACTTCGAGCTCATTTGTATACACGGCCTGCCTTCTGCTGCTGCAGAAACATCGCCGTCCAAAGATTTCTTTATTTCTTTACGTCATTGGAACGTGACAGCTGCCCTTTATATTCTGTGAAAATGCCATGATGAATGGACCAATAGAAATGCTCCAAAATAGCTTGGTTCCATAGACTTGCATTAAAAGTATAGAAGGTTTTTGGACGATATATTGAGTGTTTGGACACATCTGACTGTATTTGTGTGTTTTTTAATCTTAAAAGTATTTGGATTCCAAATTTACACTTGCTTGAAATCTGTTTAGAGGAAAAATATAAATACTGAAGTTGATGCAAAGATGCATAAAGCTCTAAAACTTTTTCTGTCATTGCATATTTAAACACCAAATAGGTTTTGCATAGTTGTCTTGACAGTGCAGACTTTCTTTAAAGGGAGAAAAAGATAACCGTCGCTTTGAAGTGATTTAAGTTTTTAAGTTTTAAAATAGTGTCATTCACTACCAAGTGCACACGAATCATATGTGGAAATTAAGACACAAAAACAGCCTGTTTTGAATTTATTGTTTCTGTGATGTCACAAAAATACTACTGCACTTTAGCGCTGGAGTGTCTTAGATCAGCCTTAAAGGTACAGTAAACAAAACAGCCTGTTTTATTATGGGGTATAAAGATGGGTATTATTATATGATGGAGACAGTTTGAGTACATTAACCACACACGTTATAAGTGGGTCTCAAAAAAAAGTAGCATATGGGCCCTTTAACTGTAGGCTTGCTTCATCCTTATGCGTATTTCTTAAAGGGCCCATATCATGAAAAATAAAGGAGACTGAAGTAATATAAAAACATACTATTAAATCCTCAGTCACTACGTTAGATATATGACAATGTGCTGCAAAAACAGCCTGTTTGGAATTAGTTGTTTCTGTGATGTCACATGAACCAACTCATTTACATCTATCCACCTATTTACCCTACAGTGGTTTAGCCCCACCCACTCATTTATCTTAGACCATTCTTAACAAAAACAGCCTGTTTCCTTCTAAGGCATAAAGAAGGTTTGGAAAATATAATGCAAACAATATTATATGCTGGCTACAAGCAAAGTAGCAATGAAGCATATGGGCCCTTTAACTGTAGGTTTATAATTATAAGTATTCCTTAAAGGGCCCATATCATGGAAATCCAAATAAACAAATAAACCTTATAACAAGCCAGTTTTATAAATAAGTAAATAAGTAGGATTGAGTTCTTCCCTGTTGCTATTACTGTTATTACTGTTTTCACATATTAGACTATTATTATTATTATTATTATTATTATTATTATTATTATTATTACATATGTGTAGATGTGTCCAAATGTTTTGACAGGTACAATCTATTTAAGTAATCACGGTCTACAGAGCTGCAGTCACAGTGTTACTGTTCCTACTTCTCTTCTTCTGCCAGTCAAACTCAATCAGTGCCTCAGTGCACACTTCCACAGGCAGTAAGCCAGTGGAGCTCAGCTGCTGCAGACCCCCCCCCCACTCGTTCTCCCCGTGTGTGTGAGCCCAAGATAATCGCTAGTGTGGCTGGAAGCTTTCTTTTCAAAGAGACAGAGTTACCGTCCAACACTCTATACGAGCCTCTTTTGAAACCCCATTACCTCAGATATTATGTAAGCGAGCAGAATAGCGGAAGCTGGCCGGAGTAGGAGTGGGACGCGAGTGTGCTTGTAGAGTATCTTTCCTTTTTAGCATCAGTGAAATTCAGCTGTGCACACTGGAAGCCTTTCATTAAGAGTTTGAGATCAGTGCTTGTGAAAAAGTGTCATGAGATCTAAGCACTAAACTACACATGGGCTCTTTCGTGCTTCAGGTATACGAGCATCAGGACGGAAGCAAGTCTCTAAAGCTGGGAGACTTTGGCTTGGCGACAGTGGTGGACGGACCTCTGTACACTGTCTGTGGAACACCCACATATGTAGCACCTGAAATCATCGCAGAGACTGGGTGGGTGAGAATTCACTGTAAATGCTTTTATATATATATATATATATATATATATATATATATATATATATATATATATATATATATATATATATATATATATATATAGTTGTATTTGTATTTAGGGTAACAGTTTTATGAAGTAACAGTCACATTGCACATTTTACGCTGTATTTTATTACACTGTTTAATGTAACAGTCTCACTCTTTCTCTTATCTTGTTGTAGTTATGGCCTTAAAGTGGACATTTGGGCAGCTGGAGTTATCACGTACATCCTACTGTGTGGATTCCCACCATTCCGTGGGTAAGTTTACAGACAATTGTTCCATTATTTATTTACAAATATTATTTCTGTCCACTCTGGCCTTTCTTAAATCTGGAAATTCAGATATTTTAAACAAATAAGAGTTATGACAGTGAAATGAAGAGTCGCCACAATTTCTAGGTCACTATACACATTAAAGCAACATCAAGTGATGTTAATCATGTTGAGTCTTATTTATTGCACTAAAGCTTGTATTATTTATCGTGCTGTCATTAAAGCAAAAGAGGGACCTACAAAATGGAAAATAAATGTAAAATTTTGAGGGGGTAAAAAGTAGCAAAATTTACTTATTTAATTATTATTATTGGTCTCAGACTACTGGACCCTCAGGAACATTGTGACTATTATATTGTGCTTTAATACTTTGCTTAGTCTTTCCCTGTTAATATTACTATTATTACTATTTTCATGTTTTAGAACAGTCTATTATTATTATTATTATTATTATTATTATTATTATTATTATTATTATTATTATTAGTGGTCTCAGACTACTGGACCCTCAGGAACATTGTGGCTATTATATTGTGTTTGAATACTTCACTTAGTCCTTTCCTGTTACTATTACTATTATTACTATTTTCATGTTTGAGAACAGTCTATTATTATTATTATTATTATTATTATTATTATTATTATTATTATTATATATTAGTAGGTGTGTCCAAATGTTTTACGGGTACAGTCTATTTAAGTAATTATGGTCTACAGAGCTGCAGTCACAGTGTTACTGTTCCTGTTTCTCTTCATCTGCCTGTCAAACTCACTCAGCACAAGCAGCAACTGTGTCTTATATTATTATTGGTGGTCTCAGACTACTGGACCCTCAAGAACATTGTGGCTATTATACTGTATTTGAACAGCTTATTGGAGCTTATCATCACTGTACAAAGAAAAACATGTACCTCTAAAACGGCAACTTTACAGGAGAGAACAAGAAGAAGAAGTTATTTTGGAGCGTTTCTATTGGTCCATTCATTGTAATATTTTCATGCAGCAGCAGCTACTTCATCCAAATGATGCAGAAACATAAAAATCAACAAAAGTGGAGGTGCCTGTTTTTGGAAGTTTTGAGTTCCATATGCTGTAATGCGCGCATCTAAGCCTTACGAAAGAATTTTCCGGATGCGGCAGGATGTAGGACGTTGTTATTGCTTTATTTTTATTTTAAACATGTCGTGTAGATTCGGATCCAGATTGTGTGTCAGTTGATTTGTGGGCCCTCTGTTTCGGTCCTTATGCAAACACTGGGATTAGGATGTGTGAAGAGCGCTAGCCAGTGTAGGAAGTGCAATATACATTACTTATGTAAGTAGAGAGCAGGTCCAGCAGGGCCACCGTGTGGTGGCAGGAGGAACTACGCTTAGATTAACCTGTGTTCTAGCTTGTTTACTAATGTGCTGTTTCTTAGTTTCTCTTCCTTAATGTGATTTGGTGTGTTTCATGTGTTCTGTAGGAGCACGGAGGACCAGGAGGCTCTGTTTGACCAGATTCTGCTCGGTCAGTTAGAATTCCCTCTCCCATACTGGGACAACGTGTCAGACACAGCAAAGGTGAGTGAAATAGATGGATGTGCTTTTCACTTTCATGGTATTGTTAGTGGAAATGTATTGGACAGGTACAAATCTACTGTTTCTAATTAAACAGCAGTGAGTTAGTGAGTCAGCACTAACACTTTCTACGCCTCTGTCCCGTGTGTGTGTGTGTTTGTGCTCTCGCAGGAGCTGATCACATCCATGCTGCAGGTGGAAGTAGATCAGAGATACACAGCTTTGCAGGTGCTGGAACATCCCTGGGTCACTGTAAGTACTCACACTCTGTATAATAATATAGTTAGTACCCTTTTAATACTCTAAATTAAATTAAAATTGCAATTCGGCATCAAGACGGATGGGTTTTTATTTGAGATCACAGACATACAGTGTCTCCAACAACCTGAACTGTATACACTGCTCAAAAGAAAATTAGGGGAACACTCAAATCACACATTAGATCTCGATTAGAGGAATAAAAAATACAAAATTACATTACAGGCTGATCCAGTTTTTCAGATCCAGAATTTCATCACAGCAGCTCATAATGTGACTCAGTGGCGTGTGTGTCTAGCCTCGACGTGCCTGTATGAATTCCCAACACTGATGAGACGGCAGATGGCGTCCTGGGAATCTCCTCACAGACCTGGATCAGTGCATCAGTGAGCTCCTGTACAGTCAGTGGCGCTCCTTGTTGGCATTGGATGCACTGATGAAGTTCTAAACTAGAATCAGGTCTGAGGAATGTGAGGGCCAGTCAATGACATCAGTGCGTTCATCATACAGGACCTGTCCTCGCACTCTGGCCACTTGAGGCCAGGCAGGAACCCAGTACTAGGGTGAGGTCTGACAGCAGCTCTGAGGAGTTAGGATACATAGAGGTTTGTGGGACCCTCCAAGAATATGCCTCCGGTTATGCTGAAGGATGTTGCAGACAGCCTAATGTTCACCACAGCATCTCCAGACTCACATGTGCCAGCAGTGGTCCTGCCAATTCTGGAGCTCTCTGGCGAATGCCACCGCAGCTGGGCAGTGAGCACAGGTCCCACTAGAGGACATCTGACCCTCATGTCACCCTCATTAGATCTGTTTCTGACAGTTTGCTCAATAACATGCACACCAGTATTCCACTGGAGGTCATTCTGTAGAGCTCTGGCGGTGCTCCTTTGGTTCCAACTCCCACAAAGGAGCAGATACCAGTCTTGCTGCTGGGTTGATGCCCTTATACGGGCCTGTCCAGCTCCCCTCAGGTAACAGCTCATGTCCTGGTATCTCCTCCATGCTTTTCAAACCTTCTTGTGATGCCATCCTGGAGGAGTCAAACTACCTGTGCAACCTGATTGGGCTGAAGGTACCACCTCATGGTCTCAAGGACACTAGCAAACCAGAAAACCAGAGTAGAGTCAGTCAGCAAGGATGAAAAAGAGAGAGTGATTGTCTGTGATCACCTCCTGAAACCCATTCCCGCTTCAGGGGATTGTCTTACTGTCGCCTGTCTAGTTCACCTGTTGTTACTTTCATTTGCACCAGAGCAGGAGAACTGATTCACAGTCGCTTACACTTTCTAACTGGAAAGGCCGACACTCCTGAAGTTGAACTAACTTGGTGTTATACTGTGATGATTAAGTGTTCCCTTAATTATTTTAAGCAGTGTACATCATCTTCAGAACACTAAATAATGTACTAAAATTCACTGACCTGCTGATTAATTATATCATAAATTAGTTGCACCAGTAAAACATTCTTTCGATTGCATAAGAGTGACTCATTATGGGAAAAAAACATACATATACATTTATCTAAATGTGGAGCCTGATGTAATGAAGTGTTCCGCACTGCGCCGTCTCTCCCTGCAGAACGACGGCCTATCGGAGAACGAGCACCAGCTGTCAGTGGCAGGAAAGATCAAGAAGCACTTTAACACTGGCCCCAAGCCCAGCTGCACCACGCCGGGAGTGAATGTCATCACGGTAAGCTGTGATCCGCTGCCAGACTGCTTTGTTTAGTACACAGGTTACAAAGCTAGTGTCCTCCAATCAGTCCTATAGAAAACCAGGCTTTATAAATGCACGAGAGATAGAGAGCAGATTAATGCCTAATAATTCTGGAACAGGGATTTTAGATGGATTAGGCCAATGTTTAGTGTTTTACTGGCTCTAATGCCATTCCTACTTCAACTTCAACCAACAGCTCATTGGTTATATGTGTTAGCACCAAAATATGCAGGTCCAGGAACAGGATCAGGGTCAGCGTGTGCAATTACCTGTAGCAGAATAACTATATAGACTATGTTCAATTATATATTTATGCTGTCTGCACTGCGGTACAGCATGTATTTATAGTAACTACAGTCTTGTAAAAGTTAAGGTTGAAGATTTTATAAGGACGTTACATTAAGTTTCACTGATTTCTCTCCACTCAGCTTGATCAAGACTTCTGCATCCAGAGATCAGGGTCGTTGGACTTCTACCAGCATCCGGGCATGTACTGGATAAGGTACGCCTCTCTGCTGCCATTACATCTGTAATTTCAATATATATATTTTTATATAGCTCCATATATAGATAGATAGATAGACAGATGGAGAGAGAGAAAGTGTGTCAAAAGTCTTAGGACACCCTTTTATTTCAGAAACTGAATACCCCAGCAAGTAACGGGTGAGGAGGCCTATCTTTTACGCTATGTCCCAAACAGGGTCGCCATCTTGAAAGCTGCCATACTGGATCAAAAGCTAGGTTTTCCAATGGAAAGGTGTAGTAGATCAAAGAAGACCAGAATGGTCTCAGAAATGTATTGATACAATCACAATCTCATGTTCAGTGTGCTGTCCATAGTAAAGACGCAGTTCAGCACCAGGGACAGCACACTGTTGTTCAGTGTGGTGGTTGTTGCAACTGATTGTGCCAATCGATTTCTGAGACAATTCTGGTGTTCTTTAATCTGCTAGACGACCACCTTCCCACTGAAAAAACCTGCCCATGATCCAACATGGCAGCTTTCAAGATTTTCAAGAAAAAGATAGGCCCCCTCACCCGTTACTTGCTGGGGTATTCAGATACGCCATTTTTCATTTCCTTTCTGAAATAGAAGTGTGTCTTGAGACTTTTGACTGACCCTGTGTGTTTATGTGCCTATATATGTTATATATATGTTATATATAAATATTTGTTTCAGCCAAAAAATACAGAAGCGAACCTCAGAACCCGAACATGTCTTGGCTGATCAGCTATATTTAGAGTTCTTCAACATCAACACCTCATAGAGCGCTGACTAACATTCCCTCTCTCCGTCCTCCAGACCACCACTCTTGATTAGACGAGGCCGATTTTCGGACGAGGACGCCACCCGGATGTGAGCTCGGCGCCACGGATTACCCAGCCATCCTGTAGCCTCCCCGCCCTGTTCCCGGCCCCCAGTCTTCGCTCCGCTCTCCAGCTGTACATCTTTGACCCTGGCTGCTGCCCTGCACTCTCCCCAGCCCCAGCCACCTCTACGCCTGAGTCTGAAGACTTTTCTGCCCGCTCCGCTCAGACTGTCCGCTCCCCCGGCTCCCACATCCAGAGCTGCAGGGACAGGGACGCAGATGGAGAAAAGCAGGGTTTATGAGGATTCAGAACGCAGCAGAGTGGAAGGACAGGACTGAAGCTGTTCTGCAAAGCGACGGTGTAGGTGTCCTGTCACACCTGCAAGACGTGAACATAGTGTGTCAGGACTGGGGGGGAATCCTTTGAATTATTTCACTCCATTGTAATATTTATTTATACGCATTGTATGCATTTTTATTATTTAACTTTAGACAGATTTGTGTTTCTTCGGTCGATGGAAGCTTCCCGCAGGCGCCGCCACGTTGATTTCATTTATCTCCGGGTCCAGTCTTGCTGATTGTTCCAGCCGGCGTTGCGGATTGGCAGGTGGTTGATTATTGATTAGTCATTTTCAATTAGAGCTTGCTTGAAGCAACTGCAGTCCATTACTTCTGTGCAGAGGCCTCTGATCTGAGGGCCCAGTCCAGGCAACAGACAGCCTCTTGTGTCGGCCGCGTGAAAACCTCTCTGAGCCTCCTCGCAATAATGCTCCCTCCTCGTTCCAGTGGTAAGATCCCTCTCTCCGCACTTTCCGCTCTCCTTCCCAAATCTGCAGCTGAAGGTGCTATCTGGCGCAGAGAGCATGCTCACGCATAAGATGGGGACCGTTTTTTTGTTTTGTTTTGTAATCAGTGTAAATAATATGATTTCAATTATTTTGATATCAACAATATATTTCTTTAACTTAACTAGAGAACATAGCAATCACATACGTCACTGTTCAGCTGTACGTGTGTCGAACATAAGCACAAAGGCAGCGGCTCGTGTCCGAGAGATTGTCAGATTACAGCGCGTGACTGTGCAAATGAGATCCAAACGATAATTCAGTGCAGAGAAGATTCAGGGTTTGAACTGAGGAAGTGACGAAGTGAGCAGGGACTCATTCCTGAATGATGCACTGATCACCCAATGAAATCCATAGATTCTATAGATTTGTCGGTATTGGTGAAGGTTTCGTAGACTGAGCACTGATACGTATAAATGGGTAACCCTGAAGATAACATGTTGGCGTTTCTCTAATATAAGCTCACCGGACAAAAAATTAGTCACCTGTGACTGAAACGTACCTAACAATGTCTAACACCTCCACAAACACGAAGAACAGCTGTGATCTTATTTGGCGACATCAATGTTCAGCCACTCTTGCATCCAAGAATTGCGCCGATGCCTTTACTCGCTGCTCCAGGTCGTCCCACAGATATTCAAGATGGTCCAAATCTGGGGATTATGGGGGTCAGTCCAGATGTGTGAACACTCCTGAATGTACGGGTCAGTCACATCTGCAGCCTTGTGAATGTGAGAGCTGTCATCTTGGAATACAAGGATAGGCATGTTATGTTCTTCAGTAAGAAGAAGAGCAGAAGGGCCAAACCTGGTTGTCCAGAAGCTCAGTGTGGTCCAAGTTACTGTCACCTCAACCAAAGAACATCACAGAGCTCCTCCAGCCTGAACCACACCATTAGCACACCATCAGTCTTCACTAAAGACCTCCTGAGACCCAGCACCACATACAGACAGAAACTAGATTCATCTGACACGTCTCCAGGTATGGACAGTCCAGTTTTTGTGTATCTTCATCCACGGTAACTTTAACTGGGTGACTTTGTGAGCAGAACTGAGGCCTCTTGCCTGCCTCTCTGCTCCATAAGTTCAGGGTATGTGGTTCCCTGTGGAGAGATATTGGTGTGAAGAACCTGCATTGACTTCTAGAAGCAGTTCTTTCCTGGAAGTGATTTTTGTTCACACGCTGGCGATCCCTGTCCATCCCTTCTGGCGGGAATTTCCTGTAGGCTGGGATTTCTGCTACTGCTGGTGACCCGTATGACCACATGCTTCCATATACCTGCAAATTTAGCTACTTCCTTCACACTGTGGCCCCAATACAGTCACTCTTTGTCATTCCCTGCTCATCACCAGACATTCCCTGCACTGTATTAGCTACTTTCAGTCTTTGAATCCTGTCACAGGTATTTATAGCTATGTCACCCTCTTGTAGCGCCATCTGCAGGAGCGTGAAGTTACTACCACCCTAAACTCGCAAGGTGACTAATGTTTTGTCCGGAGAACTTGTGCATTGTGGCGATTCGCAGCTGCTAACGACTGACAGCCAAAAGCAGAATAAGATTTTATTGGCTAATGTCAGTCAGTAATTTTACCCCCTTCCACCCACTTTTAGGGGACAGGTTTCGTCACTTGGGCCCTAGTATGGGCGGACTTGGCGCACCTCTCTACGTTCCCGCATACCCTCATCATAAGGTTAGAGGATTGTTCACAACGCAATACCGTCATAACATTACCGTTAACATTCCAGTGTCCACCTATTAAAAGCCTGAACCACAAACTGATTTCTTTTTATTAATAAATTGGAATCTGAGACTTGGAAGCTGAAGGCTGTGCCATGTACCACAGATAAATGCTACAGTGACAAGCAGATGAGAAACAGTCGGCGAACGTGTACGAGGCGAATGTTTATCTGCAAATATATAACCTGCATTTGCTCCAGAACTGACAGTGACACAGCTTTAAGGATTCACCCTAACTGCTTCTGCTCATTCAACATACTGGAAAAAAAAGAACCAGACCAAAACAAAGTTTTGTGTACTTCCACAGGCATTGCTAGACCGGTTTCACTTGTATTTACATAATTTGCACCACTATTAGCTGCCGTGATGGATATTACCTGGCAGTATGGAATCAACTTTATTGTGTGCCTGGTTGGGGCAAACTGTCACACCGAAGCAAATAAAGTCTTGTAAAATAACCACGGAAACGTGTGGCTTGTCTTTGTGTGTGTTTGCCGTTAAATGTCTGCCTGATGTAGTAGATGTAAACGAAGTCATTCAAAGTGGTTCAACACAAAGTGTCTTATTGTAGATGCTGTTTTCTTTATAGTGGTGGTCATGGTAACCAGGGTTATCCATGTCTACAACACAAATATCAAACCACCGGTGAACCTACACGTCTTCTGAGTTATTGATATATATATATATATATATATATATTGATATATATATAAGCAAAGTGATATACAGCAACTTTTCAAATCCTACTATTAAAACACACCACTGTATGAACAGGTTTGTCAGTGTTTATAATAGCACTGCGCCCTTATGCTTCTTGTTTATGTTGGAGTGGAGCTGAAAATGGATTACAACACTGCCATCTAGTGGTCAGAGGTTTAAATACAACACACTGATTCACTGTCTGCCAGGAATCCGTGTATCAATACTGTGTTTTTAAGAATCGATACAGTATCACTAAACATAATATCCCAATATTTAGATATTTTCTTACACCGCTTATATTGTCGCTGTCCAAAGAAAAACATGTATCTACATTTTTGGCATTTTTTTCTGCATCATCAGCATTTTTCTGCATCATCAATTAAAATTTGATCATAAATGGACCAAGAGAAATACTTCCATTGACTTATAATGTCAGTTCAACAGTTTTTGGCTTTCTTCTGTAAACTTGCTATTTTGGAGATGTTTTTATTTGGACAGTGATGATACATGGCAGTGTTAATAAAAAGAAAATAGGCATAAATCTAAAAATAATACATTTTCTTTGGGAACTGTTTTGCCTCACAATGCCCCACTTTATCCCTCCATCATGAATGGATTAAAATAAATTTTAAGTCACAGCTTTACCATGAAACAATGTCTCAGGCAGCGTATATCAAACCATTCCATGTAGTAACAAGATTTCAGGGGCACCGTGTGTGCGTTTACATTGTTAACTACAGTTTTGTGTATGTTAAATTATGTTACATTTATAGGAAATTGGTGGACTTCCCCTTTAAGACATAAGACATGGTCTCTTACTGTAACTAAGGCCGGTTTTCTACATGCCTTAAAACACACAGAACTCATAATACTGGACTCACAGGAAGCAAATAGGTACAACAGTGAACGATATCTTAGGACACTCAAAATCATCTTCATTAGAAATACCCTGTACTTCCACTAGTTGTGCAATCACAAAGCACTGAATTAAAAAGGGAATGTAATCAGTATTTTAGATTTTTCATTACAACCTGTTTATGAATTCCAGAAAAACATGTTTTCTATGTTTAATGAAAATCCCCAAATATCATGTTTGCCTAATCGCCAGTGCTTAAGTGTAACAGTATGAGGATCCACAACACTGAGCAGGGACAGATCTGACTGGCCATTGGATCAATTTCTATTTATTGTGGGGTTTCAGAGAATCTATAACACTAGTTAGGCTCTGATTCACGATCATTAGTTAACCATGTGGCTCACATGAAGGGAAAACATGGAACTGGACCACATGTGAGCTACAGGAGTCATCAGAAATATATGCAAATATATAAATATTATGTCCTAAAAATATACCTTAAATTGAAAAAAAGCCCCTGCAATGCAGTTACTGAACTGCACAACTTCTGCCAGCGTCTCTCTCATCCCTATAAAACCTGCTGAAGTAATGACGTAGCCACGGTTTATAGAAGGTGTGCACGTGAGTCACTGCAGTTATGTGTTAATTAAGTGTGAATGCAGTGAAAACACAAACACGTCTCAAGTAGAAAACAGCTGTTGTGTGATCGTAGAAACAGATCTGGCAAAAATTTGGAGTTTATTATCTTTATTATCTCGAATGGACCTCTTAACGCTAGAGTCGGACCACATAAAGCCATGAAAATAAGTATTTAATATTATTATTTTTTTTTACATATGTATATGTATAATCACTGATGTTCAAAAACCTAAACATATTAATATTGTTTGAATTTTGAGGAACGAGACTTTTTTAATAAAGTAAAATAAAATAAGGCGGGAAACGAAGCTGAACTCACTGCTGCGCGTGCCCGTCTCCCTCAGTGAGCTCTTAAAGGGCCAGTACGTGCTGTGTCTGTAGCAGCTCCTGCAATATCAAACTAAATATGATTAAATCCATCCTATAAATAACGTATTACGTTACTGATTATTAATCGATTATTTAATTTATTGTTCCACTGTTTTATTGCACACTGGGTGATGAAGTGCTGAGCCTCGTTCTGGCTGAGTCAGAACGGCTGCAGGTGATTGGCTGGGCAGGTGGAGGAGAAGCGCGAGCGCAGTTTGAAGAAAACGGATCGAGAGCGCGCAGTGAGACACACCTGGACCGGGTCAGTATTTAAATAATTATATATATTTATAAACACAGAAACGTGTTTGACTAAAGTTTAATTGAAATAATTGAAATGGAGGTTAGACTGGCAGGTAGGCAGCGCGTGCTGTTTGTCGCAGGTTAAGTTGAAGCTAGGTTTCCGTTAGCGGCTAATGCTAGCGCTGAGGTAGTTTGTTAGTGTTAGCCTGACCAGCAGTGGAGATAAGTTTGGTTCTGAGGCTCCATCTGGGTTTGTAATGTAAAGTTCGATCGGTCCGTTTGATTGGAAATTAGATCGATAGGTAGGCGTTGCGTGTTGTTTGCGGCCGGTTATGTTGAAGCTGTAGCGATTAATGCTAGCGCCGGTGTTGTGCCGAATTTGGCACCCCCACCAGGAAGGGGGTGCAGGTGACATGATTGTTTTTTCATTATTTCTTACGAGTCAGCGTAGCTTAGAACAGTATCTTGGGTATTTCTATTTTCTAAGTAAAGTTAAAGCCAAGAAGACGATGCGTGCGCGCTCCCGAGAGGGGGTGCTTTTCCTGGCGGGGGTGCAGAATTCGGCACAACACCGGGTTTCCGTTAGCGGCTAGTGCTAGCGCTGAGGTAGTTTGTCAGAGATAACCAGTTGTACTGGTACTGTTCGGTTGTGAGAAGTTGAGGTTCTGAGGCTCCGGCAGGGTTTGCTATGTTGGCTTGTTTGTAGCTCAGACCGGTGTTCTGTCTATTTGTCCTACCTTGTCGAAACGTCCTACCGCGGCGCAGATCTGTGAATCTGTGCTACCTTGGTTTAAAATAATGCTGCATAAATACCACAGGTAGGATTAGTTGATAGTGTAAATTGTGGGAACATTCTGTTTTTCTATTACATTTAAGATGTAAATACCTCCTGCATCCCCCCTCACTACAGTTTTATTTTTGCTTTTTTGATGGATGATATTGTTATTATTATTATTATTATTATTTATTATTACTGTTATTATTAAATCAGGAAAAATAAGGTTCATTAAAACAGATTTTTTTTTTCATCTCAGCTGCTGTCAAAAAATGGGACCTTTCACTTTTCAACCAAGTCTCAACGTCAGGCAAAGTGCAACAAGTGTTTGCTGGCTGGGTCAGCAGTTCAGGTATTAAACTGGACCGGAACCGGAGCTTCAGTGCTTTTAAACGGTGCTCCTCATCTCAACCCGGTAAGTACAGGCTTCAACACGCAGCTAAGATTTCAGGTTTATTTTGTCAAACCTGAACTAATTGAAAGCAGGACACTGCAAGTAAATAGGAAATAATTTTACCTAGCAGTCACCTTCAAACTATCCCAGTTCATTACTTTCGTTAAGACAATTTATTTCCTGTTACAAGTTTTCTGCAATGTTATGTTTCAGTAGCTAATTAAATATGCACTAATTTGCATAATTTTCAAGGAAGGTAATCTAAACAGTGGATTAAGTCTGGTTCAAACATCTTGTTTCGTTTTGCTGACGAGTTAGAATCAAAGTTTTTTTACAATTTTGGATCTTTTTCTTTTTTATTACTTTATTTTATATATATATATATATAATGTGTGTGTGTGTGTGTATGTATATATATATATATATATGTATGTATGTGTGTGTCCCCAGCAGTCAAGAATGTCTTAAGCCCTGTGCAATAAGCTCACTTGTATGATCTGGAAAATATGTAGTTTAAAGAGTCGCGCTACTGAGTTTCCAATTATTGATGAAATGAACCGTCCGACTTAAATCCGTTTTATATAATGTTTTCTATGTTGGCACAACATTCGGAGTACATCCGTGTCATGGCAGTGTTGGAGAAGTATTTGCTGCGGGGTAACTCGTATTACGGACAATTTTCGTCATAGTTTTTGTCAACTAACCTTTTTTTCATGTCGAAAACGAGACGATAACTAAATAAAATCTACAGAAAGGATAAAAACTATGATGAAATTGATTGACACTTTAGTCAACGAATAAAAACAAGACGAACATGTTTGGCAGGGACGACATTCAATCAGAACTGATTTAGTTTTGTAAAAGGCGGGGACAAGTTAGGAAAACATCCAATCATAACTACTTCGGTGTATAAGGAGAGGCGGGACAAGCAGAGTAGCCGTCAATCAAACGCACACGTACACAAATTTGGTCTGAACCAGAGAAGACCGTACGAGCCTGTGACCTGTCGCTACTCATGATGGAACTAAGTTATCTAGACAGTGTCAGCAGAGAGAAAGAGAGTTTAGAGTTTGTGTTTAGAGAAAATCACCACCGCGCTGGACATCAGCTCTCCAGCACCACCTTCAGCTAGCTTTACTGCTGCTAACGCTAGCTTAGCCTTTCCTAATCCTAGTCCTAAAAGCACACTAGAACCCTCCATCGCTTACTTGTCTTCTCATATGGACTACCGCTCTCAAATGCCCGTGTTAGTGTTGTTTGTTTTGGGCTGACTGTAGCGTTAGCCTCTGCTAGCTGCGGTGTAGCTACTCGGCTTTCAGCGTATTGTTTGGGATGTGGCCGTTTTAAGTGGCTGAAAAGGTTTGGCCTGTTACCGTCCGACGTAAGAACCAACTCTGTGCAAACTTTGCAGATCACCGTTGTTTGTGTCACGTCTTATTCTTTTTCCGACTCGCTTTGTTCTCCGATTCTCCATCCCTGCTTCAACAGTTGCTCTTCGCCTCCGCTTCTCTTTATTACAGCACC
Source organism: Megaleporinus macrocephalus (assembly GCA_021613375.1). Classification (NCBI taxonomy): domain Eukaryota; kingdom Metazoa; phylum Chordata; class Actinopteri; order Characiformes; family Anostomidae; genus Megaleporinus; species Megaleporinus macrocephalus. The sequence continues at coordinate 41,910,766 of CM038720.1, read as the reverse complement.
TTATTCTTTCTCCCACTTTATTCTCTGACGTTGTTTTATTCTCTGACTGCTGCTTCTCGCTTCGTACCTCACATGTATGCACGCCACACTCCTGAATCTGCACCGATCTGATTGGCTGAGGAGCACATTTGGTGCACCACAAAGTCTGTATACCGTAAAGTCATGAAAAGCTCCGCCTCTTTATTTAAACACTGTCAGAATTAAATCCTTCTCAGTAGTTTCAGTCCACATTGGACATCGTCTATTAGTGACCTCTGCAATAAACAGAAATGGAAAAGTAGTTTGGTTTCGGATTTCGATGAAAGAATGAACATGGAATTTTTGTGGATGTTCTAAATTTAGATTTTTTTTGTATGTACTCGTGAACTGAATCAAAAATAGTAAAACTAAGATTGTCTTGTTTCGTTTATGATGTAGACACACAACTTCAGCCTGAATTCTCTATAAGCTCTCCTAAAACAAGACGGATATTTTGATGTGAATGTGGGCGGAGCTAAAGCATGTGCTGCACACCATTGGTTAAGCTGCACGATAAAGTTTTACCACTTCAGTTTAAAATAGTTAGGTAGGTAAGTAGGTAGATAAAAATAAACTTTATTGATCCCAGAGGCAAATCCAAGGCATCCAGTAGCTGTTCTGCAAGTGCACAAGGTAAAAAAAATCGTAGACCATCATCCTTAAACATGCTGGAGCGCGTGCTTTAGCCCCGCCCACATTTACCCATCAAAATAACCCACCCTGAGTAGGTTTAGTAGAGCTGAAGGAGAATTTAGGTCGAAGCTTTGTTTCTACGTTATAAATAAAATGCAAGCTGTTGTTCGTTTTCCTTTTTTTGATTCGGTTTATCAGTTCATAAAAAATGTTACATTAAGAACACGCCATGATCAAAAGCACCCAGTTTCCTGCTTTTCATTCTTTTTTTAAAGCGCAAAACAAATAGTAGAACTGTTTCCTTTTTTTGCTTTCAATGAAATTAGAAATTACATGTTACATGAATGGACCTATAACAATAAGTAATCGTGTTTAAGGCTATATATTTATATTTTGCTAAATATATTATAAAATGTAATATGGAGTAGTGTGTGTATGTATAATGTAAAATAAATGCTAACGTTAATGACGAGAGGGGCGGAGTCGAGTGTGTGGTGCTGGTTGATCCACAGGACAGTAAAAGAAAACCAAACCACAGACGTTGTGGAGCTCCTCGGTATCGAGACCATCAACCGCCAACACACCAGTTGTAGCTCAACACTTTAGTATGTGGTGGTTTGTTTTCTTGGTGGTTCTTAATCTGCTGCTCGATATCAGCTCATCTTTCAGTTCAGCTCAAACCTCTCTTCATCACATCAGCACCACCTCCAACATCTACTGTGATGTTCTGTTTGTATCTTTTCTCTCCTGATATCTCCTCACCTCCGTCTCCTCCACTCTGTTCTTCACCTCCGTCTCCTCCACTCTGTTCTTCACCTCCGTCTCCTCCACTCTGTTTATCACACACTGCCTCCATCTCCTCCACTCCATGCGCTCCCGACATGTAGACTGTCCCAATTCTTACATACCTTAAACATGCTGCTACTGAGGAACCTTATTTAGACCTGATTTTAAAGAAGTACCGAACGCTTCCTCAGCCACTAAAGCAATCCCATGATGCACTGCAGGCTAATCTAGGAGCAGTGAAGTGGTTTTAAAATGTAAGTTATTTTGATTCTCTGGAGTTTTAATGAGTTTCTGGTCATATAATCACACAAAACAGTATTTTATTATCAACTCTGTAACGAGTCCTTCACCATTTACACTTTATACTCCACACATTAGCATTTATGCTAGTGGAGTTTTAAGCCTCGGGCTATTGTTTTGGATGCCGGCTGGTCTCTTAGCAACCAGCTAAACCACCGGTGTCGTGCTGCAGTGGGCGAGAACAAGCGGTGACGCAGTCTCTCTCTAACTAGAGCGTCTCAGTAATCTGTTTACACACTCACTACCTAGACAGCCTACTTACACACTCACTACCTAGACAGCCTACTTACACACTCACTACCTAGACAGCCTACTTACACATTCACTACCTAGACAGCCTACTTACACACTCACTACCTAGACAGCCTACTTACACACTCACTACCTAGACAGCCTACTTACACACTCACTACCTAGACAGCCTACTTACACACTCACTAGGGTTTGAGACAGACCCTGAATGTTGGTTTTAGTGTTCAGTTTGAGTGCAAAAACATCTAAAGCTAATTGAATTTTCCCGTTCCACCTTCAGTAGTGTGACAGTTATTATAATGCCTGATTTGCAGTTCCTGTTTAGTGTCAGACATGCTGGATAAATATAGGCTCTTTTGACTACTTAGCAATAAAAAAAAATTTCATTTTTATTGCACTTAACTCACAGTTACTACATAATTGCAGGTCATTCATACTTCTAGGTCAGTGCTGAGTAATGTAGCTACAATCGTGGAGTGTATCACTCTGACTGTATAACCAGTATTAATCACACACAGCCAGGAAACAAGATCAGCTAATATGGCCACTTCTAGCTTTAAAATTTACATCTAAAATTGATGGTTGTGACAGAGATAGTCATGATCATAATGAAGCTGAGATGAGGGAACATAGTTAAAATAGTCTGGTAGTTGTGATAAACCGTACTGTACAGTTTTAGTCACTTGGAGACTTTATTAAATTAAAATGCTATTATTTTCAGGAAGTTTTTATTTACTCAGTAACTACTTTATTATTAAATATTAATCAGTATTAATAGAGTAAGTAGTGTTTTTCATACGTCAGTGTGTTTATTTAACCCTTTCCAAGCTTCTCCTAAACAACCCAGTATTATTATCAGTTCTCATCTAATACCTGCTTTGACTGCTCAGTACTTCATTAAGATAAATCAAGATTTGCTGCTGAAGGAACTGAACACATTCATACAATGTCTGGGGCGTCCAGGAGAAATCTGGAACCTAACTTTGTTCTTCAAACTGGAGCTCAAGTTCAATATATCAAGAAAAAATTTAGCTTTTAATATAAAATACACAAAAAAAAGAAGCGACACTTGAAAGGGATGTTTTGGTTGGTTTTATTGTAAATACGACAAAAAGGAAACAATTTTATTTTACAGTTATTGATCTTTATATATTGGCATGAATTAATATTTAAACAGTTGAAGAGACACCTCCTGTGGGTTTCTGGCTTATTCAAGTTGCAGCAAATGCATGAAACAGCAGATGGGGGCCCGAGTTCATCAGTTAAGATTTTTAACTCTAAATAAAATGTCCTTCGTTTAACTTTTTCACCAATAACTGTACCTCTCCGCTCTACAAACAATACACAAAAGAATAAATTAAACATATGCAATGATCAGATTCACCACACAAAATGAAAGAACAAAAATATTTAGCAAAATGTACAAATTAAATCGAATGTACAGTACTAACCACTCACCTACGCCTCTGTCTGTCATATACACAGCCAATGACCAGGCGAAAATCAACAGATTCTTTGCATAATTTATTATTATTCATGTCTTTTTTTCTCTTAACTGTGACTCATTTACAACTTTGCAAGAAAACATGGATACATTAGATTGTAGAATCATACTGTAGATCCAAAAATATTTTTTTAAAGTATTATTTTAGGAGGATGAGGGGCAGAAAGAAAAGAAACGGCTTCATATTTAAGTGTATAATGTATTCTAAATAGCTTAATACTCGTATAAACCAAGCTTCCCCTCCTCAAAAGCTATATGATTTTTAATTCCCTCCTGGCTACAAAGTTATGATATTGCTTACTGTGGTTGTGGTTGTACAACATAATCATCACACATGATTTCAATATTGATCAAATACAACAAACATCGATGCACAACTCATACAATGAGGGGGGGATGGGCCTAAATGTGTGGTCTGTCGAAAAATAAGATCGTTACACTAATAAATTACGGCATGTTATTGGTGCAAAGTGCCATTACAAAAACTTTTAACATTATTTTTCAGAATCATAAATAATCAGCAAATGTGTGTGAGTGAGAGAGGGTTACTTTTTCTTTTTTCTCTTTTTTTATTTTTTATTCTTTACTCCTTGAAGTCCCTCGTACATGCCTGTCTGTCCTAGCCATCACTTTATGTACATATATGACAAAACAGTTACCAAATATACAAAGAGGAAACCGGAGCTCGCTTTCTGATGGGACGTCACCTCCACACGTGCTGGCTGGCTGGCTGACTCATCTCACCGTCACCGTCGTCATGTCATTATTAATACACGTTGTTATTATTATACATACAGCAGGTCATTAAATTAAAGGTGATGGGACCATCCATACTGGGGTGGTGGTGGGGAATACAGGAACGTAAGCTCTCCCCCCTCATAGTGAGGACCTCCCTGGCTGCAGTGAGGACAAATTCCATATTTACAAAGACAAGGCCAAGGCCCCCCCCAAGCCCCACAAACTAAAAGGGTAGTAAAAGCATTGGTACTGTTTGGCGGTTCGTCTGAAAGGAGTCTTTTGAGGGTAAATGCAGGAGACTCGCTCTCTTCAGTCTACGGTGGTGCTCGTGGGTTTCGTGGTCATGTTTGTTTGTGTTCACAGTTTGCCAACAGGAGAACTTCAGGCGACCTATCATCATCATCATCATATGTGGGAGGGGGAGCAAAAGAAACAATCCTAAGGATCTAGGTTACAACAGAGAGAAGTCTTATGTTCATCTTTTCGCTCGGTCCGACGCTCCGTTCCAGAACGTTGATACGCTCTGCGTTTCCACAAACCTCGCAGTGGACCAGCGGAGCACAGGTCAGCAGGAAATCTCCCAGCTGAACAGGGGCCAGTAGGCTGCCCACTAGGTCTTCTCATCCCTCGCTCTCCTCTCGCTCGGTGTCCTCTTTTAGTATCTGTTCTGGTGCTCGTAGTGCCAGCGGTTAAAATCAATGTTGAATGCCACGATGCTCCCCGACGCCATTCCAGTGATTAGAGTTCTGATACAGAGAAAGAGGATAACGTCAATAACGTCCCACTTTGCAGGCATTAAGAGAAAATCTTTAAAAGATGGATCTGGCAGTTTCTGCCCCACAACACTGATTTATGTTCACAACACAGCTATTAATGTGAAATACTCCTCTTCTTCCAATTATAGTTACCCTCTGACTGAGCACACTGTATTACTCATACAGTATGATTGTTATCGTTGTGGTTCTAATCTATATCAGTTCTAACACACAGTAAACAAAGGTGTTCGGTTCTCTGTTGTCAAGGCAACCAAATTGTTGCTTGAGATTTCGCATTGTCAATCCTAAAAGTGCTTTGTTTCTGAACCATATCAGCTCTTCCAGCTTTAATGGTGGTGCGACAGCAGTGCAGTTTGTTACTCTGAGATGAGGTGATGTGAATGTCGGGCAAGCTACAATACCAGCTTTAAAAAAAAAAAAAAAAAAATATATATATATATAAATAATGGCAACTTTACAGGACAGAACTAAAACTGTCTTTACTTTCTATGTAGGTCAATGGAACCAGAATCCTTATGTTGGAGCATTTCTATTGGGCCATTCATCATGAAATGTTCACACAATGTAAACAGCAGCGGTCGTGTTCAAATGACACTGCAACAATAAATGTATATATTAAATGTGTGTCTTAACGGAGAGGTGGGACATTTTAAAATATAGCACAACCATCATTGCAATTGTCTGTTAGTTTTTATGAAAGAAAAACAAGTAACTTACATAACTTGCATAGAAAGTTAAGGTAAAGAGGATTTTGGAACATTTATTGTTTAAATAAGAGAAATAACAATCAACAAAAATTGAGATACATTACAGCTGACCCCTCTCATCCTGCACATCACATTTTCCAGACAGTTCCCTCTGGCAGGAGACTCAGGACCATCAAAACCAGCACAACCAGACATGCTAACAGCTTTTCCCCCAGAGCTGCTACTCCCACAGTGGTCACCCTGCACTTCAGACTCATACCTAAACTGAATCTCACTGTATTACAGAAACTCCTTTAAAACATAGTGCTCATTAGCACAACTGTACAGATTCTATACATAACTGCTCTTATACTATCCATCTACTCAGGGTCACTATGTATATATACACAGATACTCATTCATCTCATTAGCACCTTTACTGCCTCTTTATTACTCTTATTTTATATCCTATTTATTGTTCCTTGTATGTCTGATGTTTTTCTTTGGATAGTGACGATACACATACATACATACAGTGGAATTTAAAATCTAAGAATAAATCTAATGTTTAATTTAAATTAAAGTTTATACATTAAAGCTTTCTTAATTGTACTAGTTTTCAAAATTCTTTAAGATTTTGAACTGAAGTTTAGGCTGCTGTACACACAGGTCAGATTCCTTATTGAAGCTTGTGTTGACATGCCTCTCAGGTGGAGTGGATCTACTTATCAGAAGCTTTTTTTCATTGTTAGTGATCAATAAAGCAAAAGAGACAAACTGAGAAACTCGATTCTGCTCTCATATTGATGTAATATCTGATAATACGAAGAACACAAAATAGAGGCATTTCACTGGTTACAGATTTTAGAAAACTAGTTTAGAACCGTGGATATTTTAAGAGGGTGTAGCATTTAATAATAACCTGTAATTTAAAGTCAGTTAAATAAAACAAATCTAATATATTTCATAGTATGTATCCGATGACAGCAGAGACTTGGGTGTTTCTCACCTTTGATCATGAGACAGGTCCATGGCTCTGATGCCTGCGTCACAGCCGGGGTAGATGTAGAGCTGTTTGAAGTCACAGGCTTGCCAAACCTCCACCACGCCGTTATCCCCTCCTGTCACCAGGTTCTGCCCATCACTGCTCAGCAGGATAGCCTGAAAGGCACGGAGTTGTTTGGTTTACCGATGAAGACGAGTGTGTGTGTGTTACTGAATGATGTGCGTTCTGAGTGTTTGATCTTACTCGAGTGGAGTCGTTAACTTCCATCTGAGCCAGCAGCTTGCCGTTGATGCTGAAGTTGCAGAAGTGCCCCCTCTCGTAATAGATGATACAGTGGCCCTCGCTGGACACGGAGATGAGTCGTGGCCGCACACAGTTCTCCGGCCCCTCCAGAGCCCTCAGCAGGTCTCCAGTAATAGTGTGCACCAAACACGGCCCCTCTGTCGTACAACACATACACACGTCACCACAAATACAGCTCAAAGTGTTTCACAAAAGGTTTTAGAAGTTAAATTACAAAAAAGTATAATGATGCTAAAATTACTAAAACATTTTAGTAATTACATAAAACATTTTCTTAATATAAAATAAACATAAAACAAGTTATCCTGTTACCCTGTTCTTTAAAGGTCAGGACCACCACAGGATCAGACATAGCAGTGCTTCTGGTGTGCTTTAACACCTCAGAGGCACTGCTGGGCTGAGAATAGTCCACCAACCAGCAATATCCAGCCAACAGTGTCCTGTGACCACTGATGAACCAGCAAGCTAGGATAGTCTAATAGTGAATAGTGGTCAGTGAGTGGACACAGTGTTTAAACACTCCAGCAGCACTGCTGTGTCTGATCCACTCACACCACCACCATTAAAGAACAGAGTAATAAAGTATACAGAGAATCAGATGAACTACAGTCTGTAAGTGGAGCTGATGAAATAGGCAGACATTGTAGAGCTGGCTGATCTGTGTATGACCCATTCAGAGCTATAACTAATAAATTATACATATATATACTCATACACACACACACACACACACACACACACATATATATATATATATATAAAATATTTATAGGTTCTGACCTTTAGCTCCGCTGATGACGAGTCCCAGCTCAGCACATACAGACACACACACCACCTCATGGTCGTGACCAGTCAGAACAGCTCGAGGGGCTGGATAATCACCTACATGACAACAAAAAACAAATCATCAGACCAATCAGAAGCAGATGGCAATGAACAATCCACACAACGAGAAGAGGCTCGTACACTACACGGTGGTTCACTAAAAGAGATTCAGCTTTTACTATATATATATATATATATATATATATATATATATATATATATATATCTCTATAACTATAATATATATATATATTACTCTCAACAGTTCAGTGCCACTAAAACAGGCCCAGAGTCCAAATGAACAGACCAAGGATGACGAGGAAAAGGAAGAAACACCATCTCTGGTCAACGCGGGATAACAAACCCCTTTAGAATGTGACCATTCACACACAAACAGACCAGCCTGCCACTCGACAGAGGTTTTTAGATTAAGCAATAATAACGGATGACTACAATCAGAATAACAAATAATAAAGAACTTTTACAGATTTTTTTTTTCTTAACCTGAACACCTCAACATCTGGTTTGGCTTTAACTTTACTTGTAGAGGAGATATAAAGGAATCAGCTTTTAAGTTGACAGATAAAAATAGTGTTAGTAACTAAACTGGAAACTAAACTGCTGGGCCCACACCCCATCACATTCAGACCTCACTGTTCAGTACCAGGTGCAAGTTAACACGTTTTGTTTAGTACAGAAATGGTGCTAAGTTTTAAGTGAGTGTGGGCGCAGGTGGATGGGGCTGGTGGTGGACTTGGTGTGAATGGGTGCTATTTTTTAAAGAGTTCTATCACTTTTTCATTTTGCTTTAAAGTGTATAGATAAGATAAAAAGAAGAAAACTTTGCTGAGAACTAAAAAATCATTCTATAAAATATCTAAAAGTCTATGATGTCTCACAGAGGGTGAAAACCTTGTGGGGAAAATATGTCTGACTGGAAACTCTGGGCCTAAATTGTGTAGTGTAACACCTAACTAGCCGTTATACTTGTAGTTATTTATTTTAATTGTTTATTGTCAATAAGTGGTAGAAAAATGTTTGACCACAGAACATTTTGACTTTTGCCCCAGCTCTAAAACTTCTGAATCCTGATTATAGCATCGTGCACCAGCAGCCGGGGAAAATTTATAGTAACCTTTAAAGTTATGTTATATTTATACCATCAAAACAACTACTGCATTTAAAATAAGTATTTATTACATTTACAAATCAACATTCTTCCTTGGCAGTGATGGACTAGAGGCCGTCCTGGGTGCTTCCTGCCTTTTCCACCAGCTGAGTACTGGATGATAATAATAATAATAATAATAATAATAATAATAGTAATACTTCTGCTACTGCTACTAATACAAATTGTATGTCCTATTCATTTTAAGGGATACTGGGTCCATTTATTGTTTACCAGGTGCATACAGAATACAAGTGGACACTCAAGAAACCCAACTGTACTGTGGTCTGTAAGTCAATATTCACACATATTTTCTCCAATAACTCTGTTGTCTTGCGCTGCCATTGGCTGCTGCCTATAGCTGCTTTTATTACTTGTCATTATGGAGCTCACTGCACAATTCGCCACTGAGAACTGAAACATATAATATGATAGTAATTGTCTATGACACCTCAGAGAGGGTGAAAACCATTGAAAATGTGGGTAAAATACGTCTGTGACTGGAAACTCTGGGCCTTATTTGTAAAGTGTAAACACTGGACTAGCTGTTTATTTTAATTATTATTTAAAGTCTATAATCAATCAGGGCCTATAAGTGGTCAAATGATGAATATAGTAATAAAGACAAAGGTAAACGGTATTGAAGCCTTTAAAACACGCTGTATGTGAAACTCACTGTTGTTAGGATTGTCTCCAATGATGTGGTGCCGCCCGCTCCAGTACCACAGCAGCAGCGTCGCATCCCGAGAGCCTGAGACGATGTAGCAGTCTCCCCCAATGTAGGACTCGGAGCGAGCCAGACACGTCACCACGTCCCAGTGGCCAAACACAATCTGAGTCAGTTTACCTGAGAGCACAGGTAACCAGCAAGATCACAATCACAGCACAGTGAGACATCAGCTTACCCGAGTTACCCACAGGCTTCGAAATGAGTCTTAAAGCTCAAAATGAGTACAATTACAGTAGAACATTGTAATTATGTTCTTTAGAGCCTTTAGAGGTAGTTCAGAGCTCTGGACACAAGCGAGGACGAGCTATAAATAAGCTGGACACCAGCACACATACCTGTTTCTGTGGAATATACCCGGAAACTCTTGTCCCAGAACCCGCAGACCAGAATGTAGCGATTGTCAGCAGTGACCACAAAACAGTGGGTGTTGATCTGAATGCTCTGGTCCACAAGATCAGTGATCTGCCTTTTGTTCACTCCAGAGTTATTAGCTGTAGACACAGAAGGAAGACCATCAGAATAAAGAATGAAAGCAAACCCAGTGGACAAACACTGACCATATAGTTTTAATATTGAAGTCCAGCTTAACCAAAACTAAACGTTAAGGTTTTGTTTAAAAAGCCAACAGACGGAACTAGAGAACTGAATGTTCAGAATATTTAGAGTATAAAAACAAAAGCTGCTTCATCGAGTATTAGAATCCATGGACTGTACTGGACAAATAAACTGGAGAAGGGTCGAGAGCTGCAGCCAGAGGAGTTCCTGTACAAGCAGCAATGCGGCTTGAACAGAACTGCTTCCCAAAGGAGCGCCCCCAACAGGCCAGGAGTGTTTTGTAGTGATAACAGAAGGATGTATTTCAGATAAGAGGATTTACAGTTACTGTAGTGTTTTACAGTCACACACATTAAAACACACAAGTACATACCAACATCAGACTAGGCTGCTCTTTAATTCTCTTTACTTGTTGCTTCACTGTAGATTACATGTGGGTGTGTTTTGCGTTTGTGAGCACTAGTGCCACCTACTGTTCCAGAAACTATATAATACGTACATCACAGTTGCTTTTATAACTTTTATAATTCAATAACTCTACCATCAAAGCTAACGTGAAATTACCAAATCTAATATTAACGGACTGTGGAAGGAATTGAACACGTCAGTCATGCCGCTTACGACTGGCTTGGGAAATAAGACGTGACTAGAACGTAAATCAACACTACAGTTCTTTGCAAACGATGCTGATTTGTCGAACATCTGAAAGTGATGGAACGCACTGACAGACAGGAGACATTCAGATACGGCCAAATGAATAAATACGGCTTACGGATTCTATAGTAGAGTGCTGTTTAAATAGCTGCTAACTCAACAGTAGGGGGCGCACTTTTACTGTGCACAAAGTGCGTCTTTGTACGGGAAAGTGAGAACCCACATGAAAGCAGAACCAGTGAAAACGGAGATCATGTTGTAGCCAATGAGGAAGAGGAGTGCTTCTGTGTTGAAACAAATGGTGAGGACGTTTTTGTTTAGGCCAGTGAAAATGAGGGGCTGTTCCTGCAAACAGTAACGCCCTAAGAACAGGAACGCCCCCAGCTGCAGACCGACGATACTGAATACATTTAGGATACTGATGTGCTGGATTTGGGAACACCCAGCAAACCAGCAACCGCTAGTCAGTCTTTAGATCTATCAGACACTCTGTAATGCATGAAGAAGCCAAAACACATCACACAAAGCTGTTCAGTCGAGTGATACAGAATTCATTGTATTATTAAATTATTAAACTGTACAAGTTACTGTAGAAATGATTAAGCTCTCGGTTACCTATCAGAGGATCCATCTCAATGGGTAGGTGATGCGCCTGTTCCAGTGAGTATCCCGGGGCTCCCCTGAGACCTTCTCACACACACACACACACACACACACACACACACATATTTATTTATTTTTAAAACTGTCAAAACTCAGCAGTTTGAACAGATATACTTATCTCTTTGTTTCACAATACAAAAACAATATAAAATGATATATTTATCTGGATATATTTATCATGATTTACCTTAAAATATTATTTAAAACATTTAGTTTTTCTGTGATTGGTAATTAAAATGTAATGACTTTCCAGGTTCTAAAATCTCTAAAATACAAAATTCTAAAATACAGAATCCTGATTACATCTAGAAACTAGTATTTAATTGTTTTATTTGTTTTATTATTAGGATCTTTGTAAGCTGCTATCTCAACAGCTGCTATTCTTCCTGGGGTCCAACAGACAAACCCCACAAGACAATACAATAATGATCAAACCAACTTGATTATAATAATAAAAGTAATAGTAATAATAGTAATAATAATAATTTGAGATGGACCGTTCAGCGTTTTTGAGGCTGATTCTGATCACTGATCACCTTTTAGCGTGATCGGTTGATTGCCGATACCGAACGAGGGCGGGGCTATATGCCACAGCAGGGCTATGTGAAGTTATTAGCGCTAGCCAGTCATGAAACATGGTCTAAACTGGTTTATTACCATTTTTAACGAGCTCATATGAAACAGCATAATATTTCTTAACTAAATTAACAGTAAATAAACAAAGTAAATCAAACAAATATCCCCAATACTGTAATCATTACATTTGGATCTTGAACTGTTGCTGCTGTACTGTTCGTACCGGTCATATCTCGTCTGCACAGTGTTCTGGGTTATTTGTTTTGTGCTAGCTGCATACATAGCCGATCAATCTTTCCAATAATAATACAAATAATTATTATAATTAATAATTAGTCACGGACCTATAATGTTATGTTTTACCTTTGTGTTAAAATACTACTGTGTAAAAGCTTGAGGCCCCTGATCTGATAGTGTAAAAGTGTTTATCTGATTAATAAGTGTATGTTGACCAGTAAGAAGAGCAGATCTGATTAGAACAGATGTAAATAATCAGACATACAATACAAAGTATCATGAATATGTTATTGTGAGAGAAGTAGATCAGATCTTGATCCAGTTTGAAGAACAAAGTTAGGTTCCAGATTTCTCCTGGACGCCCCAGACATTGTATGAATGTGTTCAGTTCCTTCAGCAGAAATCTTGATTTATCTTAATGAAGTACTGAGCAGTCAAAGCAGGTATTAGATCAGAACTGATAATAATACTGGGTTGTTTAGGAGAAGCTTGGAAAGGGTTAAATAAACACACTGACGTATGGAAAATCACTACTTACTCTATTAATACTAATTAATATTTAATAATAAAGTGTAAAAACACTACTTACTCTATTAATACTGATTAATATTTAACAATAAAGTGTAAAACTCTACTTACTCTATTAATACTGATTAATATTTAACAATAAAGTGTAAAACTCTACTTACTCTATTAATACTAATTAATATTTAATAATAAAGTTTAAAAATAAAGTTTTTACTGAGTAAATAAATGCTTCCTGTCTGGAAATAAATAGCTTTTATATATAATGTCTCCAGGTGACAAAAACTTGGACAGGTTTGTACATCCACTTAGAAAATCAACAGAAGCAGGCTCACCGACAGTGTTGTGCCAGCGGTTGACGGCGAACAGGCGGCTGCAGGTGACCGTGACGGCAGCAGGAACGCTCAGGTGAGGCAGCGTGTTTGCAGCCACGTGCGTCACTGGAGAGTTGGAGGGAAACTTGAGCACCATAATCACATCCTGCTGCATCTGATCCTTAAACATGAGCGGACTCTGAGGAAGGAAACACTGATGAAGAGAAAAGAGAGCGAGAGACGCAGCCAGAGAGGTAGAGGAGGAAGGAGGGAAAGAGGAAGGAAGGATGAAGGAAAAAGGGAGACAAAGGAAGGAGAGAGGAGAGAGGAATGTTAAAATGGAACCATAAGGTAAGTATGAGGAGCTATGAGGGGGTTACAGGGTCACGGTTACGGGGTGACTCATAGGGAATAAAGGAGAAGGTCTGGTTTGGGACGGAGGGAGGAGGGTTGGGCTGCTCTACTGTACAAAGTGCTCTGACCATCTGTCTGTATGACCAATAGCCTGTAGACGCTTGTGAAATCAGAATTGGAGGTTTGCTGCAGTCACAGCCTCTACTCTTCACACTAGATGCTGGAACATTGCTGTCAAGATATAATGGCTTTCAGCCTCGAGAGCATTAGGTCAGGTACTGAAGTTGGGTGATTCATTCCGCATCTGTTGTAAACAAGTCAAAAGTTTGGACACACCTCCCCAGGTTCTTCTTCTGTGTACTATATTAATAGTAATAATATTAGTGAATAAGTGTGAGGAGATCAGAACTATAGAATAGTCGGTATGGAATTATTCCTGGAGCAGAATTAATCATCTGGTTGAGTTTAAAGAATGTTTAGAGGGTCTTTTAGAAATGAGCTCATTTGCTCTGATGCAGGTTTACATACTTTGAACATTCTGACCAGCAGCTTCATGAGGAGCCACATGAGCTGCTTCTCTAACAGGACTGAAGAAGATAGTGTAGATGCTGAGATCTTGTTCTGATAAACAGGTTTGGTGGTTTTATAGCTCTTATAAAAATATACATTCTCATTTTTACATTTAAATACACTCAAATGTTTGTTTTAGTAATATTTGTGTACATGGGCTCCAACTTCACTGTTTACACTCGTCTCTCAACACATTCACATCTAAACACCTTTATAACTACAAACATATATGTACAGGGGTCTAACTTTTGACTATGATGATGATCATAAAGTTGAGCACAGAGAACTTTCCCAGTCGTAGGAATGTGATCGTTTTTTTCTGTTGGCCTGAGGCAAATGCTTCCACTGAGACACATAATGGGTCTCAGGAAAACAAAAGAAGTTCTTGTGTAATAACGTTCAAACAGCAGTGATGAGTAATGTTTGTTTATCTGAGCTCAATATGGTGTCAGTACCGCGACTGGGAAAATGGCTAATCAGCATATTTGGCCACTTCAGGTTTTTACTACTGTACAGTAACACTGCATACAATCAACAGAGTAGACAATTAAACTGTTAATTATTATTATTTCTATAAACATAATCAGGGCCTAAAATTTCATGATGGCGACATCACTGGCACATCTACTGGACGGATCTCCATCACTCAGAAGAACACAGTTCAACTACACAGTCCATTGTTGGGGAGGTTTATGATCTTACAGCCAACACTTGATAGGTACCCTTCAGCCAGGCAGGTCAAACTGGGTTATGTGGCTTGGAGTAAATTATTTTACAAGGTAAAAAACTACTCTGAACACATCCTGACAATATCAGATTTATATAAGCAGGTGAGTTGATACCATAATGTTTTTAACAACTGTGCATTCACAGTTTAATCAAGAATCCTACCTTCATAAAACAAGTCATAGAAATTCTCAGGTTATATTGATCCTGTGAATCAACATGTTGCTGAAAGACATCATACGCTGTAGAAGCAGAGTTTCTGAAGTATGGCAGCTTGATGCACTTATTAGTAGCATTAGCATTAGCACATATATTAGCACATATATACACACACACCATCAATATCCTGTTGTATGAAGATTTTGTTGTATATACACACACACACACCGTGTAACTGGTGGGTCCAGCATTCAGTGTGATAATAACTTGTTCTATCATCTGGTCATTTCTTAGACAATTATAATATACAGGGTATGTTATATATCACAGCTATGATATAGAGAATCGTGAGGTGGTCTCACCAGATGCATAGCAGAGCTGCGTGGAGGATGGGGCTCGATCAGCAGCTGAGAAGGAACCTGGCCGAAAGTCTGGATCTGAGCCTCCATGGACTAGAGAGAGAGAGAGAGAGAAAGAGGAGAGAGAGACAAGAAAGAGAAAGTGAGATAGATAGAAACAGTGAGTAAGAAAGCGAGTGGGAGAGAGAGAGACAATTGGAAAGAAAGAGACGCGGGGGAGGGAGAGAGAGACAGTGGGGGAGAGAGAGACACAGTGGGAGAGAGAAAGAGAAAAACAGTGGAAGAGAAAGAAAGAGACACAGGGGGGGAAAGAGAGAGGGAAAGACAGATAGAGACACAGTGGGAGAGAGAAAGAGAGAAACAGTAGGAGAGAAAAAGGGAGAGAGAAAGAGAGAGACAGTGGGAGGGGGAGAGAGAGAGAGAGACAGTGGGAGGGGGAGAGAAAGAGAGAGAGAGACAGCGGGAGGGAGAGAGAGAGACAGTGGGAGGGGGAGAGAAAAAGAGAGAGACAGCGGGAGGGAGAGAGAGAGAGATAGTGGGAGGGGGAGAGAGAGAGAGACAGTGGGAGGGGGAGAGAGAGAGAGACAGCGGGCGGGAGAGAGAGAGAGACAGTGGGAGGGGGGGAGAGAGAGAGACAGTGGGAGGGGGGGAGAGAGAGAAAGACAGTGGGGGGGAGGGAGAGAGAGAGAGAGACAGCGGGAGGGAGAGAGAGAGAGAGACAGCGGGAGGGAGAGAGAGAGAGAGAGAGAGAGACAGCGGGAGGGAGAGAGAGAGAGAGAGAGAGAGAGACAGCGGGAGTGAGAGAGAGAGAGAGAGAGAGACAGCGGGAGGGAGAGAGAGAGAGAGAGAGAGAGAGAGACAGCGGGAGTGAGAGAGAGAGAGAGAGAGAGAGAGAGACAGCGGGAGAGAGAGAGAGAGAGAGAGAGAGACAGCGGGAGGGAGAGAGAGAGAGAGAGAGACAGCGGGAGGGAGAGAGAGAGAGAGAGAGAGAGACAGCGGGAGGGAGAGAGAGAGAGAGAGAGAGACAGCGGGAGGGAGAGAGAGAGAGAGAGAGAGACAGCGGGAGGGAGAGAGAGAGAGAGAGAGAGAGAGAGAGACAGCGGGAGGGAGAGAGAGAGAGAGAGACAGCGGGAGGGAGAGAGAGAGAGACAGCGGGAGGGAGAGAGAGAGAGAGAGAGAGACAGCGGGAGGGAGAGAGAGAGAGAGAGAGAGAGAGACAGCGGGAGGGAGAGAGAGAGAGAGAGAGAGAGAGACAGCGGGAGGGAGAGAGAGAGAGAGAGACAGCGGGAGGGAGAGAGAGAGAGACAGTGAGTTCCGAGTAGGGAACTGTAAATGAGACAGCAGCTGAAGTGTAGATCAGGGCCCACATGTCTCTTCCAGCTTTGTCTGCCTAATTAGACGCGCACACAATGGAGCTTTCACACGAGGACCAGAGCTGAAGTGTGAGGCCTCTGGCGATGCTGAGAGCTAGTCATAATTGGAGAAACAGAAAATAGAAACAGGAACAGGAAGCGAGGGGGAAATAAGAATAAACCTGGACTCCAACTGAAGAGAACATATTGTGCTTTGCAGAAGAGGCTGAGAGGCTGTCTGAGTGAGGGTCAGAGGAAAGGACAGCACTGAAACCTGACCTCTGCACTGTTATTCAGCGGGACTGGAAATAATGCTGCTGCTTCACAAAACAAGGACCGTAACCGAGGACAACAAATACATTTTTTTCGTAGGAAAAGAGTAGGTGGGTTGCTGCAGTATGAAGGAGGAGGTGCCGTTATCTGGGTCTCACCTCTCTGAGCTGCAGGTCTGTAATGGTGTCCAGGTTGACGGAGCCTTCGTAGGACATGTAGTGGAACACGTTGAGCGCTCTCACGGCCTCCGGGCCTCGCTGCTTGTAGCCGAAGACCAGGTCGATCCACTGGTGCAGCTGACACGATACAAACTCACTCTCCAGCGCCTGAGAAGAACCAGAGGGATGGATTCATTAGGACTATTGGCAGTAGAAATGCAGATCTACTCGTTGCAGGAGCAGCTCCAAGAGTTTAAACTCACACCACACTACAGTGTTTAAATCACAAACACACAAAAAGTTACCATTTAGCTGAAGTTACACTAACAAACGCAGCAGAGCTGATGCAGGAATGCGTTGCTGGTCAGCCCACAATACACACCATGAGTCAACCTGCAATCTGAGAGCTCTCGACCAGCTGTTTAAGAGGAGCCTCAGGACTCGTCTGGTGTGCTTCATTATTTTGCTCATTCATCTTATATTTTATTATTCAGGGTGAGTCAAAGTCTCAGGACACCCTTTTACTTTAGAAGCGAAACAAAAACTGACGTACCTGAATACCTCAGCAAGTAACGGGTGAGGGGACTATTGAGGATATGTTCTGAACATGGGCGTCATATTGAATCAAGAGTAAGTTTTTCCAAGGGGAAGGTGGTCGTGTAGCAGATCAAAGAAGACCAGAACTGTCTCAGAAATCGATTGGATGCAATCCCTGGTCCTGAACTGCGCCTTCAGATCTGCGTTCAGCACCAGGAACAGAACACTGATCATGTTCAATGTGGTTGTTGTTGCAACTTTTTTGTGTTGATAACGTTTGAGCCACAAGAGATATAACAAATCTGATTGCATCGATTGATTTCTGAGGCAGTTCTGGTCTTCTTTGATCTGCTACACGACCACCTTCCCACTGGAAAAACTTGCCCTTGAACCAATATGGCGGCTTTAAAGATGGCGGCAATGTTTGAGACACAGCCTAATAGATAGGCCCCCTCACCCGTTACTTGCTGGGGTATTTAAATACATAATTTTCTCCTTTCTTTCTAAAATAAAAGGGTGTCCTGAGACTTCTGACTCACTCTGTATATTTACAGTGTTATTGAAATGAAACGTATGATTACTGTTAATGTTATATTGTGCAGCTCTACCATGGATATCTTATTCCTTACCATTCGGTTGATGCGAACAAAGTCCTCTGGTTTCTTGGCCCAGGCAGGCAGCTCCACATCGCTCACAGGTGTGCGGTCCTCCCTCACACCCAAATCATAACCATTACTGTTCACAAACATCTCAGGGAGGTAGTAGAACTCAGGGATCAACTCCTGTTTCATAAAGAGAACATATCCGATTGTTAAGTCTGAAGTAAAGCAAGTAAACATTTCCTTGTTTATTCAGACTCCACTGTGGGTTAAAAAGGAAAAAAAAAAGGTCTGAATCTCTACTGAGAGTCTTTACTGAGTCTCCACTGAACCTCTATTGAGCCTCTACTAATCTGTTGAGGTTCTGTGTTTTCAGCAGCTGCAGTTCTGTGTTCCTAAAAAAATCCAGTTCTGATCCTAGAACGTTCCTTGTGATGAGAGAGAGAAGAGGAAATGGCTTTAGTTGATATAGTGGTTAATGAAGAAAGTTTGGTACCACTAGACTTACCTGCAAATTACCTGATCTAACTAACATTAGCACCACTTCCAAAAGCAAAATGGGGCAATTGCTGATCTACTTGATATATAATGTGGGGTTTTATGAGGTTTCTCTTCTATGAACCCAAATCTTAATGTCCTGGTTGTTAACTGTTATCTTTATCTTTGTTATCTTGTTTGGCTGACAAGCCTGACAACCGAAACACAACAATCTTTCTTTATAGCAATAAAAACCCTATAAAACCACCTGGGTTAACTGAGAAGATCTCCAAATGGTCAATGTTTAGCTTTTACCACTGGTGCTAATGTTAGCTACATTCGCTAACATGGCTAAAATTACAGCCCAGGGGCACCAAACTTCGTTTTCTCTTCATGTGGGAATTAGGTGTGGGAATTATAATCACTGTATCATCTGCAGCCGTTTCCCCTTCTCTCTATCACACACAAGGAAAGTTTCAAAATCACAGTTTAGTTGATTGGAGACTATTTGGTTTATTGGAACCTCGGCCAGTACGCTAGAGACTAGGATCCACACATGAAGGTTGAATACTTACAACAACAGAGCAATGGATTATATATGTGCAAGAAAATCTATATTTCAACATTACACCATGCTGTGACCGTCAGTGTTGTTGGTCACTCTGTCTCACCTTGACGTCGGACGTGTCCCTCTGACAGCTCCTCCAGGAGCGCATGATGCCAGAGAACGTTCTTTCTGGGTGGTCAAACTTCTTGTCGTTCCCGTTCAGGTAAAATGTAGTGAAGGGCTCCTAACACAGGGGACAAAACGGGGAAAGATGTGAGTGCACATCTACAGGAGAGAGTACCGGCGCATGTGCAGTCACAGTATAGAACAGGAGTGCTCACTATTCTGTGGAGCCAGAGTAGAGTGGAGGCAGCAGTGGAGTAGAGGGAGGTGTAGTGATGTGGTGGGGTTCCGTCCTCCTCCCAGGTCTCATAATGCTCGGCGTAAAAGGCTGCTCGCTTCGGATTCAGGGCTCCAATCGGCTGAGGAAAGAAAAAGGGAAGAGCGTGAGAATGTTTTCAAGAAGCTGGCTTTGCTGATGATGTTGATGTTGATGGTTATGCATTGTTATTACATGGGAGATGGAGAGAATGTACCTTTGACAGGTCCCTGAAGTTTCCGGGCAAAGTGAGGTCCAGCTCCTCGGACTCGTAGTTGGTGAGGACCCAGGGGAAGACTGGGTACTGGTTCAGATCATTATACGTTCTCCCTGAACACAGAGATACAGTGTGTGAGAAAGATCTGTGGGATGTTCTGTTGGTTTCTCTTGACTAGCAACTCCACAACAGACTGCTAGTCTTCTGGAGCTTACAGGTCAAAGTCCTTGTTATTTCCAGCTTGAAGGTCACCAGAGGTCAAAGCACAGGTGGGTCTCAAATTTGTTATATAAGCAGGTACTGTGAAAGCCAAGGCCAGACTGGGCCGTGGTGAGTCAACATTATAGCGAACTCCAAAATAAAGATCATCTCTCTCGCTCGACTCCTGATTCGGTCTCTGGGTTCAGAAAGGTTTTCTACAGGCCTTAGCGTCAACAACAACCTCAATAACACGAGGCTTATATGAAGACTAACACCACTGCTGTAAATGGAGGAGAGAGTAATACTTCTTGTGATGTTGACTCTTTACTGGTCACCTTTGAGGACGTTAGAACAGGAAGTAGCTCAGTGATAGTATTTATTTTTTAACTATATTGATGTGCAGTGAGTATTAGTACTGACCTGTATGAACACTATTTTGTATACTGACTCTAAGAGTTTGTGAACCCTTTAAAACTTTTTCTGCTTAAATATGACCTAAAACAATCACGTGGTTGCTAAAAGTTGATAAAGAAAGTCCAATTACATAAATGAGACAAAGATTTTACACTTGGTTGGTGATTGATTGAGAGAAATGATCAAATACTACTTAACTGTGAAGGTATTAAAACTAGTAGTTAATTTGAAGGCCATATAAATTAGATTGGAATGTCTTGTATTCCAGCATAAAAAAATGATTCCATCTGTGAAACATGGTGGTGGTAGTATCAGAGTCTGGGCCTGTTTTGCTGCATCTGATAAAGGACAGCTTGTCATTATGGATGGAACAATGAATTGTGAACTATACCAGTGAATTTTAAAGAAAACTGTTGGGACATCTGTCCACGAGTCTTAAGATTTTCACGCAGCAAGTCGTCCAACCAAAGTAGAAGTAGAAGTTAATGTTTGAAATGGTTAGCAATGTTGTGGAAGTGTTTACGCAATTCTTTACAAAGAAATAGGCCTCCAAATTCTTCTTAACCTACAGGACTGATCGACAATTTCTAAATACGAGTGGATCACAACAGATACTGAAAGCACAGGTTCATATACTCACAGACATAAAAACATTCCATCATATTCCTCAATAAATAATCAATTAAGTATCATATTTTTATCTTATTTTCATATGCAGGTTTTCTTTACTTTTAAGATTGTGATGACAATTATGAAATGATTATTATTATTATTTCATGTCATATTTTATGCAAAAACATACAGCACTTACAAACTTTCAAGCACCACTGTATATACTTCTGTACTGAGCAGAAAATTAGAAAGCATTTGAGGCCACAACATACATATAATAAGTAAATATTTCTTGTTAAATGAATGAAGGCCAATCTTTAACATATCAAATAGTCAAATCAATGTGCATATATATATATATATATATATATATATATATATATATATATATATATATATATATATATATACACACACACACACACACACACACACACACACACACACAGAACCGTATATAACAACAGAACCACATTACTGATATTCTGAAACAGTGAATCGTGTCTCGCTGTGTGTATTCTTACCTGCTATAGTGTTGAGAAACATGAGGTACTCAAAGTTGGAAATCTCTCTCCTCTGCCAGCGCTGGGTCATGTTGGAGGACTTAAAGAGCTGCCGAGGTGTTGCCAGCGAGATCCGCCTACAAGCAGAGCAGGTAAGTCATAAAACAGTCGCAGAGACGTGATTCGTCTGAAGCAGTGCTTAAAGCTAAATGCCAGAAAGTACAAAGTAAAACGGGTCTTCAATATTTAACACAACTCATCTGCATAAACGAGCATCTCAGATAATCTGATCTCACATACGTGCTTGTACTTTGAGTCCTATTATGTGGACAGGTGGTCCTGTCTTACCTTGCCTGAGGGAGGCCATAGCTGGTGCCGACTCCGACTCGGGGTAAACTGTACACCACCTTTTTGACCGTAGCCTGATCCGGGAAGTTGAACATGACCGATGCTGCGGACGAGAGGACGTTCAGTTTGTTGGATAGCGGATAGAAGGGGGATAAAATAATTAGAAAACTGCATTTTTTGATAGAAACACAGGACGGTTGCACAGCCTGAGCAGTGTGAGGCTGCAGAGTGAGTACAGGCAGTTTGGAGGCTGTAGGTTAATTGAAACCGTGATGTTTGGATGTGCTCGAAAATGAATGGGACTTGTGTTGCACGGTATACTGATACTCGATACTTTGCCATTAAAAATGGTACAATACCCCATTTATTTAGTACCGGTACTAAATGAATGAGTGTGTTTTAAAATAAGAGTGGTATTTCCCACAAGTGCCACAGGGGGGCAGTGTGCAGCACTCCAGCGCTTGCCTACTTGTGTTATTTAAAGAATTCAAAGAACGTCAGGTCAGTGGATATGATATAACTATAACAATCACATCATGCTCGGGTCAGAGGAGTGGGAGTCTTCTTGTGTTAGTGTTCTTCATTATGAAGCAGTTTAGGTGGTGATAACTGTTTAAGTTTAACTGCTACTAACTTGTTACTGCTGTGCTCAAAAAAGAGCAAACAATAAATAAACATCACATTGTTAATATTTTCTGTTTATTAATAAAAGACTTAATAAAAAAACTAAGTTCTAAGTTTCATCATCTATTATTCCATTACTTTTTTCTCATGTTTTAGTTTTTGGATGTGGTATCATTTCAGTATCGGTATTGAGATATTTAGGCAGGTATCGTATCGAAAGTCTTAAGTTTGGTATTGTGACCACACTACAGACGAGTGCTGGAGTTGGACGGTGCTGATATCTCAAAAACTGTGGACGAGTTACGCTAAGAAGATTTTTCAGAAAGCAAAAAAGTGAATAACAATGTTAATGTAGTTATAACATATTAATTACAGATCACTGTACAACAAAGCACGTGTTAGTCATCCACTGTGTCCTAATATTAAAGTATATTTATATTAAAGTTATTCTTACTTCTGTTGGCCATGAAGACCTCCAGGCCAGTGTTTTGTAACAGGTAGCGTCTGGCGAACACAGCTCTGATCTCGCTGAACATCCACTTCCCATGAAGACCCTCAGAGTACGCCAACACCTGAACACAAACAACAACATATTAAAGGTGCACACATGGACTTTATATTAACTTGGCTTCTCATCTTACATCTCATACACACTTAACATCCCAAAAAAATGAATACAGTTGTGTACAAAGGTTCTGGTGATCCACAACGGTGGTGGTAACTACATCTGGAGCTTAATAATTAAACATTAAATTATGTGTACTGTAGCACAGCACACACACATACAACAGGAGAAACAAACAATGCATAGTAATTAAAATTATTAATTAAAAATAAAGAAAATAACATGGTAAACGTTCTTCAGGAGAGAAACACTTCTCCATGAACTGAAGGCACAGTTACTGTTTACTGGGTTAAACAAATTTAACATAAAAAAATCAACAAATATATTTATGTTAGGCGGAAATATATAAATATAAATTAAATATATAAATTAAACAGGAATTTAACAAGTGTGCTCAAATTACAAACCCTGTCTGTACATGAACTGAATTATGTGTGTTATTTATTAGTGTTTTGTTAAGCTGTGGTATGTAGAACACTTCACTGATATGCTGTAAACACCCAGCTCTAAATCTTGCTGCCAAGAATTTGACATAATCTAAAATTAAACCCAATTAATTTTCTTCTTGTCTGTCAAACTTCGGAATAAATTAGAGTGCAAAGAAAATGAGCAACATAAAAATACAATAAACTGGAATAACTTTACTATTTATTTACTTTTATCATTATTTATTTATACACTCTTATATTTTAATGATTTACATAATGTGCATTCATCTATCCACTATCCATTAAATTATCCACACTGGAATTTGATATCCACTGTATAAGCATGACGACTTACGACAACTCATTTTATTTTAACCTGATTTTTGACGATGTACATCTTTCTTAAGTAATTACTGAAACAATCAGAAATATTTAAAAACTGAATTTAGGACAAAAGCTATCATAGAATTACAGCTTTTAGGTATATAATCTTTTACAAGCTCCAGATAAGAAATCAGTATTACAGAAACACCTTAACTAGATACAAATTTCTTAACGCTGTAGTAATTTTAGAACAACCCCAGCTGTGTCCTAACGTTTACTGTCAGTTTTCATATTTATACAGTATATTACTACACTGCGTCAGGCAGGATAGCTCACTGCCAGCATAACAATGTTGCATTTATTTATATAGCAAAACATTTTGACTGTTTAAATTATTTTTTCTGCCCAAGTCTAAATAAATAAATAAAATCCAGACACAATCTACACCAGCCCCTCTCACCGTGTGTTAATATTGACATAAACTTGTTAAATTAAATATTACAGTGATGGTGATGAATAACGAGGACACAGAGCTGAACGTGTGTGTGTGGCTGTTTATTAAGGTTAATAAGGCTGATGCTAACTCGCCAGTTAAAGTGTTTGGGAAATAGAAACTGAAACTACTAAGTGGCAATGCTCTGAAGCAGCAGGGGGCGCTGTGACAGTATTCTTACCTTGGCCTTTTTTTATAATCAGCCTATGTATTAGCTGTGAGGGAATCATTGCAGGCACACTGCTTGCTCAGAGCAGCTTGAATGTGAATTTAAACACTAATTAATAGATTATATATTATTTAAATGTATTTATAGTCAGCAATGGCATCAGTTTGTGAGAATATTCTGTCTGGAAACTAGAGCCTGGAATAAATGTGTTATTTCATTAAATCAGATTAATGTTTGAATTTGGAAGGCTCACAGTTTTGCTACACGTGAATATGTGAGAGGGGAGTAACGCACCTTAGCGTCGATCTTCTTAAAGGCAGGATCATCTTCATCCACCTCGAAATAAATCTCAGTGGTGGTGATGGAGAGCGTTCCCCTGGCAACGATCACAGGAGCCACAAGCTGGGCTGGTGTGCTCAGAACTACAGGACCTGAGAGAGAGCAGGCCAAAATTTAGCATCATGCAACACGTATCCATCTCTACAGCACGCTACACAGGTTTCAACAGACTGCGATGTCAGTGAAGTGATTTCGTTTCCTAATCAAACATGATTGTTAATTAGGCTGCAAATTACAAAGAAACAGTTCATTAATTCCATCAAATAAAGATTAAATTAGCGGAGTATGTTATACACAGTCAGACGCTGAATAGGGTTGATGAGTCTGGCCGCCGTGCAGCCGATAATTAGTTCGTTTAGGAAATCAGTGTTCGAACGGCGAGTATCTCATCAGCAGTGGCGGCAGCTTTGGAACTGCGGAGGAAGCTTCTCTAAACTCTAGTGCGGATTCAAAAAAAAGCAATTTCCATCCAGAAAGCTTCCTGCGTCTGGTGTTTGTTAGGGTGCCCATGAATTTTAGGAGGAAACTTGCCTCTGGAGGTAAATACTCGGGGCCGAAACGACGCTAGGAATGAAGTACATTTACAAACATTAATACGAACAACACAAAATACAAGATACATCACACAGAACACAGAACACACAACACTCGTCTATTAACACACCGGGGGCTCTTAATCCTAGTCCTGGGGGTCACAAGATGTGCTTTCTCTTATCTGTGCACCAGAGGGGAACCTTCAGGGTCTTCTAAAGTCCTACTGGAGTGGGATTAGTACTATATCTGGGGATGAGGTGTAAATTGAGTGATTACTGATGACCTCTGTGATTTAAATCCAGTATGAATCCGCAATGTCAGAGTGAATTACCTCCTGTAGCTCTACTAGACTGGGATTATTTGGACCAGAGAGGATCTGCTATCTGTAGTGAGTATGTAATTTGTCTGGCTGCTCTGTAAAGTATAAAGTATCACTGTAATTTTTCCAAACTACCCCAAACAGGATGAATCGATACATCATTGCATGAAAATTTAAATCAGCTTTGTGCAACAGGGGCCACATTTCACTACAATAACAACACGTTGTGCGACTACTCCGCATATAAACTAGCATCACGTGTAAAGTGGGTTTATTTAACTTATCAAGCGCTCAACATATAGATATTTAATTTTCTTTATCCCTGTAATTCATAATATTCTGTGATTTCTTGCTGTGGGTTTGAGAATTAGGGGTCACATTTAACTTTGTCTTGTGATCGTCTTCACGTCACCAACAGAAAATAAAGGAAGGCGCTGTTTTCTACACAGCCACCCTAAACAGTGCAGCAATTCAAAATTAGAACAAAAAGCTGGTGAACTGGAAGCAACTTCAGCCTCGTCTGTTTACGTTTACACGCCGTTGCTGTTAGATTACGGAGACGTGGGTTTAAGCAGGACTGTTATTACAGTACGAGCTTTGTGTGAGGAGAATTATTGGAGCTAGTTCACTCTGGAATTATTACTTAGCATACTTGCAAAAATGATAGACATACCAGATACATACTGGATTAACACATCCCCAGATAAAATACTAATCCAGTTCTTATAAAACACCAAACACTGAGTTTATAGTTCTAATATTTAACCAAACACGGAGTTTATAGGTCTTATAATCAGCGAAAAATGGAGTTTATTATTCACTAACCGTTATCTACCTCAATTTTACAGGAGGAAAAAATATTAATTGGTGTTTCAAGTATTTAACATGTTGTTTTCCAACCAAAGCTTAACAGTAAAATAAGAGTAGTGCTACAATACTCACTGATTTTAAACACACTGTGATCTAAAAACAAAAGATCAGTGTTTTAATTAATTCCCAGAATTCATTAGGTGTTCCCTGATGGTCCCCTTTCGTTGCCCCTCATATGTTGGGTCAAGTGTGTGGCTGACAGTGGACAGTGATACAAACAGAGTAAGTGACACACCTGCGAGATTATCAAGCTCCTTCTCCTGCAGCAGACTGACAGCGTCATCATCTCCCTCCAGCATCAGCTCAGTCTCGGGGTTCTGACTGACCACTGACTGGCTGCGGAATGTCTTCTTCGACTTCTTGTTCTCCTCTTCTTCAGGAGCTGCAGATACAGAAGAGAATTACAGCCAATGTTTATCAGAATCACTGGTTTTGTGTTCAATACATCAACTATTATCTAATTCTGTGAAAAGTCTGGACAGGAGGGTCCAGTGAAGAGCCACCTGACCAGCTCCACTCACAGATGTGTTCTGCTACTGTAGCTCAAGCAGAAGTACTCACAGCCGTATTATAAATAAAATTTATTTACATTTATTTAATAAAACCACTGACCATAATCCTCCAGAGACTTCAGAGACACATCTGAGTGGGTGGAGCCAAAAGCATTGCGTACAAATCTCCGCCTCCTGCGTAGGTCATCCTCCCAGTAGTCCAAACGCCAGAAATCGTGCAGCTGGCTGTGAAGGGGCAGAGCGGTGGGCTCAGGTTATACGAGGACACTTTCTTAAAATAGAATTTAATAATCCTGAACCCTCAAGTGCAAAGCAATCACTTTGTTCATAAACGTCTTCATGTTTCATCCATGTGACTTCATTACCAATATTCCCAGTTCACCAGTATGACGAGCAGGCACGGTGCTCATATCCGCACACTGACAAACACCTTTATGAAGAGTATAATATCCTCACTTTCACTGGGATTAAATTAGAGTGCAGAGATTAGCCAGTAGAACATTATCTCTCCATGCTGCTCTTAACGGCTGTGTTTGTGAGTACCTCTGCGACATCGTGCCCCACGCTCCGTGTTTATTGGTCAGGATGTTGAGGATCTTCTGTTTCAGCTGGTTGGCGGTCACATGGTCTCTGTGCTTGGCAGCACTGATCAGGTGATCGCACATCTTCTCCTCTTCTCTCCGGTCCGCGGCGTACTGAGCGCAGTTCGACTGAGGAGGGCAAATCCGAGGAGAGCGGGATCAGAACAGAGAGAACATAGAATTTACAACTTTACACTATTTGTGTTCCACACAGAGGAATTTGACCCCCACACTTAACACATCTGTGCAGTGAAACACACACTAGTAAACACACTAAAGGGGCTGTGAAACACCCACATACACACAAACACACAAACTAGTGAACACACACTACAGGGGCCATGAAACACCCACATATGTACGTACGTATGTACGCGCGCACACACACACACAAACACACTCGAGGGGGCAGTGAAACACCCACATACACACACACACAAACTAGTAAACACACATAATAGGGGGCAGTGAAATACTCATATACACACACACACACACACTACAGGGCCGTGAAACAACTACATACATACGTAAACACACACACACACACTAGGGGGAAGTGAAACACACAGACACACACAAGGGAGCATTGAAACACCCACATACACACATACATACACACACAGACACACACACGGGGGCCATGAAACATCCACATGCATACATCCATACATACATATATACATACATTCACTAGGGGGCAGTGAAACACCCACATACATATACATAAACACACACACACACACTCTAAGGGGCAGTGAACAAGGCACTTGAACAAGGTTGTGTCCTCTCAGGTTAGGAGATCAAACCGGCAACCTTCCGGTCACAAGTCTGGTTCACAAACCTCCAGCACACGACTGGCCCATAACCTCATAGCCCTCACTAAACCGAAGATAACACTGATAACAAAGCGTGATACGAATGTAGTTTATTGAATCCAACAACGTGTACGATGGGGAGAAAAACAACAAATCAAAATACAGAAAGACATGCAGACCCACTGCACAGTACATTTAGTGACTGTACAGGTACAGAAACGTCTGCTGACCTCGAACTCTGCATGCTTGTGGACGTCCTCGGCTCTCTGTCGGTTGAGGATAAACTCTGCCTCGTTGGCTACACGAACAATATGATCCTTCATGGCGTGACACAAAAGCCTGAAACGCACAAACTGCAGTCAGACAGCAGAAACAACACAGCACGTGCTCAGAGACCATTACATATGACTTTCTGTCCTCCGCGATTTCAGTCCTTCATCAGTTGTCTGACCACAGATCCACTCTTGGATGGATAGTTTTGGGTTGTGTATCAATCTAAAGCTAGCAGGGGTATAAAAAATGGCCCTAACCTACACAACACCTGATCAACAGCGGCCCTGTGGTGAGACGCTGAACATTGATAGATGAAGTAGAGATTTTAGTGGATGATAAACTAACAGAGTGTGTGCTGGGTGTATATGCCAAGCATGTGTTTCTACATCAGTCATAAAAACTGTATGTTCTTACCTGCCCTCGTTAATGAGCTCGATGAAGGCAAGTCCTGCATTCTTCTGAATGGAGTTCTGCCACTCCTGAAACATCAGATGAACAAAGAAAAGCATTTAGAAATCAATGCAATCATTTTCATTTCTTGCTTCCAAGAGGGAAAATAATCAGACTGTAACAGTGTAAGGAGAGTAACTCAGCTGATCATGCTTGTAGTGATAGGAACCCAACATTTGTTTCATGTTTAATGCCTCTAAAAGCTCCCTTAAAACAGAACAGCACTATTTTTAGATGGGAATGAATGTGCTACCTGATCGGTTTTCCCAAACGGTTTTGGCCTAAAACGTATTTTAAAACACTTTCAAGGTAGAAAGGTGATCTAAAGCAAAGCGGAACCCCAAAAAATTATCTTATGTGTATCAGCAGAACACATAAAAACCCTGAAGACACACACACACACACACACACACGCTTTCTTGTGGATTTGGATAACAAATAGAACTTCTGTGTTTGTGTTGTGAACACTGGACCTTTATAACTATACCATTTTCCTTAAAATCACTCTGAATGACTTCGTTTACATCTCTGTGATTTAACAAAACCAACCAGAGTTCGTTGGCTTCTATTATAAGTGTGTTCAGAGTTTTGACTAACTAGCAGCGTTGCTAGAGATCAAGTTATATAAGCCTGTTTAACGTGTAGCTGGTTAACTATGTTAGCATTGGCACATCCCCGTTAAAGATTCATTTTTTCTTTGTCCTTCTGTCACTTAAATTCTTTAGATTTTAGATTCGTTTTGTCCTATGAACGTGTGTTTTTAAGCTTTTGTTCGCCGGAATTGACCCTGTATTCGGTGGGAGGCAGCGTGCGCGCACGTTAGCTTAGCCTAGCGGCTACGACTAAAACACTACAGATTAAGTTTGATTTAGGCTTTTTCTCAGTCCAACACCAGTCAGTCCACTTTCATCTTAATGTCAAAAGTATTTTTTATCGTCAATTCTTTTGATAGAACAGCAACATCTAGTCCAATCGAACCGGTACCTGTAAGTTAGGTAGGCGAGAGGAGTTCGCTAGCTTTAGCATAGCTTAACTAAGAGGCTACTAAAGCTACAAACGCCACAGAACATTTTTACTTACTGGTTTCTGTCTTTCTAACATCAGACACTCGACTTTGTTTCCACAGAGTTGAGTTATTGCGATCGAAAGTCGTAAATAAGGCTTCTGTTAGTCAGAACTGAACAGGTTCTGTGGTAAACAGAGCTAAGCGAATGCTAACCGGCTACGCTCTAGTAGTTTAACGTTTAAAAGCTGGTGTTGGATTAAAGCTTTAATAATGACTGGATGGTGGACTGAAAATTGTAAAATACTTTTATTTATTTGGTGGGAATGTGAGCGAAATAAACTTGCTTTCGGGTTTGTAGTAACACAGCAGGAGCGGTGACGATACCGACACTAACCCAGTACCCAATACAGTCAGTATATAAAACAGATAAACAGCTGATTTAAATAGAACTGGGCGGATCAATACATAAATATCAATACTGATACATTTCGTTCTCCATAAAGAATCGATTCTTGCTCGAAAATACTAAAATAATTAATTTATTTAGTAGGGTGGGTGTGTACCCTGTCTTTCAAACTCAAACTCAGAAATTTACTACTAATAAAAATGTTGCCATAAATAATGATGTACTATAGGAACTACTTTTCTGTCCGCCTTCTTCCTCACACAGTGCAGTAGTGAAAAGTAGTGCGTACTACACAGTACATAAACGTGTGGTGGAGGTTTTATATATGAAGGTTTTTTTATTGTATGTTCTGTATATATGTTCTATATCATGCTGTTCTTACAACGTAGCACTCTGCAGGGATCAGGTGATCATTTGCCAACGGGCACCACCAAAGGTATAGGAGCGGGTCTGACATTGGACGGGACACACTTGCTTATATGAATCAAAGCCCACCCTATCCCTTAAATATTACCTATAAGCTGATTCTACTGTAGGTAAGGGAGTAAATCACTGTATGTATAGTGACGTAGAACATCATTAGTGGAATTACAGTAAATTATAAATAAATAAACAAATAAATAAACCAAATACAACATTATCTGTATGTAAGAGAAATCCAATTAAATATCACTTCATACACTAAACTAGATACTCCACATTACATGGAACTGCTGTCAGAAAACTTAAGCTTAACTTAAATGTCTGGATGATATACATATAAAACCAAAAATAATATTTTCTAACTATAATGCTGAAATTAAATGATAAAACAATGCATGTTGAGGTTTCCTGCCTAGACTAGACTAACATTAAGGTTAGACAGTAAGGCTGTGTCCCAAACAGCGCCCTCTGGAACAGACTGCACTACTTAAAGCACTTCTAACGATGGAGTCCTTTTAATAATACATTAATTTATTCATTTTATTTATTAAATTATAATTTTTTACGTATTTAGTGTAGTAGTTGTCTGTAGTTTGGGACGTGGAGAGTTTCAGAGTAACTTTTGTACTGAAAAAAGTTAGATAAAACAAATCCTTCTAGTCTGTTACCATAACAACACATTATACTAAATCCGCTTTTACACTGCGCTATCCCATGATTCAACGTGAGTCATTCTGAGGATTAAACGGTGGAGAGCAGTACGTCTGCTGTGTGTATGTAGCTACTGCTGGTGCTCTGCTGCTAAAGAAGTTGCGCTATATAAGAAATATTAAACTCCTCCTGAGTCTCTGAGTTAAAATCCAGGATACTTGATAAAACAAGCTCACGAACAGGATCTAAAATAAAGTCTGAATGGAGCTTTTAATGAACAGCAGGACGTGTACAGTGGTGGTCTTGTGCTAAAAGGATGTTGGTCAGATGGTGGACGCAGTGCGTCCGAGGTTGTGTGGATATTAAACACTTGCGTACTGAAAGAGCTTGACTGCTGTACCAGTCCAGCAGTGACCAGTGGGTCCAGTCTAGTATGTACTGACTATACAGGAGAGTTTTTTTCACCAATAAACAACAGCTAGGTCTGTTCTGTTACCATTTGTTATTATTGAGAATCACAAATTTCAAAAGTATCGGTATCAGGATATCAGTATTAGGTATTACTTGGTATTGGATGGTATCGCCCATCCCCAGTTCTCTTCACCTTACAGCTGTTTAGCCAGGACTGCTTATTTAAATTAGGAAAAATACAGAGTGGCCAATCAGAACAGAGACTAGGTACATATCCAGTCTTACAGGGAGAAGTAGAGGTTGGAAAATAGTCGGGAAAGACAATAAAAAATCTAGAACACGAGTTATTCCCATGCTGAACTATGTGTACCTGAGGAGTGAGAACAGTTACACGTCCACTGGATTTGCTTATTCACTGTAAACTGGAAAGTCAATACGTTTGCATTTCGGATGGCGCAGCAATAAGACCTGGATAATGTGCTATAAGATAGCAGACATATTGACAATCTGCTCCGTGGCTGTTTGCCAGGTTCGTATCAGGAGCGTAGAGAATGGAGGGAGGGCAGAACGCACTTAGCCTGAGCTGCTGATGGACGCATCACAGGAAGCTCCAGTTACCACCCTCTTCCTGCGGATCAATATTTTAGGTTCGGTTTCGTCCCTAGAGCACCTAATGGAGGACCAATATGGAGCCAAAGTAACACTATCCGAGCTGACGGGGGGTTGGCGGCAGACAGGATGACGGGAAAACAAGGAAGGGGAGGAGACGAGGTGGGGGGGAAGAGGACTCCAAGGGTGGGATGTTCTGAACTTCTAGTACTGGGATTACAGCAAAGACCAGAGGAAGAGAACTAGGAGAACTGGACAGTGGGGGCTTGTCTATGGTGGGCTTATTCAAAGAGAGTTATTATTTTGGTCCATTCAGACTCTTTCAGGGTTGATATCAATAAAGACCCTCTGGACAAACTTAAAGAACATCTTTAAATGGACTGCAGGACACAATACAGAGGGAAACGCAAACCAAGGTAAGCAACGATGCCATTTTTTTATTCTCACAAAATCTTTAGTCGCTGTCCAAAGAAAACCTTGCTTCTTCATTGTTAGCAATTAAAATGTTTTCTATCATTTAAACATAACAGCTGCTCCTAATATCCTGTGAGAGTTTCATGATGAATGGACCAATAGAAATGCTCCAAAATCAACTGAAAGTAAAGAATGTTTTTATCATATTTTGAAGACACTTGTTTTTGTTTGGATGCGATGACCAACAGTACTAAACATACGCTTTAGTAACTTGAGAACATTATTATATTTAAATAGCTATTTATTTCCAGACGGGAAGCTTTTATTTACTCAGTAAACACTTTATATTTAAATATTAATCAGTATTAATGGAGTATTTAGATACGTCAGTGTGTTTATTTTCGAAGCTTCTCCTAAACAACCCAGTATTATTATCAGTTCTCATCTTATACCTGCTTTGACTGCTCAGTACTTCATTAAGATAAATCAAGATTTGCTGCTGAAGGAACTGAACACATTCATACAATGTCTGGGGCGTCCAGGAGAAATCTGGAACCTAACTTTGTTCTTCAAACTGGATCAAGATCTGATCTACTTCTCTCACAATAACATATTCATGTTACTTTGTATTGTATGTCTGATTATTTACATCTGTTCTAATCAGATCTGCTGTTCTTACTGGTGAACGTACACTTATTGATCAGCTCAAGACTTTTGAACAGTAGTGTATATTTGTGTGACCTTTTTTTAAACTGGGATGAACTGTTATATGTAATACTCGTATATAAACGCTCACTGGCACTAATATCAACTAAGTTGATATTTACCCCAGACTCTTATTTACTTATAGTTATTTTTCATCAACTGAGAGATTAGGAAGTCTTTAAAGCTGGTATTGGTGTAGAGTTGGCGAACAGCAGCAGTAGCCATCAGGGCAGGCTGTCAGAAGGATCTGTGTCTGTGTAAACATTAGCAAATCCAACAAGATCTTAAGAGGGATGATGGTGGGACTGCGAAATGGAAAGCTGTTGTAGGAATTGTGGACTGCTGAAGCTTCAAACTCAAAATCAGATCCGTCATAGGCGTCGACCCATATGACCTTCCTGTATAAAACATAGTGTCGCAGTTTGAGGTATCTGGCTGTGTAAGGCTGGGATTGTGGGAAATGTAGTCTACTAATACTGTCTCGTTCAGAAATGCTTTCGTCATGCACACGGTACATGGGCAGAACAGATATATAGTATATTTCCAAAAGTATTTGCTCATCTGTCTTCACACGCATATGAAGATGAGTGACGTCCCATTCTTAATCCATAGGGTTTAATATGATGTCGGCCCAACCTTTGCAGCTTTAACAGCTTCAGCTCTTCTGGGAAGGCTCTCCACACGGTTTAGGAGAGTGTTTATGGGAATGTTGGACCGTTCTTCCAGAAGATCATTAGTGAGGTCAGACACTGATGTTGGACAAGAAGGTCTGGCTCACAGTCTCCACTCTAATTCATCCCAAAGGTGTTCTATCAGGTTGCGGTCAGGACTCTGTGCAGGCCAGTCAAGTTCTTCCACACCAAACTCGCTCCTCCATGTCTTTATTGAGCTGCTCTGTGCACTGGTGGGCAGTCATGTTGGAACAGGAAGGGGCCGTCCCCAAACTGTCCCCACAAAGTTGGAAGCATAAAGTGTCCAGAATCTCTTCTGAAGCATTAAGAGTTCCTTTCACTGGAACTGAGGGTCCGAGCCCACCTTATGAAAAACAACTCCACACCATAATCCCCCCTCCACCAAACTTTACACTCGGCACAATGCAGTCAGACAAGTACGGTTCTCTTGGCAACCGCCAAACCCGGACTCGTCCATCAGATTGCCAGGTGAAGAAGTGTGATTGGTCACTCCAGAGAACATCTCTCCACTGCTCTAGAGTCCAGTGGTGGCGTGCTTTACACCACTGCATCTGACGCTCTGCATTGTTCTTGGTGATGTAAGGCTTGTAATGCATCTGCTCGGCCATGGAGACCCATTCCATGAAGCTCTCTACACTCTGTTCTTGAGCTGATCTGAAGGCCACATGAAGTTTGGAAGTCTGTAGTGATTGAGAAAGTTGGTGACCTCTGTGCACTATGCTCCTCAGCATCCGCTGACCCGCTCTGTCATTGTACGTGTTCTACCACTTGGTGTCTGAGATGCTGTCGTTCTCAATCACTTCCACTTTGTTAGAACACCACTGACAGTCCACTGTGGAATATTTAGTAGTGAGGAAACTTCACCACTGGACTTGTTGTACAGGTGGACGTCCTATCACGGTACCACGCTGGAGTTCACTGAGCTCCTGAGAGACTCACTCTTTACTAATGTGTGTAGAAGCAGTCTGCAGGACTAGGTGCTGGTTTTATACACCTGGGATCATGAAAACGATTGGAACTCCTGAATTCAGTGACTTGGATGAGGGAGTGAATACTTTTGGCAATATGGTTTATCTCCTCATGTGAGAAATAAGTGAATAGATTACAGCATTAGTGTGGTGGTCTACTACCGGTCACTGTCTATAACTGCGTGAAAGACTGTTATTAACAGATATTCGCTGTTCTGTAATACGTATGAATATATACCAGTCCACAATATCAATAGTGGATAAACTATATATTATATATTAATACAATTTAACCATTTTATATATATATACAGGCACATAGGCATCTGTGTATGCATGTTGATGTATGTTAAGAAATTAGTTTTTATTTATTGGAACCTCTATATAGTTTATTCATTATGTAATCAGAGGGACGTGTGCCAGATATGACAGAGACTGTATGTAGCTGAGTGAGTGAGCAGCAGTCTCACCTGTGAGCACAACAGCATCACCAGCTCCACTACCGATGTGCTGGACTTCATACACACCAAGCCTATAGAGGAACAGAGTCAAGAGGCAGATATTAACACACACGCAGGCTTAGACACATACTGTACACACAGACAACATGACAAGCTACGAGTCTACTGGTCTGTACTGCAGGCTAAAGTATGTGGACACTCCCAATTACTGCGTTGCAGAGTTTTGGCTATATGCATCACTATTAGCTGTATGAACTTAAATAGATAATCATATCCACAGACAAACAGAGTCATTACGGTGGGCTGTACTAAAGAGCTCTGTACTGTCATAGGACGGTACATAGAGCTATTACTGTAAAAGGAAAGCATATATATATAAAAATCTGCTATCCTGTCTATACTCTGCATCACTCACCAGGGTGGTACTGTTTAAGATTTTACTGACACTGAATGAGCACTACTGTCCCGCCCCCCACCTCCCACACTGGCCTGCGCTCATATTTCTCTTACTGTTCTGGAGCTGCACCTTAAACAGTGCAGCAGGACTTCCTTACACAGTGGACCTGAGTGACCCTCCGCAGCTCGGGTTGGTTAGGGATCACAATAGATGTGAACTGGACATTCTTTTAACTGGACCATTCTTTCATCTAGATTTTTATTACTTTTTTTAATTATTATTACTTTTATTATTTTTTAATATTCTTTTTTTTACCATTTTAAGTTTCACTACTATATTTCTATCTATTTTTATAGATTTATTTTTACTTTTTATTCTAGATTTTAGTTTTTTATTCAGTTTTTATTTTTTTTCCTTTTACGATTTATCTTACTTAATTTTGTTTCTGTTCTTATTGTTTCTTTTACATTTTAAGTAATCATTAAAATTCATTTTATTTTCAATCCCTTTTGTTTTGCAATTGTAATGCTCGGCTACATTGTAAATGAGGGTCTCCCTCAATGTACTCCTGTGTGAATATAAAGGG
Source organism: Megaleporinus macrocephalus (assembly GCA_021613375.1). Classification (NCBI taxonomy): domain Eukaryota; kingdom Metazoa; phylum Chordata; class Actinopteri; order Characiformes; family Anostomidae; genus Megaleporinus; species Megaleporinus macrocephalus. The sequence goes on along the minus strand of CM038720.1, from coordinate 41,873,644 downwards.
TGATTGATGGATTGAAGTCCAGCTGAACTGCGCCTGGACATAGAGTGACCACACTAGACAAAAAAACTGGACTTGGGGGGACAAATGTGCTCGGATACGGTACGAATCACATAATGTGAGTAGATTAGATAGATCTGGCAGACCCGGGAGTCTGGGTTCTGTAGAAAGTCTTCAGAGAGGAGTGGAGATGTTTAGTGGAGATGTTAACTGCCCATGGTTTTAGGAAATGATGTCCACATACTTTTGGCCATATATATCATTACATCATTATATAGCTTATGTTTACGTTGTGATACTGTACCAGCAGTAATTATAACAACCATATCAGACAAACATGTAAGACAAGACAGTCAAAACAAGACAGCAGCCTGAAAAGAGACTCTGACGTACAGAGAGATGAGTGAAAATAAAGAGAAAATGAAAAAGAGGAGTGAGGGAGAACGACAGACTGTGATAAAAGACAAGAAGCAGGTGGAATCTGTGCTAGTGGAAGATCTCTCTAGTTTCTTACAGACTCTACTCATCAGGCAGTCTTTTGGGCACCTCTGGTTAAAATACATGTCCTGTTAATCTTCCAAGTGAGAAACGTGAACGTGAAGAAACATTAAACATTATACTTTATATTCTATGGCCAAAGATCACTATGTGCAAAGCCACCACTGGACTCTGCAGTGGTGTAAAGCTCCACCACTGGATTCTGGAGTGGTGTAAAGCTCCACCACTGGACTCTGGAGCGGTGTAAAGCTCCACCACTGGACTCTGGAGCGGTGTAAAGCTCCACAACTGGACTCTGGAGCGGTGTAAAGCTCCACCACTGGATTCTGGAGTGGTGTAAAGCTCTACCACTGGAGTGGTGTAAAGCTCTACCACTGGACTCTGGAGCGGTGTAAAGCTCCACCACTGGATTCTGGAGTGGTGTAAAGCTCCACCATTGGATTCTGGAGCGGTGTAAAGCTCCACCATTGGATTCTGGAGCGGTGTAAAGCTCCACCATTGGATTCTGGAGCGGTGTAAAGCTCTACCATTGGATTCTGGAGCAGTGTAAAGCTCCACCACTGGATTCTGGAGTGGTGTAAAGCTCCACCATTGGATTCTGGAGTGGTGTAAAGCTCCACCATTGGATTCTGGAGCGGTGTAAAGCTCCACCACTGGACTCTGAACCAGTAGAATTGTTTTCTATGGAACAGAACCAAAATGTATAATGTCAAACAGTAAAGTTTGGTGGAGGAGGGATAATAGTCTGGGGTTGTTTTTCAGGGTTTGGGCTCCTTAGTTCCAGTGAAGGGTGATGTTAATGCTATAGCTACAGTTAATGCAAAACATCTTAGACAAATAGGCTTAGCAAATGTGCTGTGGTTCTTTTGTCTCCAAATGGTAACTGAATGGCTTCATAGCCTCATTTGCTAGCTTCTCCATGCACATCACACATAATATATGTGGGATATTAGCATCCTCAATTGCAATGAATCCATGTTTTACGTAGCTGTCATACTTTCAACTACATTTCACTTTCAGGGCCGACATAAGACTTTCACAGTGACTTTAGCAAGTTATTAGCACCTTTTCCTGCCAGTCCTATATCTGGAGGTGGCTGAAAATAACCACATCACGGATTGTGAGGTTCTCAGAGCTTTAGCGCTGGGATTTCCAGCATAGGTGTGCATATGTGACAGCTCAGAGTTACTGGGATATAATTTCCAATACTGCACCAGAAAGAACTCTGAAGTTCTCCAACAAGCTCTTCTCCCAGGACAAGGCTAATCCTCATCTCACGAAAAGGGATCTTCTAGAATGACCAAGAGGTCACTTGTACAGTGTGAGGGCAAGGGGTAGGGGTTCAAGCCCTCCTTGGGGATTTAACTCTGAATGGCCTGCAGCCTAATGCTTTGGGAACCTAAGAAATTTAGAAGCTGGCAAGTCTAAACCAGACTCAATTTCATGCTCACTTCATGGATTCTGCTGTTTACGAGTGCAAGTCTGGTATTTAGGCCTCTATAAAGTTCAGAGCACATAAAACCCACAACGACAAACTGCTGAGCCATACCTGCTCAAACGTTCTCCCCCATTAACAGCTCTTCATTGGGGGTTATTAGTTCCTTTCCTGAGTTTTATTTTTTGAAGACACATGCCAACGTTGCAGTGTCGGTTGGCTTGTTCAGCTCCAGCTTTAAGATGTGAAGCTTTCCTTTATGAAGTTTAGGAATTCTGACCTCATACCTGAATCCAAGGAGCTGTGTGTGTATGGGGCAGCCAGCGGTGCAGACACACACATACACACATGGCAGACAGTGTGAGACTCCACAGACAGACGCCAGCTAGAGAGGAAAAGGAGCACAATACAGCACCTGTACCTTCAATCAGCAACTCCTGCCCATGGCTACCTAGCAGGGTTCTGGACAGGAAGGGCGCAAAGTCCACAAAGATCTCCCTCAACAGGGGGGCCACCTTCTCCAGCGCACGCTCCAACTTAGTGGTTATGCTGTGAGAAGAAAGAAAGAAAGAACGAAAGAGATGAAGATGTTAACATGCTGCACAGACAGAAATAGAGAAGCTTCACATTAGCTGTGCACAAAGATATAAGCTACATACTACAGCACCACCCACCCCTTCCAGCTCCAGTCGGTTAGTACTTAAGAGTTAATGGGTTATTGGTTGAGTACAGCGGTCCTGGTGTACCTGTCCCTGAGTGCTGGAGTGCCAACTAACCAACTCACTGCTCTTTTAGAGTTTATTCTTCTAGAGTGCATGCTTCTCAATGCTGAAGCAACAAAGTACATTCGAATGGAGAAAGTAGTTCCGGTTACATTCACTGGTTAAGCTCACCAGACAAAAAAACAGTCACTTGTGCCTAAAACGTCCCTACTTCACGGCCATGAATAACAGCTATGATTTGATTTGGCATGTACAGGACAAGTTTCCGGAGGAGACATCAACGTTCAGCCACTCTTGCATCCAAGAATTCCACAGTTCGGTCAGATTCCTTAGAAGCCAATCTTGCCATCTTACTCGCTGTTCCAGGTCAAATCTAGAGACCAATCCAGATGTGTCAACGCTCCTACCAGTCAGTCACATCTGCAGCCTGTCAGTCTGAGAGCTGTCATCTTGGAATACAGTGATCGGAATGTTATGTTCTTCAGTAAGACGAAGAGCAGAAGGGCCAAACCTGGTTGTCCAGAAGCTCAGTGTGGTCCAAGTTACTGACAACTCAACCAAGGAACATCATAGAGCTCCTCCAGCCTGAACCACACCATTAGCACCCACTCTTCACTGAAGGCCTCCTGAGACCCAGCACCACTCACATATAGACAGAAACCAGATTCATCTGACACGTCTCCAGGTATGGACAGTCCAGTTTTTGTGTATCTTCATCCACAGTAACTTTAACCATGTGACTTTGTGAGCAGAACTGAGGCCTCTTGCCTGCCTCTCTGCTCCATAAGTTCTGGGTATGTGATTCCCTGTGGAGACTCATTGGTGTGAAGAACCTGCGTTGACCTGCGCTGGAAGTGATTTTTGTTCACACACTGGCGATCCCTGTCCATCAGTTTCGTCTTTCTGACACAGTTCTGGTGGGAACTTCTTGTCGGCTGGGATTTCTGCTACTGCTGGTGACCCGTATGACCACATGCTTCCTTATACCTGCAAACTCAGCTCCTTCCTTCACACTGTGGCTCAAATACAGTCACATCTTGTCTCTGATCAGACATCTGTTTTCCACACACTGCATAAGACATTCCCTGCACTGTATCAGCTTTTCTCAGTCTATCAATCCTGTCACAGGTATTTACAGCTATGTAACCCTCTTGTAGCGCCATCTGCAGGAGCGTGAAGTCCCTACCACCTTAAACTCGCAAGGTGACTATTTTTTTTGTCCAGGGAGCTTAAATATGCCTGCGATAACCCTATAGGGTGAGTCTCAGGACACACTTACATTTAAAAGAAAAGGGTAAATGATGTATCTGAATACCCCAGCGAGTAACGGGTAAGGGGGTCTATCTTTTAAGCTATGTCCTGAACATGGCTGCCATCTTGAAAGCTGCCATATTGGATCAAGGGCAGATTTGTCCAATGGGAAGGTGGTCGTGTAGCAGATCAAAGAAGACCAGAGCTGTCTCAGAAATTGATTGATGCAATCAGATTTGTAATATCTCTTGTGGTTCAAATGATATCAACACAGAAAGTTACAACAACAACCACATTGAACAACATGTTCAGTACCTGGTGCTGAACTGCACCTTCAGATCTGTGTTCAGCATCAGGGACAGCACACTGAACATGTTGTTCAATGTTGTTGTTGTTGTTGTTGTTGTTGTTGCAACTTACTAACATGTTCTGTGGAAGTTATTAACTGCTCAGTAGCTTCTATTATAAACTGTGTTTTACTGCTTTTCTGTTCTTGTACAGAGAAACGCTGCACAATTCATTTACCTAATAATCAGTAGTATGATACACACACGTGACAGACAGTGATTAGTTTAAATCCACTTCTCAAAATCTGCATCATAAACTAGTTAAGATGCAGACAAAGTAATCTAAGACGATCTGAAATGATCCATTTCAGAGAAACCTCAACTGGAATTGTTTATAGTGGTGTTGATGGGAACCAGACGTCTGAGCTCTAAAAGCTTTGGGTAGTTCTGAGATGAGCTTTTGGGCTAAAACATACTTTGTAAATACATACAAGGCTTTGCAGAGCTCACTTCAGCTTTCCCACTACAGCTGGTCCAAAACCACATACGACTGAGTGGACTTCCAATGTTACTCGTCTATAAAGCTCTAAATAATCTAGAACCTGCTGCATCACAGAACGTCTCTCTGTTTCTGTTCCAGCTGCTGATCTTAGATCTGCAGATACTGACCTTCTGTACAAACACCTTCACTAACATACAGAGAACCTGGAGAACCTCTTTCAGCTCCTCTGCTTCTAAACTGTGGAGCTCAGTTCAGCTTTTACTAGACAGTCCAGCTCAGAGTCTCTTTACTACACGCTTATAAACGTCTCTCTGTAACTCAGTCACCTTTACTACACGCTTATAAACGTCTCTCTGTAACTTAGTCACTTTTACTACACGCTTATAAACGTCTCTCTGTAACTCAGAGTCACTTTTACTACACGCTTATAAACGTCTCTCTGTAACTCAGAGTCTCTTTACTACACGCTTATAAACGTCTCTCTGTAACTCAGAGTCTCTTTACTACACGCTTATAAACGTCTCTCTGTAACTCAGAGTCTCTTTACTACACGCTTATAAACGTCTCTCTGTAACTCAGAGTCTCTTTACTACACGCTTATAAACGTCTCTCTGTAACTCAGAGTCACTTTTACTACACGCTTATAAATGTCTCTCTGTAACTCAATCACTTTTACTACACGCTTATAAACGTCTCTCTGTAACTCAGAGTCACTTTTACTACACGCTTATAAACGTCTCTCTGTAACTCAGTCACTTTTACTACACGCTTATAAACGTCTCTCTGTAACTCAGAGTCACTTTTACTACACGCTTATAAACGTCTCTCTGTAACTCAGTCACTTTTACTACACGCTTATAAACGTCTCTCTGTAACTCAGAGTCACTTTTACTACACGCTTATAAACGTCTCTCTGTAACTCAGTCACTTTTACTACACACTTATAAACGTCTCTCTGTAACTCAGAGTCACTTTTACTACACGCTTATAAACGTCTCTCTGTAACTCAGTCACTTTTAATACACGCTTATAAACGTCTCTCTGTAACTCAGAGTCACTTTTACTACACGTTTATAAATGTCTCTCTGTAACTCAGTGCTTCATTAACACTCTACATCATTAGTACTTATAAAACTGATCTGTGTGTTTATTAACACTCAGTTTCTGCTGTTACTGATGAAAACTGTCTGTAAAGAACTTTGAGTGCTCAATAAATAATAATAATAATAATAACAATAACAACAACAACAACAACAATAATAATAATAATAATAATTTTTATATTTATTATTATTAATATTATTATTATTGTGTTGTGTATGATAGCATTTGGTTGCAGCATATTTAACCTCAGCATGATTACCACTACCATTAAAAGTCAGATGACCTGTTTAGGCTCACTGGCTGTTTTGGATTATAAATAAAATATCAATATTTGTATTGTAGATCTCACTACCTCTGGTTACCATCACCACCACTGAAAATAGACACGCGAGTCCACAATGAGACACTTCACATCAGATAAATGACAATGAATGACCATATTTGCATCTTAACGACTAAATTACAAAGATATTTTGCAAATTGTCCTTTAATTGGCTCGTCTGGAACTGAACCATGTGTACTGGAGCACTACAGTCTTCAGAGCAGGGCTACTCCAGGACCAGCTGTAATGTTAATGCAGCTTACAAGCATCAGGATTCTTCCACAAGGGGGAGCTGTGGAGAGGGCTTCACAAACACTGCTACAATAGCACCCCACCCCTACAAGCTGAGCTAACCTACACTGAGGATACAGGCTGGTGGATGCTCCGACGCCAGACCCGGGGGTCTGAGGGACTGAATGAGGACAGAGGCAAAGCAGAGGGAACGGGACACTGAATCCAGGCTACGGGCAGCTTGAGGAGCTCATGGTTGCCCCTGTTATGAAGCAGTAAGCCGTAAAGAAGGAGAAGGAAGTGATTCAGTCCCACTTCAGAATACGGAGAGCCCGTTAAGCTGATCTCTGTTTCATCTCCAGAGCAAAGCTGATGGAAATATATGAGAACGTACTTTGCTGGGCTGGTCTTGCTCATGCAGTGGGACTGAATCAAAGATAAGCGAGGCAATGGGGCAGTGCAGGGGGGGCAGTCTGGCAGCTAAAGGCTACTCCCACCAGCATCCACCTCCCTGACAGACAGGAGAGGCAGCAGAGAGAAGAGTGTGTGTGGGGGGGGGTGGAGGAAGTGTTTGTGGGATCTATGTCTTACTTTCACTGGCCACTTTATTGGAAACATTCACCTTGTTAGCCCACCTTCCTTCATTCATGATCAGTTTTTTTTCAGCCTCTCTTGGTCAGATATTTAGAAGTGACTGGCTCTCATCATGTAAGTATTAAAAAATCAGCCCAAACGCCAAATAATATCTGGCTAACAGCGTCAACTGACCACTGATGAACTGTGAAGGACAACTATGGTATACTTTTATACAGTACTGTGCAAGTCAATGACCACCCATCAGTTTTAAAACTGGGTTACTTGAATCTTCTGAAGCCTGAACTTTAGAGATGTGGAGATAATCTCATCAGATCTCACCGAAAAACTCAAAACGAGTCACCGGAAAAGAGTGGAAGCTGCAATAAAGGCGAAGGACGGGCACGCTAAACACAAAAATATATAAAAAAGAAATATAATAAGAAATATAATACATACATTATACATTCAAAACTTTAACTAACATCTGGACATCAAACCCATGAAGCTGCGACTTCTGCACAGAACTGTTGGTACACATAGTGAAGAGAAGTACAAGGTGTTTCTAATAAAGTGGACAGTGTCTATATATAATATATACAGAGAGGATGAGAGAGAGAGAGAGAGAGAGAGAGAACGAGAGAGAGAGAGAGAAAGAGAGAGACAGATATACTATATGTCCAAAAGTTTAAAGACACCTGTCTCTTCTGAACAAGGCCTTTTCTCTTCTGGGAAGGCTTTACACTACATGTTGGAACATTGCTGTGAGGATTTAATGGCACCCAGCCACAACAGCAAGTGAGGTCAGGATGAATATACCCCTTTATAGCACCCTGAGTCTTGGCATTGGGGACCTCATGCTCACATGTAATGAAACAGCTGTGTACAGGAGTTCAATAATTAGGAGGGGTGTCTGGATACTTTTGGACAGATAGTGTAGATAGATAGATAGATAGATAGATAGATAGATAGATAGATAGATAGATAGATAGATAGATAGATAGATAGATAGATAGATAGATAGATAGATAGATAGATAGATAGATAGATAGATAGATAGATAGATAGATAATCAGGGAGGTCGGAGCCATCATGTTTGTAGGGCTGAGTACTGGACTGGTTGAAACTTCCTTGCCTAAGACACTGTCCTGCATCTCTGGGGGCTGTCTGGAATCCTGCCAGTGAGCTAAAGGATTTGAGCTCAGGTGGGGTCAGGCCGGTTCGCAGTGGACACTGGTCCACTTCACAAAAGGCACTGCAATACAAATTAGCACAGACAGCAATTATAGGCACTTTACAGTTAGACACTGTTTCTCAGGCTAGCATGTAACAGAACGCAGTGAGCTCAGCTTGCTTTACATACGAGCTACGTAGCCCAAAGAATGACTACCTGTTTACCTGTATTTCTACATAACGTAGAGCTCACATTAAACACAGTACTACACATTCTTACATGACACATGCTTTCATCTAACTAGCAAGCTTATTTATTTAATTACTTATTTATTTATATTTTTTATTCATTGCACTCAAATCGCACCACCAAGGTCGCTTAACATGTAGCTCAGTATGTCAAACATTCCCACAAACATATTTTGCATGATGTTACACAGCGCAATGATGTTACTTGGGTGCAGTGTGCCATCTAGTGGTGGGCGGCGGAGTGACAGGCAGGTCTGCCAGCCTTTTGCTGCGATTGTAAACACGCCCACGGTGTCTGAGCACCTTCTTTCAAATACGCACAACAAAAGAGGCAGACAGGCTTTCATCATGGCTGATTCCTGCACGAGGGAGCTACAGTAATGCTCAGGCTGGGAGTGCAGGGGAGGGAGAGAGCGAGAGAGAGAGAGAGAGAGAGAGGGAAAGAAAGGAGGACAGCAGAATAAAATGAACACGGCAGAGGAGAGGTCAAGTGGAGGGGAACGCAACACAACAAGCTGAACGGAAATAAAGGATGACTCACTTCGCCTGCCGTACGAGCGCGTGAAAGGAGAGAGGGGGGTTTGGGAGGCGTTTGCTGAGAGAGGGGGGGAGGAGGAGGAGGGTGAAGAGAGGGGAGTGTGGGAGGGCTGGAGATATGGAGGTGATGGAGGGGAGAGGCTTCAGGAAGGAGCTGCACCTCATGTTCTCCACCGTGTCCTCCGGCATGGGAGCCACCGTCTGCACGGCAGGCAGGTTTTTACTGGTAGCTCCGTTCACGAAGCTGGAGGAGGAGGAGGAGGACGAGGCAGAGTCTGTGGCGCCTGCAGGAGAGGGCAGAAAGCCTGGTTTAGAGATAAACACACCCGAGCGCTGGTTTTAATCTGCGGGCCAAGGTGGCGCTGTTTTCCTTGCAAGCTTTGATACAAAATATAGACAAACTCCAAAATAGCAACTTTACAGGAGAGACTAAAAATTAACTTATTTTTAATGCAGGTCTATGGAAGCAGAATATTTCCCAAAAGATTTTGGAGCATTTCTATTGGTCCAACTTTCACAGCATGTAAAAGACCACTGTTGTGTTGAAATGATGCAGTAAAAATTATTATAATTTTCTTTTTATTTGGTCAGCGATGAAATGTTGTGATAATTATTTATAAAAATGAAAAAAAAAAAGCTTGTGTGCAAAATGCATTCCAGACATAACTAGGTATGTTTACTTCTCAGTCACTATGAAATGATTGATCTGTTGATCTGTTGATAGATAAATGGTTACAGGCATGTTGTGTGAATTTACATTCAACTCTATTTAATCAGCTACACGGTGCTGTATCTGTTAGTAAATGTAAACAGCTAAATGATTAAATCGTGTTCTGGGCTGGAGAAGCATTGTTGTGGGCCAGGAGTTGCAAAAGTGTCGCTTCAGCTCTCATGTTTGATTTTGGTGATGTATTTCAAACAATTCAGTCTATCTGAGCTCCAGATTTAAAACTGAGAAGCAAAATTTGGATTTTTATTAAACTATTCTGTAAAGCTGATGGTATGTTTGTAGTAAAAAAAAAAAGTTTTGAGTACAAAATGCAAAATTACATGTTTTGGCTACAGTGGGAAAAACTTGCCTGTTTGTTTGTTGGGCAGATTCTTATTTTTTAATTTTGAAGTTTTGTCGCTGTCCAAAGAAAAACATGGCAACTTTACAAGAGAAGACAAAAACATACTTCCCTTTAATGTGAGTCAATGGAACCAGATTTTTGACCATGCTATTTTGGAGCATTTCTATTGGTCCATACGTCATGAAACTATCACACACAATGTAAACGGCGGCTATAAAAAACAAGCGAACTGCGAAACACTACAGCATTCAGAGTTCTCCAGAACAACACTTGAGAATAAAGCAGCCTCTCCAGCGGAGCTCTGTTCTGGAGATTTAGGCTATTACCAAAGCAAAAGAAGTCCTTATGCTTGTACGAACGCCGCACTGGAACAAATCTCTAACGTTGGCTGATTATTACCGACACCCAAAAAAGGCATTCAGGACATTTCTACTCACTCACTGATAGACTAGCTCAGTAATAATAAGTAACAATCCTAAAAAATAACAATAAAATAATTAAACACATCAAATATCAACCTGACGCATTTACCGTTCATGCACTAGTGCTAGAGTTAATTTACCCTCACCTGGAAGACTTCTTAAAGAGTTCTCAAGTTTTTTATTCCTCAGTAACAGACTTTAACTGCAGACGGTAATAGATAAACCAGAACGTCTAGAACACTCACAGCGTAAATAAATAAAAATAAAAAAAATAAATAAAAAACTCAGAGTAACTAACACCAAGAGGGACTAAACTGGTATACAGCCCCCCCTTATATTTCGCCCCAGGACTGTGTACCTGTCGTGTTAATCATGCTCTTAGGTGTCGCAGTGGCAGCAGCGAAGATGTTAGGTGTGCTGCCAGACGAAGGAACAGTGCTGGTGGTGGGAGTGCCAACAGTGTTCACAGCAAGACTGCCCGGAGGAGGCTTCTTCACTGGTACAACCACACTCCTGTTAGAGAGACACACACACACACACACACACACACACACACACACACAGGTTAGATCAAACAAACATTTTCATTTCTGAATAGACAGCAGGGTAAGAGAAGTAATCTAGCCATTCACTTGTAACATCTCATACCAGCAGAACATTTAGGAACGTTATTAAAAATTAATTGCAGTATTATTTAAAGTATTAAAAACAAACAGCGGGTAAGTAAACAGGAAAACACATAACATCTAAACACTGTTCAGCTCTACCACTTCTGCTGGGCGGGTCAGTCCTAAACACAGTAAATTACTGTGCAGCTGGTTTGTATACTGTATGTGCATTAATCTGTATTAATCATATCAGCAGATACAGACCCCGGAACCGACTTCATTAAAACATCAACCCTCAACTGCTCCCCGGGTACTGTTAATAGGGCTGCTTACCACTCCGGGCAAGTGTGCTCACTGCCCCCTAGTGTGCATGTCTTCACTAGAGTGTGTGTGTGTGTGTGTGTGTGTGTGTATGGGGGTGTTCACTAGTGTATGAGTGTGTTTGTTGTGTTGTTTTTTTTTGGGAGGGGGGGGTGTTTCACTACCCCTTGTTTGTGTGTTCACAAGTGCGTGTGTGTGTGTGTGTGTATGGGGGTGTTTCACTGCCCCCTAGTGTGTGTGTATATGTAAGTGTTTCACTGGCACATAGTGTGCGTGTTCACTAGTGTGCGAGTGTGTTTTTTTTATTTGTTTTTTTTTGGGTTTTTTTTGTTCACTGCCCCTTGTTTGTGTGTTCACTAGTGTGTGTGTGTGTGTGTGTGTGTGTGTGTGTGTGTGTGTGTGTTGCACTGGCCCCTAGTGTGTGTGGGCGTTTTACCATTCGCTAATGTGTGTGTTCACTAGTCTGTGTTTGTATGTTGGTGTTTCTCTGCCCCTTAGTGTGTGTGTGTTTGTTTCACTGCTCCCTAGTGTGTGCAAATTGTGGAGGTCATATGTCTCTGTGTACAAACACAAATGATAAATATTTCTAAATTCTATATTCTGATTGTAAACTGCTGTATTTTGGATATGATGAATCAAAGTCCAGAGTTCTATAAGTGGTCATGGACCAAGACACCTCCAAAATAATTAAACACATCAAATATCAACCTGGTGCATTTACCGTTCATGCACTAGTGCTAGAGTTAACTTACCCTCACCTGGAAGACTTCTTAAAGAGTTCTCATAAGTTTTTTATTCCTCAGTAACAGACTTTAACTGCAGACGGTAATAGATAAACCAGAACGTCTAGGTAAATGGATCTGATGAATCAAAGTCCAGAGTTCTGCAAGTGGTCATGGACCAAGACACCCCCAAGTCAAGGTACAGAGCTGATTAACAGTTACAGGACCTGCTTGGTTTTGCTGCCTAGGTTGTTTACAGCAGTTTCTAAAAGCTGAGGTTCACATACTTTTGTCAAAAATTACTTTAATACTCACTTCAGAACAGGAATTTAAACTGTTTACTATTTAAACTTATTTATTTATTCTGTTCTCTTTATCTACTGGTATGAGATCTGATCATGTTTTAGGCTTTAAGAAATAATAAAGGGTTCAGAAACTTTCAAGCTGCACTGTGAGATTTATTGAGGGTCGACACTGAAATTCAATACCAAGTTCTTTAAAAATGGCTTATAACTAAATCCGTGCTTGGTTGTGTAAATTACACTCTGTATGCAACGTCAGCAGATTAGTCAGCAATCAGCTGCAGTGAAGTCTTTTTCATCACCACCAGTTCAGATCAGGTTTAAACCACACCCACTTCCAGTCTGTTAGTAAAAGAAGGAATCCTAGCTGGAGGTACTGGTACAGATACCCAGCCCTAGTCAACACTATCAGTTCCACCAACTAATGGTCTCCTCAATGGACGAGCAGAGCACAAGCAGAACCAAGTAGCTAGAAAAGGAGCTTTTGATAAAATATTAACCCTTTGTTATCAATTATTCATATTTAAGGAGCTCATAAATGATGTACAGTATAATCTGGGGCATGTTTTATTTATCAGGTTTTCTTAATTGGGAAGAACAAAGCAGATCAGTGTTCTGGGGAGGTTTGAGTGTGTGTTTGTGTGTACTGCAGATTCCACACACAAAAGCATGTGTGTCCCAAAGGCTACAGAGCCCATAGGCAGCAGAGAAAAAGCTTAAACAGGAAGTGGAGCTTAGAGGAGGAGGAAATGTTCAGCAGGAGAACACAGCAGCGACCAGAGACCCAGAGATCTGGAGATCCAACGCTGCCAAAAATAAAGGATGAACTAAAACTCACCTCACTTTTAGAGGAGTGAGAGGCTCAAAATAGTCCAAACACGTATCTAATGTAATTTAAAGTATGTGTCAGGCAATAAATCAATAAACATAATGATCAAAAACAGACAGACTTGAGCTTGAACAGTTGCTGACTTGACTATTAATCAGCCAGTTACTCCCTTAGACGAGACGAAGTCTAGCCATTCACTCAGAACAGTCTTCCTTATATACACAATTTCATAAAAGTTTGGACCAGGTTCTTCTTATGTGTACTATATGAATAGTATTAATATTAGTGAATAAGTGTGAGGAGATCAGAACTATAGAATAGTCGGTATAGAATTATTGCTGGAGCAGAATTAAACATCTGGCTGTGTTTAAAGAATGTTTAGAGGGTCTTTTAGAAATGAGCTCATTTGCTCTGATGCAGGTTTACATACTTTGAACATTCTGACCAGCAGCTTCATGAGGAGCCACATGAGCTGCTTCTCTAACAGGACTGAAGAAGATAGTGTAGATGCTGAGATCTTGTTCTGATAAACAGGTTTGGTGGTTTTATAGCTCTTATAAAAATATACATTCTCATTTTTACATTTAAATACACTCAAATGTTTGTTTTAGTAATATCTGTGTACATGGGCTCCAACTTCACTGTTTACACTCGTCTCTCAACACATTCAGATCTAAACATCTTTATAACTATAAACATATATATTCAGGTAGGTGTGTCAAAGCTTTTGACTGGAAGTGTAGTTTTTATAAATAATGATACAGTTGTAAAACTAAAAAGCTATGATAAGTATCAATATTCAATAGTATTAATTACCACTGTGATAACATTTTGGCTATATCTTTTCTAATGTGACACTGGGTTGCTATATAAATTGCTATATGCTATAAAGATTAAACAAAATACTTCATTCGAATTATATCACCACCCCTAACTCTGGCAATAAAATCCTAATTTCAAAATAATGTGAATGTACAGCATCTTGGATGTTTATATATGTAAGCCTGGCTCTGCTAACCCAGGTTGTTTGCAACTTGCATGAAATACAGTTTCATTTGAGGTGCATAACATAAAGCCTCCTGCAACTTATAAGAATCTTGATTAAAATGGAACGGTTGCAACCAGCTTAACCACATACCATGTGACCTTGTTCACCAGTGATATCATTTCAAGCGACTAGTTTCAATAAGACAATAAAATAAAACAGAGCATGTGATGTAGGAACATTGTTGGTGAACCAGCGTTGATTCTGTTGGTTGTATTAACTACAGGGCGAGTCAAAAGTATTAGGACACACTTTTATTTTAGAAAGGAAAGTGAAAATGATGTATCTGAATAGCCCAGCACGTAACAGGTGAGGGGACCTATCTTTTAGACCAGGGGTATTTAATTAGAGTCAGTAAGGTCCAGTTAGAGGAGATCTCCTCAGGCGGGTCTGGACCAACATCATCTCTAGCGTGTGTTCTGATTCAGTGGTGTATCTGTTTACTGAAGTAGTCTAGTATCAGCATCTTATACCATCAGCTACTGAAACACCAACACATCATACATACCGTTCAGTATATTTCAGTATATTTACTGATTAAATACTGAACTGAATGAATTATTTATAAACTAATAATAAATGTTTTTCTTTCCTCACTTTAATAAAACAAGCTACATTTAAAAAAAAAATCAGAAAAAAGCATCTTAAAGTGTTTATTTATAAAGAAAGTAAATAAATGTGTGTCTTCTTGTTAACTCAGCTTCACAGATTAACATGTTGGTTGTACAGAGCGGTGTTCTCCAGAACTAGACGAGCAGATCCATTCCAGAACCGTTCCTGTTAAACACTCAGTTCTCTCTGTTCACTTTTTTGTTTTTAGAGCTCGTTTTTCTCTCTGACTCGCTTTAGTCTCCGGCTGCTGCTCCTAGCTTAGTAACTCGCCTGTGTGCGCGCCACATGCCCCAATATGCACAGATCTGACTGGCTTCGGTGATCTTACAGCGCAATGTGAAGGTGGTCGCGTAGTGAATCAGAGAAGACCAGAACTGTCTCAGAAATCGATTAATGTAATCAGATTTGTAATATCTCTTGTGGTTCAAACATTGACACAGAAAGTTACAACAACAACCACATTGAACAACATGTTCAGAGTACTGTCTCTGGTGCTGAACTGCACCTTCAGGTCTGTGTTCAGCACTAGGGACAGCACACTGAACATGTTGTTCAATGTGGTTGTTGTTGTTGCCCTCACCCGTTACTTACTGGGGTATTCTGATACGTCACTTTCCTGTGACTTCTGATTACTGTGTATACAAGTGAGCTATTCAATTTCTCATTATCTAGACTTTATATTATTTTTTATATAAACTTTATATATATATATATATATATATATATATATATACTTTGTATTTCAAGTTGCACTGAAATTTCACACAATGTATAACTTGAAGCTAGCTGTGCAAAAGATGCACGGCTCTTGGTGCAATTGTCTACCTGTCGAAAGAGTGGAACTGCATGGGCAGCATGGCGGCAGCCTCCCTCTTCAGGGCGGGGTCAGGGTGGTACGGCTGAGGCTCAGGCCCCGCCTCTGCACCCTCCACCGGCGCTGCCACCAGGCTCTTCAGGATCTCCTTCACATTGATGCCCTTGTTGGCTTGGCTGATGCTGGAGATGGAGGCGGCCGGTTTAAGGTGGACGTCCACACCGGGCGGCGATTCTAAGAGGGACTCGCGGGACTTGCGCACTTCTGAGGAAAGGGTGCACAGCAGCTCACTCATAGCATCTGGACCGCCGCCAGACCCCGTAGAGCCCCCTGAGGCTTCACCTCCCAGCTCTGAGCCGTTGAGGGTGCTGCCCACCTGCTCGTCCCCAATGCCCGAGTCTGTGTGGGGCAGAGAGCCCTCCAGAGGGAGCTCCTCCAGGGGGCGCTCCAAGCGGCCGCCGTCCGAGAAGGAGGATGGATTTTCTGTACACAGAAGAGAAACACAGCATTAAAGGTACTGGTGCAGATTCAGGGGGATTAAACAACCAGGCAGTGGTGAGGAGCCACTCTCTCAGTGTTCCTGAAGAGCTAGAGCAGCGGATCTACTTCAAGGTGATTGATAACTAGTGTGTCTAATGTATCGGGCCATGTGGTTGTAATTTTGTGTTCAGTGACAGACAGACGGACAGAGAGAGAGAGCGCGAGCGAGAGAGAGAGAGAAAGAGAGAGAGAGCGAGAGACAGAGAGAGTGAGAGACAGAAAGATAAAGAGAAAGACAGAGAGACAGAGAGTGACAGAGTGTGACAGAGAGAGACCCAGAGAGAGACAGAGACAGAGAGTGACAGAGAGAGACAGAGAGTGACAGAGAGAGACAGAGAGTGGCAGAATGAGAAGGAGAGAGAGAGTGAGAGAGCGCGAGAGACAGAAAGAGAAAGAGCAAGAGACAGAGAGAGCGAGAGACAGAAAGATAAAGAGAAAGACAGAGAGAGAGAGAGAGACAGAGAGTGACAGAGAGAGACCCAGAGAGAGACAGAGACAGAGAGTGACAGAGAGAGACAGAGTGGCAAAGAGAGAGAGAGATGGAGAGTGAGAGAGAGATGGAGAGTGAGAGAGAGAGATGGAGAGAGAGAGAGGGAGAGAGATGGAGAGTGAGAGAGAGAGAGAGAGAGAGAGAGAGAGATGGAGAGTGAAGGAGAGAGAGAGAGAGAGAGAGAGAGAGAGAGAGATGGAGAGTGAGAGAGAGAGAGAGAGAGAGAGAGATGGAGAGTGTGATGGAGAGAGAGAGAGAGAGATGGAGAGAGATGGAGAGTGTGATGGAGAGAGAGAGAAAGAGAGAGAGAGAGATGGAGAGTGAGAGAGAGAGATGGAGAGAGAGAGAGAGGGAGAGAGATGGAGAGTGAGAGAGAGAGAGAGAGAGAGAGAGAGAGAGAGAGATGGAGAGTGAGAGAGAGAGATGGAGAGTGAGAGAGAGAGAGAGAGATGGAGAGTGAGAGAGAGAGATGGAGAGTGAGAGAGAGAGAGAGAGAGAGGGAGAGAGGGAGAGAGATGGAGAGTGAGAGAGAGAGAGAGAGAGAGAGAGAGAGAGAGAGAGAGATGGAGAGTGAGAGAGAGAGATGGAGAGTGAGAGAGAGAGAGAGATGGAGAGTGAGAGAGAGAGAGAGAGAGAGAGATGGAGAGTGAGAGAGAGAGAGAGAGAGAGATGGAGAGAATGGGAGTTTCTCTGTCAGAAAGAAGAAAAGGAGAAACCTGTCCACGGTGACGAGGCTACATATTCATATATGGATCTAGTCTCTGGTTAAACCCCCGCGTCCCATAAACACACTCCAGCTCTTTTTCAAGGACACTGCGGCGGTCAGAGGGACGCAGCGTGCAGCTGTGGAGGGGGAGGAGTCTTCCCGAGCTTCACCTGTGCTGGTGGGGGAATTAATCTCTTGTCGGATGCTCCTTCCTGATAGGCTGCTGGACCTGCCAATCTCACGCTGTGGCTCCAGGATGTCCCGGTATTTAGACACCATGAGGACAGAAATGAAGTAGACGACAGCCAGAGCCAGGAACTGAGCCTGTTTACTGTCATCCTGCACAAACAAAACACAAACAAACAAACAAAACTGTCAGAGATCTGTTCACCCATTACACAGGAGTTCTAGCACCTTCACACTGTTTACCTGTTTATCTGTTTACACAACACTGTCATTAAACACTGTAAACAAGTTTCTGTAATCTGTAGCATCCACACACACTACTCTGAACAACACTGCTAATCATGTAACAATCAATTAACACACACACCACCAGTCGAAAGTTTGGACACACCTACCTGAATATATGTTTATAGTTATAAAGGGGTTTAGATGTGAATGTGTTGAGAGACGAGTGTAAACAGTGAAGTTGGAGCCCATGTACACAAATATTACTAAAACAAACATTTGAGTGTATTTAAATGTAAAAATGAGAATGTATATTTTTATAAGAGCTATAAAACCACCAAACCTGTTTATCAGAACAAGATCTCAGCATCTACACTATCTTCTTCAGTCCTGTTAGAGAATTAGCTCATGTGGCTCCTCATGAAGCTGCTGGTCAGAATGTTCAAAGTATGTAAACCTGCATCAGAGCAAATGAGCTCATTTCTAAAAGAGCCTCTAAACATTCTTTAAACACAACCAGATGTTTAATTCTGCTCCAGGAATAATTCCATACCGACTATTCTATAGTTCTGATCTCCTCACACTTATTCACTAATATTAGTACTATTAATATAGTACACAGAAGAAGGAGGTGTGTAGATGTGTCCAAACTTCCGACTTATAAGGTTCTAATAAATATATATATATATATATATATATATATATATATATATATATATATATATATATATATATATATATAGAGAGAGAGAGAGAGAGAGAGAGAGAGAGTTACTCTCTGAGACAGTGTGTGCAAAAGCACAGCCATCAAATGTCTGCGTCCCTCTCTAGCTGTCCCTTTGTGTGTCTCACCACGTCTCTGAAGACGACAGCTCTCAGGCGGTTGATGTCGACGTCCTGCAGCAGCCTGTCAGGGTCCTTGATGGGAGAGAGGTTACGGGGGACATTGGCTATGGCACTCTAAAACACAGACAACACAACGGCGCACTGTTACACAGCACTCCACTGTTTACATCCGGCGGCTAATCTCCTTCCTCCTCACAAACGAGTTCTTCATTTAATCTAACCAGTTTCTCTCAGCGTAGCTTCAACACACACAGCACTGAGCAGAACTCAGAGACCTTCATCACGTTCATATGCTCGGCTTTTATTACAGCTCTTATTTTCTGCTTCCCACAACTCCAAACACATCAGTGGTGTTGGATGGACTCACAGTGGAAGGATGGACAGAATCATTTTAAAACCCTTTTTTTTTACTTCTTATCCTTTAATCTTCTCGTTTTATGTAACCTCCGTAGACGTGTCTCAGAGACATGAACTAATCAGCCGTCTGAGTGGGAAGTGAATGAGAGAGTGATCAGAGTGGTCTCTGACACTGCATAGTACTGTATATGGTACATGTGAGCATCAGCTTAGGTTTAAGCTTGTTTATGCTTTGAAGTGTGTGTGTATGTGTGTTTGCAAGTATGTGTGTGAGTGAAATTGTTTGTATGTATGTCCGTGAGTGTGTGTGTATGAGTATGTGTGTGTTAGTGAGTGTGTGTGTATGTGTGTGTTATTGAGTGTGCGTGTGAGTTTATGAGTATGTGTGTGTTATTGAGTTTATCAGTGTGTGTGTGTGTGTGTATGTGTACAAGTAAGTGTGTGTGAGACCTTGCTGGCGGATGCTACGCTCTGAAGGTTCTCCTGGGTTTTGCTGATAGGCAGTGAAGACTTGCTGCCTCGATCTCTCTGTCTCTGCCTGCACTCCAGACAGTTCCGCACAGCAACACAACACACTAGAGAGAGAGAGAGAGAGAGAGAGAGAGAGAGAGAGAGAGAGAGAGAGAGAGAGAGAGAGAGAGAGAGAGAGAGAGAGAGAGAGAGAGAGAGAGAGAGAGAGAGAGAGAGATAAGCCTTCTAAGCTGAAGACAATCGTACAATCTCCTAGTCAGAGTGAGAGATAAAAGAACACTAGTATGATTAGAATATAGAACTATTTGATATAGAACTAAATACCCACATATATATATATGTACTACTGAACACACACTAGGGGGCAGTGAGTACACTTGCCAGAGTGGTGGGCAGCCTCATCCACCATCCACCTCATCCAGCTGTTGGTCCAGGAAATCGAACTGGCTACTAATGCCTAACCTTCAGCCCACGACTGCACCCAAAGCATAGTGTGTGTGTGTGTGTGTGTGTGTGTGTGTGTGTGTGTGTGTGTGTGTATGTGTGTATATATATATATATATATATATATATATATATATATATATATATATATATATATATATACACACACACACACACACACACATACACACACACACACTTTTATTTTATGTATCTGAATACCCCAGCAAGTAATGGGTGAGGGGGGCCTATCTTTTAGGCTATGGACATCTTCAAAGCCGCCATATTGGATCAAGTGCACGTTTTTCCAATGGGAAGGTGGTCGTGCAGCAGATCAAAGAAGATCGGAATTGTCTCAGAAATCAGATCTGCAATATCTCTTGCGGTTCAAACATCAACACAGGCAGTTGCAACAACAACCACATTGACAACAACATGTTCAGAGCTGTCCCTGGTGCTGAACTGCGCCTTCAGATCTGTGTGGTTCAATGTGGTTGTTGTTGCAACTTTCTGTGTTGATAACGTTTGAACCACAAAAGATAATACAAATCTGATTGTATCAATCGATTTTTGAGACAATTCTGGTCTTGTTTGATCTGGTACATGACGGCCTTGTCTTAAGACTTTTTGACCTGTATAAATGTTTTTGGATGCCTGTAAATAATTAGTTAATACAGCAATATTAATTAATTAATCCTTTGCATATACGTCTAGACACTCTTCAGGTTCATCTGTGACTTCCTCGTAAAGAATAGGGGCGTTTGAAATGGAAGCAGTGAACAGTAAACTCTGCTCGACTTAAAACTTCTGTGTTTCACAAACGCCAAATATATATCCAATCAAATATGACGCCTGCAGCACATTCCATGTTTAGATCTGTGTTACATCATCTTATAAAACAGTAGGTAATGTTTTGTGTTCTTATGGGCGAACAGACACTTATTGATCAGATAAAGACTTTTAAACTATCAGCTCAGAAGGCTCAGACTTTTACACGGTGCTGTATGTCAGACATAAAGCCGTACCCAGTCGCAGACACTGCCGCATCAGTCCTCCAGAGGACATGTTCTTCTCAGCCTCGATCTCGCTGAAGTTGAGGGAGCTGGCGAACACCAGCACGTCCACCATGGCCATCAGCCTGCTGAGAAACGTCACTGCCGTCTCTGAGGACATGCCCTGCGTCGCCTCCACGTTCTCCAGCTCCGTCTAACACACACACACACACACACACACACACACACACAAGGGCATTAATCACAACATGTATACATACACAAATACATACACACTGAACACAGGCTTCATCCAGACTGCAGATATTTATAATTTAAATGAATTTAGAACTATTTGTTATTTGGTGGAATGCAACCTCAAGGGCACTAGGGGGCAGTAAAACACTCACAGTCACACAACTAGTAAACACACACTCTCACACACACACACACACACACACACACTAGGGGCAGTGAAACACCAACATACATACATTATATATATATATATACAAACACACAAGGGGGCAGTAAAACACACAAATACACATATTGGTGAACACACACACACACACAAGGGGGCAGTAAAACACACAAATACACATACTAGTGAACACACACACACATACACAAAAGAGGGCAGTAAAACACACATACACACATACTAGTGAACACACACACACACACACACTAGGGGGCAGTGACGCACCCACATATATACATACATACATACTCACCCGCACCCACACCCACTTGTGATGACACACACTGTTTATATCCGTATTAATTTAAAAACCACATGAAAGTCAATTTTTGCAAATTAGATCCAAACCACATTAGAGGTGGTCCGAAATGCGAGTCCAATGGGATTTGTACATCAGCACCTCAGTCTGGACGCTCTGGCGGCTCAGATTAGATTTCAAGTGTTTGTTGCGTCACAGGGAACTCGACTCAACAGATCTAATCTGAGAAACAAATCTGATTTGCCTGCAGTCTGAACACAGCTTTACATAATACATAAACATACATACAACTTAGATTCTATTAGAGCTCAACAGCAGACAAACACACGTGACAGCAAGCAGCCAGACCAGATTCAGAAGTGATAACACACACACACACACACACACACACACACACACACACACACACACACACACACACGTGTCCTGACTGGAAGTTTTGAAACACAACAGTGAAAAACAGGCTGAGTGAAGCTGTGAGGAACACGCTGCTCCGTCAAAACCTGGTGAGAGAGAGTGCTCCAGGTGCTCAGGCAGGACTACAGTGCTCTCCAACTTCATCTTCATCAAGTTCAGCTTCTTTCCATAAAACAGTTTAGACCGGAATCGGCAAAACAATAAAATTTCCCTCTCAGCTCAGAGAAACACCCCAGACGTCTGGTTCCCATAACCACTACCTTTAGCTGGTTATGGGGAACTTCTCTATCACAGTGACTAACTAGGATTCTTTCACTCATTAGCTACAGTAACTTCCCTCGTGTGCTCGGTAGGAGTGAGTATTGTAGAGTGAACAGTTGGTCTGGGGGTGATGTGACTGGTCACTGGTGAGAGGTTTAAAACTACAGCTACAAGAAACTGGAACAGGAAGTTCAGTCTCTCGTTCTGACCGCAGACGAAGGGTCAGACAGTTTTGCTGCTGCTTTTTGGTCAGTTTCTTGTTTTTTTTTCTCCTCGTGAACCAAAACTTCTGGTTCTAGATAAAAGCTCTCTGTGGTTCTTAGTTAAACTGATATTGACTGACTGCAAACGACATAAACCAGAGACGATCTGAGAGAGTGTGATAGAAACCTATTGTCAGTCAACTCTCTACATCTGTCCAAAGTCATTGAGTTCCATTATCTAATCAGTTATCCGCCAGCACAGGTATGATTATAGACAGCTGATCAACTACATGTTGGTAAAGCACCACCATCCATGAGCCAACCGATGAGCCAAATCTTAAACTGACAGTGGTACTCTACCATTAAAATCCTTATTTAGTCCAGGCTTACTTTTAATCTGGGTCCAGAAAAACTGGGCATCAGGTCAAGAGGGTCCATTTGACTGACCACAGACTGCACACGTTATAAAAAGTCAATATCTCTCAGAAACAGTCACGAAGCTGAATGTGATGAATGTTCTGTTGAAGGTGTGACAGATTCTTCATCTACTACTGGGAGTGAACTGGGGGGCTATATACACAGCAGTGAGCCTAGTCCAGGGCTCCACCCACCTCTCCCCCTGTAGAAGAACTGCCTGGCAGGGGGTTCACTTCACTGCTCTTAACTCCCCTCTGAGAGCAAGAGCCTCCCTGTTTCTTCATGACAAACACACACACACACACAAACACACACACACACACTTAACACATGTGAACACTCTCTGTATGAACACTCGGCTCGTGTCATGGCTGATCGCAGGTCTGTGTGCGTCTGAAATGAGCTGATACGTGTGAGAATGGACGCAGAGTAACAGTAGCTGAAGCTGGAAGGAGATGATTTATTAATTAAAGTGATAGTTTGTAGCTGATCAGCCTAGACAGGTTTATCTGACGTTTACTTTGAGAGTTTTGAGCTGAAGCTATGAAGCTGTGAGTCTGTAGAGCTAATATTAGGAACTCTGAGTCTAAGCAGGTTCTCTGTGTGGGGAATAAACACGGTTCTAAACTGGAGACATACATAAGCTAGCTGTAAGAACACTGTACGAACGCATGTTTATTAACATTTATTATTTGTTATGTTATGACTGCTATATTATGTTATATTATGAATGTTATATGATGTTACACTCTTCTTTTACCACTGTTATGTTATATTATGAATGTTATATGATGTTACACTCTTCTTTTACCACTGTTATGTTATATTATGTTATCACTGTTATATTATATACAGTTATATTATATCATATTATGACTTATATCACACTGTTATATTATCATTGTTATATTACGTTATCACTGTTATATTATGTTACACTGTTATATTATGTTACGTTATCACTGTTATATTATGTTACACTGTTATATTATGACTGTTATATTATGTTACGTTAACACTGTTATATTATGACTGTTATATTATGACTGTTATATTATGTTACGTTATCACTGTTATATTATGACTGTTATATTATGTTACATTATCACTGTTATATTATGACTGTTATATTATATTACATTATCACTGTTATATTATGTTACGTTATCACTGTTATATTACGACTGTTATATTATGTTACACTGTTATATTATGTTACATTATTACTGTTATATTATGTTACATTATCACTGTTATATTATGTTATGTTATCACTGTTATATTATGTTACACTGTTATATTATGTTACGTTATCACTGTTATATTATGTTATGTTATCACTGTTATATTATGTTACACTGTTATATTATGTTACGTTATCACTGTTATATTATGACTGTTACGTTATGACTGTTATATTATGTTACACTGTTATATTATGTTACGTTATCACTGTTATATTATGACTGTTATATTATGTTACACTGTTATATTATGTTACATTATCACTGTTATATTATGTTACACTGTTATGTTATGTTGTCACTGTTATATTATGTTACGTTATCACTGTTATATTTTGTTACACTGTTATATTATGTTACATTATCACTGTTATATTATGTTACATTATCACTGTTATATTATGTTACACTGTTATATTATGTTACGTTGTCACTGTTATATTATGTTACGTTATCACTGTTATATTATCACTGTTATATTATGTTACATTATCACTGTTATATTATGTTACATTATCACGGTTATATTATGTTACGTTATCACTGTTATATTATGTTACACTGTTATATTATGTTACATTATCACTGTTATATTATGACTGTTATATTATGTTACACTGTTATATTATGTTACGTTATCACTGTTATATTATCTTATGTTATCACTGTTATATTATGTTACGTTATCACTGTTATATTATGTTACACTGTTATATTATGTTACGTTATCACTGTTATATTATGACTTATATTATGACTGTTATATTATGTTACACTGTTATATTATGTTACGTTATCACTGTTATATTATGATACGTTATCACTGTTATATTATGTTACGTTATCACTGTTATATTATGTTACACTGTTATATTATGTTACATTGTCACTGTTATATTATGTTACGTTATCACTGTTATATTATGTTACACTGTTATATTATGTTACATTGTCACTGTTATATTATGTTACATTATCACTGTTATATTATCTTACGTTATCACTGTTATATTATCTTACGTTATCACTGTTATATCATGTTACATTATCCCTGTTATATTATGTTACGTTATCACTGTTATATTATCTTACGTTATCACTGTTATATATCTTACGTTATCACTGTTATATTATGTTACACTGTTATATTATGTTACGTTATCACTGTTATATTATGACTTATATTATGACTGTTATATTATGTTACACTGTTATATTATGTTACGTTATCACTGTTATATTATGATACGTTATCACTGTTATATTATGTTACGTTATCACTGTTATATTATGTTACACTGTTATATTATGTTACATTGTCACTGTTATATTATGTTACGTTATCACTGTTATATTATGTTACACTGTTATATTATGTTACATTGTCACTGTTATATTATGTTACGTTATCACTGTTATATTATGTTACGTTATCACTGTTATATTATGTTACACTGTTATATTATGTTACATTATCACTGTTATATTATGTTACACTGTTATATTATGTTACATTGTCACTGTTATATTATGTTACGTTATCACTGTTATATTATGTTACGTTATCACTGTTATATTATGTTACACTGTTATATTATGTTACATTGTCACTGTTATATTATGTTACGTTATCACTGTTATATTATGTTACACTGTTATATTATGTTACATTGTCACTGTTATATTATGTTACATTATCACTGATATATTATGTTACACTGTTATATTATGTTACATTGTCACTGTTATATTATGTTACGTTATCACTTTTATATTATGTTACACTGTTATATTATGTTACATTGTCACTGTTATATTATGTTACATTATCACTGTTATATTATGTTACACTGTTATATTATGTTACATTGTCACTGTTATATTATGTTACGTTATCACTGTTATATTATGTTACACTGTTATATTATGTTACATTGTCACTGTTATATTATGTTACGTTATCACTGTTATATTATGTTACGTTATCACTGTTATATTATGTTACACTGTTATATTATGTTACATTATCACTGTTATATTATGTTACACTGTTATATTATGTTACGTTATCACTGTTATATTATGTTACGTTATCACTGTTATATTATGTTACGTTATCACTGTTATATTATGTTACACTGTTATATTATGTTACATTGTCACTGTTATATTATGTTACGTTATCACTGTTATATTATGTTACACTGTTATATTATGTTACATTGTCACTGTTATATTATGTTACGTTATCACTGATATATTATGTTACACTGTTATATTATGTTACATTGTCACTGTTATATTATGTTACGTTATCACTGTTATATTATGTTACACTGTTATATTATGTTACA
Organism: Megaleporinus macrocephalus; assembly: GCA_021613375.1. Taxonomy (NCBI): domain Eukaryota; kingdom Metazoa; phylum Chordata; class Actinopteri; order Characiformes; family Anostomidae; genus Megaleporinus; species Megaleporinus macrocephalus. The sequence goes on along the minus strand of CM038720.1, from coordinate 41,847,119 downwards.
TTGTCACTGTTATATTATGTTACGTTATCACTGTTATATTATGTTACACTGTTATATTATGTTACATTGTCACTGTTATATTATGTTACGTTATCACTGTTATATTATGTTACACTGTTATATTATGTTACATTGTCACTGTTATATTATGTTACATTATCACTGTTATATTATGTTACACTGTTATATTATGTTACGTTATCACTGTTATATTATCACTGTTATATTATGACTGTTATATTATGTTACGTTATCACTGTTATATTATGTTACGTTATCACTGTTATATTATGTTACATTATCACTGTTATATTATGTTACGTTATCACTGTTATATTATGTTACATTATCACTGTTATATTATGTTACACTGTTATGTTACGTTATCACTGTTATATTATGACTGTTATGTTATATTACCACTGTAATACTATGTTACATTATGGCTGTTATATTATGTTACACAGTTGTATTATGTTACACTGTTATATTATGTTATATTATGACTGTTATATTATGTTATATTACCACTGTTATATTATGACTTATATTATGACTGTTATATTATCACCATAATATTGTTACACTGTTAAGTTATATTATGACTGTTATATTATGTTACACTGTATAGTATGACTGCTTATATGTTACACAGCTACATGTTATATTACACAGTTATGCTATGTCTGTTATATTAAGTTATATTATGTTATAGCATGACTGTTATTACTTATATTATGTTACACAGCTACATGTTATATTCTGTTATATTATCACTGTTATATATGTACAGCTGTGGACTTCCATTACAGTGATATCTATTAGCCTCATACTGTCAGCACCAACCAAACTGTGTCTTGGCTGATCAACTGCATTTGGGATAGAGAAAAATAATTATGGATACTTTTCTTTAAGGTATCCCCTTAAATAACCTACTGAGAACAAGTATTATTGATCTTTTGTATGTAGATGTGCTAGAACTGAACACAAAACCTTTAAAAAACCTTTAAACACCTTTAAAAAAACCTTTGTTCACTGTGTTAGTTATACAGAAGCCAGCACAGAAGGCAATGAACAGAGAACAGAGCTAAATGAAATAAAACCTAGTGTTTAAATCTGCTTATGTTAGTTTTACAGCAATGGAACTCAAACAGCCAACAGTTAGCAGGTAATAGTGAAGAGTAACAAAAGGGGGACTTACAGGGTTTGCACTAACCTTAGAACTCTGTACATGCAAAAGACAAAGAGAGACAAAAAAGACGAGAGAGAGGACAGAAAACAGAAAGAAGCACAAAGAAAACAAGCATTATAAAACAAAGAGATAACTTATTAGTTCAATAAAGAGTTTAGTAAGAAGATCTGCAGATTAAAGGCTAAGCACCAGCTCATATAACAATATCAAACACAAACACGGCGGAGTTTGAGATCCTAACTTGAGATTATTATAAGTCAGAAGACATTTTATTGTTTACATAGACTGTTTAGCTCCGCCCACTGTTCGGAAACTGCTATAGGCGTTGTGCGTGTGATGTAGATGGTGGACAACAACGCTAGAAGATGGACTCACGGTAATACACAGTGACAGAAAGGTGGTGTTGTTTTCGGAAAGGACCGTCCTCTCACTCCGTCATCTGTAGATCAGGGTGTGGTTTGACTAAAAGTCTCAGGACTAAGTGATATGGTGGTCTAAAAGTATCAGGACTAAGTGATATGGTGGTCTAAAAGTATCAGGACTAAGTGATATGGTGGTCTAAAAGTCTCAGGACTAAGTGATATGGTGGTCTAAAAGTATCAGGACTAAGTGATATGGTGGTCTAAAAGTCTCAGGACTAAGTGATATGGTGGTCTAAAAGTATCAGGACTAAGTGATATGGTGGTCTAAAAGTATCAGGACTAAGTGATATGGTGGTCTAAAAGTATCAGAACTAAGTGATATGGTGGTCTAAAAGTATCAGGACTAAGTGATATGGTGGTCTAAAAGTATCAAGACTAAGTGATATGGTGGTCTAAAAGTATCAGGACTAAGTGATATGGTGGTCTATTTCTACATTACAGCTCTTACAGATTCAAATTAGTGCTGTTGTACCGCGCCGCTGTTCACTGTCGTCCACCAGTGACGTCACATGGTAGTGTTCAGGAGTTTCCGTAGCTCGCTCAGGTTTTTCCACCAGTTTAATTAAAATCGTCTATTTTAAACAAATTAATTTCATTTTAAATCATGTTTATATATTTTCAGTATCTAAAACAATGTGAAATCACGAGGGGGGTCAATAAGTGGTGCTTAGCCTTTAAAGAGGTTAGAAAGGAGGTAAGATGCGAAACAGAACAGCCCGACACCTCAAACATGTTAATTAGTCACTACGTGCTCAGTAGAAGAGCTCGTCTTCTGGAGGAGCTACTGCTGGAACGCTCCAGAGCCGATTCACGCTAAATCCAGTGATGCAAAATTTGAAACGATCATATAAATGCAGAGAATATGTGACCATTTACTACAAAACCAAACCCAGACATGCAGCTGCACTGCAGCAGATGAGCTTACGGTGACGCGGCCTGCGGGGGGTGCTGTGGTGCCACTTACAGAAGGTGAGGTGGCAGCAGAGAGCAAGGGCAGGATCCCTCCACAGGCGATGATGATGTTATCAACCATCTGAGAAATGAGGTGGATGGTGTTGTGCACAAATATAATGTTCTCATTACTGTTCACGAAGTCCATGACTGATTTAGTCGAGTGGCTGTGGAGAACAGAAGAACGGAGGAGAAGAAAAGAGGAGAAGAACAACAACAATTAGAAGTCAGATCGTTTCACAAACCTGCATCACTCTCAAGACCACAGGCTCCAGCGCACCTGCCCTCAACAGCCCCACCCACGTCCCAGACCTATTCCAGGACAAGGCTATTACTGCAGCTGTACTGCCTACACTCCATCAAACCCAGCTGCACCTGCTCCAGCTGATCCCACCCGCCTGCAAGTCCTCTTCGGAATTTCCTACTTCGGACCCCGAAGGTCGTAGATCAGGGTCTGATCAGAAACTTCACTATTACTTTTGTTTTGGAGTCATTATTTTGTGTCACTGCAACACAATGAAGAGCAGACACACACTGGTTTATACTTATACACCACACGGCCAAAAGTATGTGGACGCTTGATTCTCACCCCTATATGACCTTGTTGGACATCCCATTCTAAACAATGGGCATTAATATGGAATTTTCTGGAAAGACCTTCTACAAGACTTGTAGCTTGAGTGTGTCACTCACAATCAGCATAACACTTTATCTCAGCTGTGTCCAGAGGGGGTTGAGGTCAGGGCTCTTCGCAGGACCACCGGAGCTTCTCAACACCAAACTCCTCAGAGCATGGCTTTGTACACATGAGGTTGGAAGAATATCATTGTGTAAACATCACCTTCACTGGAACTGAAGGGAACCCACCCCAGACCTTAACCCACCCCAGACCTTTACCCCCCCTCCACAATCTTCATTCCCTCAATAGCCCCGCCCCTGAATGCACCCCCATAACAGACCTTCACCCCTCCAACACACTCTGCATTCCCTCAACAGCCCCACCCCAGAACACCACCCCCAGACCTTCACCCCCCCTCCACAATCTGCATTCCCTCAATAGAGGGAACAGAGTTTACCTGTACACAGGTAGGAGAAGGTAGTGTTACAGTTTATCTGTACACAGGTAGGAGAATGTAGTGTTACAGTTTATCTGTACACAGGTAGGAGAATGTAGTGTTACAGTTTACCTGTACACAGGTAGGAGAAGGTAGTGTTACAGTTTACCTGTACACAGGTAGGAGAAGGTAGTGTTACAGTTTATCTGTACACAGGTAGGTAAAGGTAGTGTTACAGTTTACCTGTACACAGGTAGGAGAAGGTAGTGTTACAGTTTTCCTGTACACAGGTAGGAGAAGGTAGTGTTATAGTTTACTTGTACACAGGTAGGTAAAGGTAGTGTTACGGTTTACCAGTACACAGGTAGGAGAAGGTAGTGTTATAGTTTACCTGTACACAGGTAGGAGAAGGTAGTGTTATAGTTTACCTGTACACAGGTAGGAGAAGGCAGTGTTACAGTTTACCTGTACACAGGTAGGTGAAGGCAGCGTTACAGTTTACCTGTACACAGGTAGGTGAAGGCAGCGTTACAGTTTACCTGTACACAGGTAGGTGAAGGCAGTGTTACAGTTTACCTGTACACAGGTAGGTGAAGGTAGTGTTACAGTTTACCTGTACACAGGTAGGAGAAGGTAGTGTTACAGTTGACCTGTACACAGGTAGGTGAAGGCAGTGTTACAGTTTACCTGTACACAGGTAGGAGAAGGTAGTGTTACGGTTTACCAGTACACAGGTAGGAGAAGGTAGTGTTATAGTTTACCTGTACACAGGTAGGAGAAGGTAGTGTTATAGTTTACCTGTACACAGGTAGGAGAAGGCAGTGTTACAGTTTACCTGTACACAGGTAGGTGAAGGCAGCGTTACAGTTTACCTGTACACAGGTAGGTGAAGGCAGCGTTACAGTTTACCTGTACACAGGTAGGTGAAGGCAGTGTTACAGTTTACCTGTACACAGGTAGGTGAAGGTAGTGTTACAGTTTACCTGTACACAGGTAGGGGAAGGTAGTGTTATAGTTTACCTGTACACAGGTAGGAGAAGGTAGTGTTACAGTTTACCTGTACACAGGTAGGGGAAGGTAGTGTTATAGTTTACCTGTACACAGGTAGGAGAAGGTAGTGTTATAGTTTATCTGTACACAGGTAGGAGAAGGCAGTGTTACAGTTTACCTGTACACAGGTAGGTGAAGGCAGTGTTACAGTTTACCTGTACACAGGTAGGTGAAGGCAGCGTTACAGTTTACCTGTACACAGGTAGGTGAATGTAGTGTTACAGTTTACCTGTACACAGGTAGGTGAAGGCAGCGTTACAGTTTACCTGTACACAGGTAGGTGAAGGCAGTGTTACAGTTTACCTGTACACAGGTAGGTGAAGGCAGTGTTACAGTTTACCTGTACACAGGTAGGTGTAGGTAGTGTTACAGTTTACCTGTACACAGGTAGGTGAAGGCAGTGTTACAGTTTACCTGTACACAGGTAGGTGAAGGCAGCGTTACAGTTTACCTGTACACAGGTAGGTGAAGGCAGTGTTACAGTTTACCTGTACACAGGTAGGTGTAGGTAGTGTTACAGTTTACCTGTACACAGGTAGGTGAAGGTAGTGTTACAGTTTACCTGTACACAGGTAGGTGAAGGCAGCGTTACAGTTTACCTGTACACAGGTAGGTGAAGGCAGTGTTACAGTTTACCTGTACACAGGTAGGTGAAGGCAGTGTTACAGTTTACCTGTACACAGGTAGGTGTAGGTAGTGTTACAGTTTACCTGTACACAGGTAGGTGAAGGTAGTGTTACAGTTTACCTGTACACAGGTAGGTGAAGGTAGTGTTACAGTTTACCTGTACACAGGTAGGTGAAGGTAGTGTTACACTTTACCTGTACACAGGTAGGTGAAGGTAGTGTTACAGTTTACCTGTACACAGGTAGGTGAAGGTAGTGTTACACTTTACCTGTACACAGGTAGGTGAAGATAGTGTTAGGAGTCTTACCCAAGGACCCTTATTGGTATAGTGTAAGGTGGTCACCCAGGTGGGGAACAGAACCCCAGTCTACAGCATGGAGGGCAGCAGTGTAACCTATTACACTATATTACCCCTTCTATAGTACATCTCTGACCTTCACTGCCCAGAGCTGAAGAGCCCCTCGTCCTGACCACTCACCTCCTCCACACATGCACATCTGTCTCCAGGGCGAAGAGCAAGTCCGTGAGCAGGCGCTGGTGCATGGGTGACCACTTGAATTCTGGGATACGGAACATGGTGGTCCGCGGGCCGGGACTGAACTGCCGCCGCTGCTCCTCAGTCATGGGCATCCCTCTAAAACCCAGGTCCACCCGCAGGTCCCGCTCCATCTGACTGGCTGAACGGCCGTGCAGAGCCTGCAGGAGAACATCATTCCTTCAGTCCAACATTCACTCACTTCTTCATTCGTTCACTTTATATATATTTATAATTATCATAATAAATAAATCCCATTATCTCCATATCATCACAAGCATCTCCACAACATACTCTACTTTCAATGTTAGTCATTAAGTTAATTTGGAGCATTTCTATTGGTCCATTCATCATCACCTGTGTGGTGGCCGTCGTCTGAATCTTCTTCATCTCTTTGTCTTTGCCGTCGTCTGACCTCTCTGTGTCGGAGGTGGTGCTGACGGCGTCTCCGCTCTTGGAAACAGTAGCGTCACCTGCGCCAGTCTCGGATCCCTCAGCGCCCCCCGCCGCAGCCTGGGCCTCGGCCTCGGCCAGGGTGCTGATGTCGGCCAGCGTGTCCTGTAGCTTGAAGCCTTCGTCGGCTGGCAGAGCGCCCCCATTGCTAGGGCCAAGGTCTGCGCCGCAGGACGTCATGTGAGCCAGCAGGCTGAGGTCATCGCTGGCGCTGGAGGCGCAGGGCGGCTTATCTCGGCCAGTCAGCGTGAGCGGCTCCGCCGGGGCCAGCGAAGGCAGGAGCTTCTCGTCGGCTTTGGGGAAGCTGAGGAAGCCGTTGTTGCTGGGCACGCTGTCCTTCTCGTCGGCCAGCGTGATCAGGGGGCCTAGGTTGCTGTCTTCTTCTCCCAGGCCCACCACTCCCACCTCCTCTTCCTCCTTGGGGCCCAGGCCACCGTTGAGCTTGCGGACGGCCGCGCAGTAGGCACTGTCCAGCAGGGAGTCCACCTCCACCAGCGGGCCGTTCTCGATGACACCTCCGCCGCCCAGCGCCTCCGGGGACAGGTCCAGATCGTCCAGCTTCACCTCTGTGGCCTCCACCTTCTCGGCCTTGATGTCCACCAGCAGGTCGTGGACCTCCACCCTGACCCCAGGCCCAGTCCTTTCTGGCTCCGTTTCGGGGCCCTTGGCCTCAGCCAGCAGGTTTCGCGAGTCTCCCCCCTCGCCATAGTCAGCCTCGCTCTCAGGCGTCTGGGTCTGCGACGTGTCGTCCATCTCGCGGATCTCCAGGTTGCCGTTGACGGCGGCCGGCTGCGCAGACAGGCCCGAGATGGTGCTCACCGAGCCTTTCTTTCCTTTCTTGATGTTCTCCTCTTCCTGACGCTGGTACTCTTCATACATCTTAGCCAGGTACTCCTTGTGGGCTTCGTACGTCACCTGTCAGAGCACACAACACTCTCAGACTCAGCAGCTGTTCTTAACTAAGTGCTCAGTGGCTCACATATCACACACAATCAATCTTCTATTAAGTTTTGTATTTTATTCTCTTCTCTGCAGGGCCTTCTGTCTTGCTAGGTATTCCTAGGTGTTGCACTTGTACTGTATGTCTTCTCTCCAGGTATCAGTACTGGCCCTTCTTTCTAGCAGTGTTTGAGCTGAAGTGTAGTTTGGACTTAAACCTGTTTGTACTATCTAGAGATACATACTCTGACCGACACACAGCACCTCTGTAGGTCGCTCTGGATGAGAACGTCTGCTAAAGGCCCTCAATGTAAATGTAAGTGGCCAGCGATGGAACCCAATGAGATGTTGAGATGAATAACGTGAGGCAAGTTAGTGCTACTTCAGTCCTTTACATAGCAAATAATGACACACATACACGACTGTCTAAAGGTTTTAGGCACCTGAGCTGATAGTGTTAAAGTCTTTATCTGATCAATAAGTGTATGTTCACTAGGGCTGGGGTGACGCGCCCTCGTAATCGATTAGGAAATCACGTCGATTAGCATAATGTGTGCCAATGCATCGCAAAGATGGCCCCGCCTACTGAAAAGCATGGATTTATCTGTGTGCATCTAAATTTGTGATAGTATTTCACACAGAAACACAGATTTCAAAATGATTAAATTATTATTAAAGGCTAATTATATTATAATTATATTTGAGGCAATATAGCTATCTCTGCATCAGCTCCGTTGACATGGTAGCTGAGCAACACATCCAGTATAGGGCAGTTTGGAGTAAATGAAACATGTCTGTGGTGGATAAGCTCGTAGTTCTTTATTTACTTCAAATACAAAGAAACACGACTGTTTGTCTCTGCGGAGAAGCTATTTCGGGGAATTTCTAATGAACGTGCAGAACCGCTCTTCAGAAAGTTCCACCGTTTCTTCTCCGTATGGAAATGGTCGCGTCTTGCACTGCCCCCCATGGTCTCCAGTGGTATTGCTCCACTCAGTCTGTGTCCGTAAGCTTTACGAAAACGAATGTATGTATGGAATGAACGCAGAGTACAGACAGAAGGCTCCGTGTGTATCTGTATTTAACGCTGAGGCTTTAACATGTTTCTGTCAGTAGAGTCACATAACTGTTTATTAATCGTCCAGTGTAGAAGACTGTTCTCGATACCGCGGAGCTTTAAACACAGGTAGCTGCTTCTCAAACGACTCTTAGTCAAAATCTATATAGTCCACAAATTGTCCAAGTTCTTATCTGTGAGGCGTGTAGGGTACGTGTCATTTGTGCCTCTAAAAGTCGAGTCAGAGCGTAGACTCTTAGTCTTTTTAATCATTTATAGATCACGTGCGTTTAAGATACCCTTTAATACATTATGTCTAGGATGGCCATGCACTTTCCTGTTTATATATATATATATATCATACATACAATACAAAGTATCATGAATATGTTATTGTGAGAGAAGTAGATCAGATCTTGATCCAGTTTGAAGAACAAAGTTAGGTTCCAGATTTCTCCTGGACGCCCCAGACATTGTATGAATGTGTTCAGTTCCTTCAGCAGCAAATCTTGATTTAGCTTAATGAAGTACTGAGCAGTCAAAGCAGGTATTAGATGAGAACTGATAATAATACTGGGTTGTTTCCACAAAGAGAAGCTTACACTGTTGTCCGCCAATAGATAGATAGATAGCTTTTATTTACAGTAAATCTATTTATCTATCTATAAACCAGTGCACTTATAATTACACATAATACATTTAAAACGTTTGAGGACTTTTTGCTCTGGTGGGAAATTTTTGATGAGTCTTTAAGTTTTCAGTAACACTAAACAGCTGTTAACTAATAATTTGCAACACTAAGCTTCATAATTATCAGCGTGTCTCTTGGTATGGACTGTTTTACACTTACTGATCTGACAGACTCGATGGTGTTCAGCTGTTAACATCACCAGAAGAAAGACCGTCCATCTGTGCGTTTAACAGCTGAAAGGTTTGAGTGTTTGAGTGCTGATGACGACGAGCAGGCTTATTCCGCAGTACGTCTGTACATTTGTTAAAATCATTCTGCAAAACTAGACGTCTCCAAACTTTTGATGGGCCACTGAGACAACTGCTGATACTTATAAATACTAATAATAACCAGCCAATCATGCGCTGTCGTTCAGAAGTCTGACACAGCTGTTAAACACTCTGGAATCATGGTTTTAAAGATTCCGCTGCAGAGAAGTGTATGAAATGACTGAAATATGCTCGTCCTGTGCAACTTCACAGCTTTTCTATAAACAGTGTAACAGCAGGAAGCTGTGAATTAAGAATGAAGGAATGTCAGACGCGTCCAGAACAATCAGAGAGACTCAGAAAGTCCTAAAACGATGGTGAAAAGCTGTTCAGCACTGAGAACTAAAAACTAATTAGTCATTCTTTTATTTTTTTATTCATAACTTCAGAAAAAAAGTACATAAGTAGATCATTATCATTAGAAAACAGACTATTCTACTCAGATACACTAGAGGGCAGTGAAACACCCACATACACCAGTGAACACACACACTAGGAGGCAGTGAAACACCCACATACACAAACACACACTAGGGGACAGTGAAACACACACACACATACACACACACACACACACACACACACACACACACACACACACACACACACACACACACACACACACACTAGGGGTCAGTGAAACACCCACATACACAAACACACACTAGTGAACACAAACACTAGGAGGCAGTGAAACACCCACATACACAAACACACACTAGTGAACACACACACTAGGGGACAGTGAAACACACACACAGACACACACAAGTCAACACAAACACTAGGAGGCAGTGAAATACCCACATCAAACACTAGGGGGCAGTGAAACACCCACATACATACACACAGTAGAAAACACAAACACTAGGGGGCACTGAAATGCAACACCACCCACACACACTAGTAAACACACACACTATGGATCAGTAAACCACCCACATACACACACACACATACACTAGTGAACACACACACTAGGGGGCAGTGATTAGCCCTAACCACAGTACCCAGGGAGCATTTAAGGGGTTTGGTGTTCGAGGGTCGTGTCCTGTCAGTTCAGGGAATCAAACTAACAACCTTTCCCTTCCAATCCAGTTCTCTGACCTCCAGCCCACGACTGACCTCATATATAAATATTAGGCACACCCGTGACCGACTCACTGCTAATTAACTTCATTACTGTGCCACAATACTAAAACCACTGTGCTCTGAATAGACTGTTATAAAATAACTGCAATATACAGTAAACGGCTTCTGAATTCCATCAACAGTCCCTGATTACTCAGCAACACTAGCATCTTTTAATACTCAGTACTAATGTTACACACTGATTTTAAGACTTTGGGACACGTTTACTTTTAAACAGTGGGATCTAACTGCTCACCAAGTGTCCGTGAGGAACAGGGATGAGTCATTTGCTTAAAATTCACAAAAACCAAGAAACCTATGGCTGTGACTCACAATGAAGAAGTCATCTCAGCTACTTGTTAAAGTTCCTACTTTTGATTTGGCTTAATTTGTCTTCTCCAGTGTCTGAATGTCAAAACATCTTCCACAGAGATTGTAAAGTGACCATCTGGAATGTAACTCCTTATCTAACTGAGGTTCATATCAGTAAACGCTTTAAATGTGAGGAGATGAACCAGATGAAGGAAGGTCCATGACTTTTCCTGCACTGATTAGGGCTCTGTATTGGCAAGAACCTGGCGATACAATAATCGTGATACAGCAATCACAATTCAATATATCACAATATTGCAAGTATATATATATATATATATATATATATATATATATATATATTGTGATTTTTCAAATCCTAATATTAAAACACACCACTGTATAAACAGGTTTGTAAATGTTTACAATAGCACTGCGTCCTTGTACTGCTTGTTAATATTGGAGTGGAGCTGAAAATGGATTACAACACTGCCATCTAGTGATTTACTGTCTGCCAGGAGTCTGTGTATTGAGACTGTGATTTTGAGAACCGATACTCGATATTTCTATATCTTCGTACATCCCTAGCACTCATTATGTTCTATATCAGAGGTCACTAATAGGTGGACCGCGGTCCGGGCCCGGACCCAGACGTTGTCCAATGCGGACCCAAAGCGATAAACTATTGTGAACGATTTAAGTTCGACAGTGTGTATTTTAAGCGGCAAAGCTTTTCTCGTCTTTACGGTAAACAGGCTTTGCAGTACTGTAAACTTACAGACCAATCGCGTGCGCTGTAAGATCAACAAAGGCACTCCTCAGCCAATCAGGTCTGAGCAGATTTGGGAGCGTGGTGCGCAAACAAGTGAGAGAGCGTGAATCCGCAGTCGGAGAGTAAAGAAAGTCAGAGAGAAAGGCTTGTTCGGACGGCGTGCTTTGAAATTAGAAAAGTCGATGGCAAAAAACTTCTTAATTTAAAGCAGCCACATATATCTCACGGGGAGGGGCGTGTATCCCACGTATATCTCACTGGGAGGGGCGTGTATCCCACGTATATCTCACTGGGAGGGGCGTGTATCCCACGTATATCTCACTGGGAGGGGCGTGTATCCCACGTATATCTCACGGGGAGGGGCGTGTATCCCACGTATATATCTCACTGGGAGGGGCGTGTATCCCACGTATATATCTCACTGGGAGGGGCGTGTATCCCACGTATATCTCACTGGGAGAGGCGTGTATCCCACGTATATCTCACGGGGAGGGGCGTGTATCCCACGTATATCTCACTGGGAGGGGCGTGTATCCCACGTATATCTCACTGGGAGGGGCGTGTATCCCACGTATATCTCACTGGGAGGGGCGTGTATCCCACGTATATCTCACTGGGAGGGGCGTGTATCCCACGTATATCTCACTGGGAGGGGCGTGTATCCCACGTATATATCTCACTGGGAGGGGCGTGTATCCCACGTATATCTCACTGGGAGGGGCGTGTATCCCACGTATATATCTCACTGGGAGGGGCGTGTATCCCACGTATATATCTCACTGGGAGGAGCGTGTATCCCACGTATATCTCACGGGGAGGAGCATGTATCCCACGTATATCTCACTGGGAGGGGCGTGTATCCCACGTATATATCTCACTGGGAGGGGCGTGTATCCCACGTATATCTCACTGGGAGGGGCGTGTATCCCACGTATATCTCACTGGGAGGGGCGTGTATCCCACGTATATATCTCACTGGGAGGGGTGTGTATCCCACGTATATCTCACTGGGAGGGGCGTGTATCCCACGTATATATCTCACTGGGAGGGGCGTGTATCCCACGTATATATCTCACTGGGAGAGGCATGTATCCCACGTATATCTCACGGAGAGGGGCGTGTATCCCACGTATATCTCACGGGGAGGAGCATGTATTCCATGTATATCTCACAGGGAGGGGCGTGTATCCCACGTATATCTCACGGGGAGGGGCGTGTATCCCACGTATATCTCACTGGGAGGGGCGTGTATCCCACGTATATATCTCACTGGGAGGAGCGTGTATCCCACGTATATCTCACGGAGAGGGGCGTGTATCCCACGTATATCTCACGGGGAGGGGCGTGCATCCCACGTATATCTCACGGGGAGGGGCGTGTATCCCACGTATATCTCACGGAGAGGGGCGTGTATCCCACGTATATCTCACTGGGAGGGGCGTGTATCCCACGTATATCTCACTGGGAGGGGCGTGTATCCCACGTATATCTCACGGGGAGGGGCGTGTATCCCACGTATATCTCACGGGGAGGGGCGTGTATCCCACGTATATCTCACGGGGAGGGGCGTGTATCCCACGTATATCTCACTGGGAGGGGCGTGTATCCCACGTATATCTCACGGAGAGGGGCGTGTATCCCACGTATATATCTCACGGGGAGGGGCGTGCATCCCACGTATATCTCACTGGGAGGGGCGTGTATCCCACGTATATCTCACGGAGAGGGGCGTGTATCCCACGTATATATCTCACGGGGAGGGGCGTGCATCCCACGTATATCTCACTGGGAGGGGCGTGTATCCCACGTATATCTCACGGAGAGGGGCGTGTATCCCACGTATATCTCACGGGGAGGGGCGTGTATCCCACGTATATCTCACGGAGAGGGGCGTGTATCCCACGTATATCTCACTGGGAGGGGCGTGTATCCCACGTATATCTCACGGAGAGGGGCGTGTATCCCACGTATATCTCACGGAGAGGGGCGTGTATCCCACGTATATCTCACGGGGAGGGGCGTGTATCCCACGTATATCTCACTGGGAGGGGCGTGTATCCCACGTATATCTCACGGGGAGGGGCGTGCATCCCACGTATATCTCACTGGGAGGGGCGTGTATCCCACGTATATCTCACGGAGAGGGGCGTGTATCCCACGTATATCTCACGGAGAGGGGCGTGTATCCCACGTATATCTCACGGAGAGGGGCGTGTATCCCACGTATATCTCACTGGGAGGGGCGTGTATCCCACGTATATCTCACGGAGAGGGGCGTGTATCCCACGTATATCTCACGGGGAGGGGTGTGTATCCCACGTATATCTCACTGGGAGGGGCGTGTATCCCACGTATATCTCACTGGGAGGGGCGTGTATCCCACGTATATCTCACTGGGAGGGGCGTGTATCCCACGTATATATCTCACTGGGAGGGGCGTGTATCCCACGTATATCTCACGGGGAGGGCTGTGTATCCCACGTATATCTCACGGGGAGGGGCGTGTATCCCACGTATATCTCACTGGGAGGGGCGTGTATCCCACGTATATCTCACGGGGAGGGGTGTGTATCCCACGTATATCTCACTGGGAGGGGCGTGTATCCCACGTATATCTCACTGGGAGGGGCGTGTATCTATTAGAGCTCATGTGTTACAGTGAGTTTAATACACGTTCCATGCCTAACGATACCTCCTACCTGTAAACAACTTCTTGCAGCTCATTGCTTTATTCATATAACACCCAAAATACTGAATACAGTCTTTACCCCGCTGGCAAACAGCTTGTATTTAAATCCACACTATGAGTTTATACTGTACATGAACTGAATAAAGCTTTACTATGACGAGTGATTACAGAGGTCTGAATGGTGCTGTGTAAAGAATACGCGTGAATGATGTACAGCTGAGTCGTATTTGTATATCATTATATCAGTAAGTACAGGATGGAATGTGGTTCGAACCTTAGAGTGAGCGATGCTGAGGGTGTCCACCCACACGCGCCAGCCGCCCCACTCGTACTTGATGGCGTGGTACAGCAGGATGCGGAAGATGTTGTAGACCATCTCAGTGATCTTCTGTTCTTCTGGGTTCTTCGGGTTGATGTAGCCCAGAGAGAACATCCAATCCTGCCAGACTGAACACTGCAGCAGACACCTACACCAACACATCCGTTCACTGGAGTCAGTATTACACAGATATTACATTACATACAGTACACTAACAAAAACCTCTAGTATAGTGCTTGTGCTATACCAGTATATACGTATACAGCACTCAATGTATATATACATATCTAATCAGCTCCACTGACCATACAGGACCTACACTCACTGTCCACTGTATCAGCTCCACTGACCATACAGGACCTCCACTCACTGTCCACTGTATCAGCTCCACTGACCATACAGGACCTCCACTCACTGTCCACTGTATCAGCTCCACTGACCATACAGGACCTCCACTCACTGTCCACTGTATCAGCTCCACTGACCATACAGGACCTCCACTCACTGTCCACTGTATCAGCTCCACTGACCATACAGGAGCTCCACTTACAGACTGTAGTTCATCTGATTCTCTGTATACTTTATTACTCTGTTCTTTAATGATCAGGACCCCCACAGGACCCCCACAGAGCACATACTATTAGGGAGGTGGATCATTCTCAGCACTGCAGTGACACTGATGTGGTGGTGGTGTGTTAGTTAGTGTATGTTGTGCTGGTGTCCACAGCAGTGTCCTGTGGGCAGGACAAACTGTGCAGCAGCAGATGAGCTACTGTCTCTGACTTTACATCTACAAGGTGGACCAGCAAGTAGTAGGAGTGTCTAATAGAGTGGACAGTGAGTGGACACAGTGTTTAAACACTCCAGCAGCAGCAGCACTGCTGTGTCTGATCCACTCACACCAGCACAACACACACTAACTAACCCACCACCACGTCAGTGTCACTGCAGTGCTGAGAATGACCCACCTCCCTAATAGTATCTGCTCTGTGGTGGTCCTGTGGGGGTCCTGATCATTAAAGAACAGAGTAATAAAGTATACAGAGAATCAGATGAACTACAGTCTGTAAGTGGAGCTCCTGTATGGTCAGTGGAGCTGATACAGTGGACAGTGAGTGGAGGTCCTACAGTGAGTGGAGGTCCTGTATGGTCAGTGGAGCTGATACAGTATACAGTGAGTGGAGGTCCTGTATGGTCAGTGGAGCTGATACAGTGGAGAGTGTGTTTCTACATAAATATAATCTAAAACATTATCAGATTCTCACAAAACTCTGTGGAAGATGTTTTGACATTCAGACAGTGGAGAAGATGAATTAAGCCAAATCAAAAGAAAATAGGAACTTTAAGAAGTAGCTGAGATGACTTCTTCACTGTGAGCCAGAGCCATTGGTTTTCTTGGTTTTATGGATTTTAAGCAAATGACTCGTCCCTGTTCCTCACAGACACGTGGTGAGCAGTTAGATCCCACTGTTTAAAAGTAAAAGTCAGTGCAGAACGGTCACTTCTTAAAGTTCCTACTTCCTTTTGATTTGGCTTAATTTGTCTTCTCCAGTGTCCGAATGTCAAAACATCTTCCACAGAGTTTGTGGAGTGACCATCTGGAATGTAACTGCTTATCTAACCGAGGTTCATATCAGTAAACTCTTTAAATGTGAGGAGATGATGAACCACATGAAGGAAGGTCCATGACTTCTCCAGCACTCATTATGTTCTATATCTTCTCCAAGTCTGGAAACCCAATATTCTATATTCCAGGACGTAAAACAGTCCCAACCTTTTCCATCCCAGGGCCCACCGGCCTACAGAAACACTAACATCTACAGTTTAAACTGCAGTTTTCTTTACTTTCTGAAGTTCTGACACTGAAACCCTGAGACTCAGAGACGGTAACAGATCAGATCATCCAATAACCTTCAATCATACAATCAGAATCTGCAGTGATGGTGTAGAACAGTAGTAATGTAGGTGTAGATGTTGGATGCTGATCTGGAGCTGCTATGTTCTCACTGAAGATGCTCCACTGGGTTTAACACTAGGGGTCACTGTTTGAGGGTTAGTTTGGAGGGTTTTAGTGATTTGTGTGAAACAGCTGAACCTCTCTGACTCCGCCCACTGAAACTCTCTGATTCTGCCTGATCCTGCCTATTAGTGCTGCCTACTCAGTCAGCACTAATAATAAAGCTGGTTTCTGCTTCTGTATCAGTGTGAGTTTAGCTGCTCGGGTGTCTGATGCTGGAGGAGCTGAATCAGACGTGTCTGTTATTGGGGGTCTGGTTTGGTGTTTATCTGCTCGGGTGTCTGATGCTGGAGGAGCTGAATCAGACGTGTCTGTTATTGGGGGTCTGGTTTGGTGTTTAGCTGCTCGGGTGTCTGATGCTGGAGGAGCTGAATCAGACGTGTCTGTTATTGGGGGTCTGGTTTGGTGTTTAGCTGCTCGGGTGTCTGATGCTGGAGGAGCTGAATCAGACGTGTCTGTTATTGGGGGTCTGGTTTGGTGTTTAGCTGCTCGGGTGTCTGATGCTGGAGGAGCTGAATCAGACGTGTCTGTTATTGGGGGTCTGGTTTGGTGTTTAGCTGCTCGGGTGTCTGATGCTGGAGGAGCTGAATCAGATGTGTCTGTTATTGGGGGTCTGGTTTGGTGTTTAGCTGCTCGGGTGTCTGATGCTGGAGGAGCTGAATCAGACGTGTCTGTTATTGGGGGTCTGGTTTGGTGTTTAGCAGCAGCAGCACCAGCAGTGAACTGGACCAGAGTTGGGCTGGAAGTGGGTCCAGATCTCTGAGCAGCTGACCGTCTGTACTGGAGCTGTCAGTACTGGAGCTTAGTCTTAGACTGATGATGAGATGATTTATATTAGTTATAATTATATAAAGTAACGTTACACCCCATAAAGAACCACTGCCTCCCCCTGAGTACAGACCTGCGGACCACTAGAGGGCGCTTCCCAGGCCACACATGCCCCTCTGATTTCTAGGGATTCAGCATAAATTCAAACACCACGTCCTCAAAACGTCCATCATTATCAAATATATGATCTGATTAGAGTCCAGCAGATGTTCTTCACAGACCTCGTTGCTGATGTTTAGTTAGCATACTAGTTCTTACGCTAACGTTCTCCTCACATCTGCTCTCTGCTCAAGTTTGAAAACGAGGCTGCTGAAAATGCGAGTTGGGGTTTTCTGGCTGGCTGCTGTCTTCACCGCGGTGGCTGCCGCGGAGCCACTCGAGCAGAGTGAGCTTTAAACTTGTTTAGAGAGGAGCGCAGCGCCAGCTAACTGCAGCGCGCTAACGAGGCGACGAGGCTAACGTCAGCCAGCAGGGGACCCAGCCAAGCTCAGCCTCAGTGGGGGCCATTAAACAGGGCACAACAGGGGCCAGTGTCCTGCTTTCCCCTCCGCTGTGGGGGGGGCAGTAATTATGATGGTAATTGTTGTAATAGGGGGAGGAGGGGGGGGGAGAAGGGGCCCGCTGAGAGAGTGAGGTTCAGAGCCTGTGCTCCTGATGTTTATTGAGAGTGTGCTAGTGTGTGTGTGTGTATATGTGTATACATGTGAGTGTGTGTGTGTGAGAATGTGTGTGTGTGTGTGTGAGAATGTGTGTGTGTGTGTGTGTGAGAATGTGTGTGTGTGTGAGTGTGTGTCTGTGTGTACACGTACCGTCTGTTCTCTCG
>CM038720.1:41731448-41821448 GCA_021613375.1 Megaleporinus macrocephalus | reverse complement strand
CCGCCAGCCGCAGAGCACCCGCCACCTTACGGAGCTTCTTCTGTTTATTAGAAACTCTCTAAGCCTGTTTACCTAAGCCTGTGCAAAAGTCAGATGCCAACTATAATAATAAAAATAATGATAATAATAATAATAGTAGTAATAATAACAACAACAACAACTAGGAAAGATGATTGCGCAATGTGAGCAATTTGAGTGGAGGAGCGAGGGGTTAATAAACAATAACAACAAGAGAAGAGGCAGGTTGGAGGCTGTAGGTCAGGGGTATTTAATTAGAATTCAGTACGGTCCAGCTAGAGGAAACTTTCTCAGGAACGTCATCAGTTCTAACGTGTTATGATTCAGTGCAACTGAAAGCTAAAACAAATCACATACCGTTTAGTAGAGATGGAAGGATCGATCGGCTATGTATTGGTGATCGTCCGATATGTCTCCAGTTTAGTCGATCCCGAGAGCTGATCGACTGCGTTAAACAAAAGAGCCTAATTTCTTTATTTCCAGCAAGCGTTACATCCAGGAAGAGGAGCTCTCCAGCCAGCTCCCTGCAATTCCTATCTGAACCACTAGGTGAAAATACATACCCTTTCATTTTTCACAGACTGACTAAAGCAGCGCCCTCACGAAAAAGGAAGCACTGATAGAAAACATGTCGTCTGTCTGACAGCGTTTACTGTATGTGACTCAGGCTCATACAGGACGTCTGTAAAATCAGATCTCGTTGGAACCAAGACAAAGATATTTAACAGTACTAATCTGATACAGCACTTCAGAGACACCACGCGGCTGAATACAGTGAGTATCAGCAAACAGCAGAGCTACACACAACTAATAACCCAGAAACCCGTACAGACCAGATTAAAATTACACTCACTTGTGTCCGAGGTGTTTCAGGAAGTAGCCGAGGACTTTGAGCGCCTGCACGCGAATGCTCTCGCTCTTCGAGGCCAGGAGCTTGTAGATGACCCTGACGAGAGAGAACACAAGGTTTAGAATAATTTCTCCTGCATTTGAGTTCAATTCAAAACTAAAACTCACCATTTCCAGCATTTCTTCACTCCTTATAATTAAAGGTTGTGTTTGTGCCTCTAAGGCTAATATATGTAATCAGCTGACATTACTGTTCCCTGTTCAGGAACTCATTTTCATCAGCCAGGAATAATACAGTATTTAATCTTTCACTCCAGTAATTATACTTATATATATATATATATATATATATATATATATATATATATATATATATATATATATATATATATATTGAACACACTGACAGTTGCTAATTTTACTGGGATATTAATCATTAAAAAAATCTTGTGGGGTACCACAGGGGTCAGTTTTAGGGCCTTTGCTTTTTTCCTTGTACAATTATGTTACCTCCAGGTGATGTCATTAGAAAAACATGTAAACTTTCATAGTTACGTTGATGATACACAGATACACATTTCTATTCCTGATCATCTGGACAGTAGACGGACCTAAAAGCTGTGTGAGACGTTCTTCAGTGGCATCAGAGTTTTTACAGCTACATCAAGAAAGAACTGAAATATTGATTCTCAGTACTGAGATTCTCTGAAAGCTGCTTTGAGACAGACTCAGTTCTTTAGCTCCGTATATCAAACCTGAGGTACATAACCAGGCTGGCGGTCAGTTGAAGGGCGAGGACAATGTGACCGTGACAGGTGGGGTCTACTTTAGTTACATAACCGCTGCCGGTGCATGTGTGTGTCCCCCTCAGGGCTCACCGTATTCCGTTCCTCTGGTCAAAGGCCGGGATCATGGAGGCCGGGTGCTCGGACATGAGAGCCACCAGGAGCTGCAGCACGTCATGGATGTTCTCGTCCTACGGAGGTAAGAAAGGAAGGAACAGAGGAGAGAGGGATAAGCAGAGATCTGCAGACCGAGCTCTACATCAAAGAGCTATTAATATCTTTAGAGATCATTCTGAAGATATTAATATCACCAGAGAACGAGCCGTTACACAACCCGCCGTGTCCTTTACATCAGCTCTCTGCAGATAATACACATACACAGCAACACGGCCAGCGCGTGACCCACAACAGCCTGCGTTACACACACAACCTGCACATACAGTTTCACAACACACAGTACAGACTAACTAACCGCTTAATGTACAGAGCAATTCAGTTCCCCCGTATCCCAGCAACAGCTGATCAGTCAAGAAGTTTCTGTTTCTGCAGTTTAAAACGTCTTTAGTTCTTCAGGCTAACGAGGCTAATGAGGTTCACGAGGCTAACGAGTACCTGAAGTTAATAATCTATCACATGGTTTGACCTGTGTGTGTATATGGAGTCAGCAGGTCTGAATCAGTAGAGGAGCTGCTAACGGTTTCTATACAGTCGTTCAGGTGAGGTTGGGTGGCTGCCAAGGCGTTTGTAGGCCGATCCTAAGGTATCCCAGACGGTTGTTAAGGTGTTGGTAGGCCATTCCTACGGAAACCCAGATGGTTGTTAAGGGGCTGCTTGGCTGTGGATTTGGTATCCCAGGTGGTTGTTAAGGTGTTGCCAGGTCATTCCTAAGGTATCCCAGGTGGTTGGCAAGTGTTGGAAGGCAGCTGCTATGGCACCCAGTTGGTCACTAGGGTGTTGCTAGGCTACGGTAACGTGTTACTAAGCAGTTAAGGTGTGGCTATGCGGTTCATATGGTATACTAGGTGGTTGTCAGGATGTTAGTAGGCCATTTCTACGATATCTCTGGTGGTTGCTAAGGGGTTGCTTGGCTGCTACTGTGGCATTCCAGGTGGTTGGTAAGGTGATGTTAGGCGATTTTTATGATAACCCAGGTGGTTGGCACGATGTTGGAAGGCAGATGCTATGATTTTACAGGTGGGTGCTGAGGGGTTGTATGGCTGCTGCTTTGGTATCCCAGGTGGTTATTAAGTGGTTGCTGGGCTGCTGATATGGCATCCCAGATGGTTACTAAGAGATTTCTTGGCTGCTGCTATGGTATCCTGGGTGCTACATACTGGCCTGTAAGCCCGTAGAGACAGAGAGTGAAATCCAGCTGATTGTTTATGTGGTTTATGAAATATATTATATATTTAGATATATTAAAAATACAGATAAATTCAGGCTCTGTGTCAGCTGATGCTGTGCTGGACGTGTCAGACGACCACAGCACGACGAAGTGTCACACATCAGAACTGAGAATCTATTTCAGAAGCGAACTGTGAACCTGGGCTACAGCTGAAGTGCAAACGTGTGCAAATTAGACTTTGTAGCTAAAATATTCCTTTAATTTAAATGCAGTGAAATAAAACTCTGTGAGTATGTGTTCCAGCTACTGTGAGAGTTCATTACCTCATGCATGGTCAGCAGGTAGTTCAAAATGCTTTGTAGTTCATCCTCTTTCACACCTCGGTCCTGTAAGACATAGAAATACGTTAAACCAGGGGTCCTCACACCTCAAACGACCACGTCACTGTCCCTGGTCATGTCAGCACGGTTCATCATATCACGTCAAAGACACCGTTCTTGTTTTCCCAACATCTTCTAATAAATTCTAATTACTTGTCCACCCAAATCAGTGGGTGGGGACATTAATATCTAAAAATATAGTCCCCCTCCTCCTCCTACCACCTGTCACTGATTAGCAGCGCTCAGCCAGTGCGGGGATGTGCACGGCTTCGGGTTCCACTCTTCTCATTTAACAGACTGGGTTAATTATTGGGTTTAGGTACCGGGGCTGATATCAGCCTGAACGTCTGGGTCGGATAATTATAGAGAAGAAACAATTGATCTTTAACTTTAACTTTCTTTAATGCTAACCAGAACATCAGCGGCTGCTTGTAATTCCAGAGGGACCGTTTGTGTCCAGACAGTATGTGGGTTGACTCCAACGGGGAAAAACAGCTTCTTGCCATTCAGGTGCTGAAAACTGGGATTTGAGCTGCATGTCTGAGCAGCGCCCACGTGACTCTGCGCCAACCAGTGATGGCAGTAACTCTAACCTGACCACTTCTTCCAGTAACGAGTAATCTAACAGGTTACTATTTCCAATCCAGTAATCAGATTAAAGTTACTTATCCACTACTATTTTTCCTCAGTAAATATATGTTGGTTTTCTTCTTGAGTCTCAGGGAGTGACGTCTGGCCTACGGGGTGTTGATTCTTTTTTTGATTAGTTGATTAATCTAATGACTCATTTTTGTTATTACTCTAATGTGAGTGTGTTAGGAAATACATTCATTATTATTTTGTGGCAGATATGTAACCAATGGATGATTTTGTGCGTATATATATATATATATATATATATATATATATATATATATATATATATATGTGTGTGTGTGTGTGTGTGTGTGTGTGTGTGTGTGTCGAGAACAGCCTTAGTTATCTACACTGAACGATTGCGAAACTGTTAGTATAATTGACGGAATTTCGTTATCGATTGCATTGACGCGTCGCCCTAGCAGCTGCTGAATGCAAGTAATAAAGTAACTTGTAACGTTACTTTTTTTAAAGGAGTAATCAGAAATCAGATTACTTTTTCAAGGTAAACAGTGTAACGTTAATGACGAGAGGGGCGGAGTCGAGTGTGTGGTGCTGGTTGATCCACAGGACAGTAAAAGAAAACCAAACCACAGACGTTGTGGAGCTCCTCGGTATGGAGATCCACCAACCGCCAACACACCAGTTGTAGCTCAACACTTTAGTATGTGGTGGTTTGTTTTCTTGGTGGTTCTTAATCTGCTGCTCAATATCAGCTCATCTTTCAGTTCAGCTCAAACCTCTCTTCATCACATCAGCACCACCTCCAACATCTACTGTAACATCTCACCTCCATCTCCTCCACTCTGTTCCTCACCTCCATCTACTCCACTCTGTTCCTCACCTCCATCTACTCCACTCTGTTCCTCACCTCCATCTACTCCACTCTGTTCCTCATCTCCATCTCCTCCACTCTGTTCCTCACCTCCATCTACTCCACTCTGTTCCTCACCTCCATCTCCTTCACTCTGTTCCTCACCTCCATCTCCTGCACTCTGTTCTACATCTCCATCTCCTCCACTCTGTTCCTCACCTCCATCTTCTGCACTCTGTTCTACATCTCCATCTCCTCCACTGTTATTCACCTTAATCTCCTCCACTCTGTTCCTCACCTCCATCTCCTCCACTCTGTTCCTTACCTCCATCTCCTGCACTCTGTTTTACATCTCCATCTCCTCCACTCTGTTCCTCAGCTCCATCTCCTGAACTCTGTTATACATCTCCATCTCCTCCACTGTTCTTCACCTCCAACTTCTCCACTCTGTTCCTCACTTCCATCTCCTGCACTCTGTTCTCCATCTCCTCCACTGTTCTTCACCTTAATCTCCTCCACTGTTCTTCAGCTCCATCTCCTCCACTCTGCTCCTCACCTCCATCTCCTCCACTCTGTTCCTCACCTCCATCTCCTCCACTCTGTTCTTCCTTTACTGTGTCTCTCTGGACGAAAACAATCTACAGACTAATGCCTATTAAAAAGATAGCGCGAGCGACCAAACAAGAGAATCGGATTTGGCCAGTAAATCAGGTTTGGGCTGCGTTTACCTGCAGCCGGAACGTTGAAACATTGGAAACAGACATTAAGCAATAATCGTAAATCAATAGGTAGAAAAAACACGGGAGCTGAAAACGTAACATCCAATTACAGGAATGCGCAGCGCCGAATACCTGCCGACTCGTCATCGGTAATGTGATTAGTGAGGGAACGTGTTCGGGCCGCTCACGCAGGTCACTAATGCACCGAACATCTGGACGCGAACGTAAAGAGAGCGAAGCGGGGAGGCGGAAAGTGGCAGGAGCTGAAAGCGAAAAAGGCAGCAGCTAAACGAATAAAGGACGCTGCTTAGCAACCGCATCATGCTTTTCCCAGACAAGACAAAAGCCTAAAGCAAGAACACTGTGTCCATGTGACATTTCTCTCTGAGCACGCACACCCGCTCCGTCTGAGCGCTGATCCGTAATGCAATTCTCTCCGCGTGCCGGCCCGCCGACTAGCTGAGCGCTTTCATTGTTTCGAGCGACACAAAAACAAATAAACTCATTTCTGTATGACAAAAAAAACCTATCAAGTCTCAGAAGAGGCATCACGATAAACAGCTCCACGCAGAAGAAAAGCTTGACTCGTCTTTCTTCCGCCCACCCCTATAAGAAAGCTGACTATTTATTTATGATCCCACCATCCTCACAGAAAAGCTGCCTCTGTATGAATAATAGAGAGACGCAGCGAATGATGAACGCAGAACGGGGTCGCCGGGGTCTTCACGGCCAGTGCAGCCGGGTCACCTGGACACAAGACAGGGTCCTAATGCCGCGCACCCAGTGTGTCCCAGTGTTAATGGAGCGGAGCTCAGCTTTACTGGGGTGGCTGGTTGTCACGTGGGAGACGATGTGTGCGTGGCTCGTGTGGCATATGTTTCTGTTTCCAGTTAATGAAATGAAGCAGGGTGTGCTCACCTTCAGGATGAGCTGTTTGAGGAACAGGAGCATGAAGGCGCGGAGGGAGATGATCTCCTTCTGCGTGGGACGAGGACCATCTGCAAAACACACAGTGATTTCACGCAGGTTACACAAAGCCAAGCCAAACGCTGACTGTCTTCACTGAATTTAGACTACAGCACATATATATATATATATATATATATATATATATACACATACATACACAACACACACACAACTATATATATATATATATATATATATATATATATATATATATATATATATATATATATATATATAGTTTTCATAATGAATGGACCAATAGAAATCATTCAGAATAAAACCTCTTTACATTAACAAATATATATATATGAAAAAGATCCACCTCCCTAGAAGTAGGTCCTGTATGGTCAGTGGAGCTGATACAGTGGACAGTGAGTGGAGGTCCTGTATGGTCAGTGGAGCTGATACAGTGGACAGTGAGTGGAGGTCCTGTATGGTCAGTGGAGCTGATACAGTGGACAGTGAGTGGAGGTCCTGTATGGTCAGTGGAGCTGATAGTGGTCAGTGAGTGGAGGTCCTGTGTGGTCAGTGGAGCTGATACAGTGGACAGTGAGTGGAGGTCCTGTATGGTCAGTGGAGCTGATACAGTGGTCAGTGAGTGGAGGTCCTGTATGGTCAGTGGAGCTGATACAGTGGACAGTGAGTGGAGGTCCTGTATGGTCAGTGGAGCTGATACAGTGGTCAGTGAGTGGAGGTCCTGTATGGTCAGTGGAGCTGATACAGTGGACAGTGAGTGGAGGTCCTGTATGGTCAGTGGAGCTGATACAGTGGACAGTGAGTGGAGGTCCTGTATGGTCAGTGGAGCTGATACAGTGGACAATGAGTGGAGGTCCTGTATGGTCAGTGGAGCTGATACAGTGGACAGTGAGTGGAGGTCCTGTATGGTCAGTGGAGCTGATACAGTGGACAGTGAGTGGAGGTCCTGTATGGTCAGTGGAGCTGATACAGTGGACAGTGAGTGGAGGTCCTGTATGGTCAGTGGAGCTGATACAGTGGACAGTGAGTGGAGGTCCTGTATGGTCAGTGGAGCTGATACAGTGGACAGTGAGTGGAGGTCCTGTATGGTCAGTGGAGCTGATACAGTGGACAGTGAGTGGAGGTCCTGTATGGTCAGTGGAGCTGATACAGTGGACAGTGAGTGGAGGTCCTGTATGGTCAGTGGAGCTGATACAGTGGTCAGTGAGTGGAGGTCCTGTATGGTCAGTGGAGCTGATACAATGGACAGTGAGTGGAGATATAAGGAGGTGGTTTAATGTTATGACTGATTGGTGTATCTATAAATACATTGTTTTAAATGTAAAATATTTATGTACATGGGCTCCAACTTCACTATTTACACTCATCTTTCAACACATTCAGATCAAAACAAATTATATAAAAACAAATTATATATTATATTATAAACATCTATACTCAGTTTTGACTGGTATGTGTGTCGTTCATTGTGTTTTACTACATTCTATAGTGAATCACCAGCATCACAGATTTGTTAGAATTCCCGACTCTGTATCCTGTGTGTGTATTTTCAGTGATTTTCTCACTACAATACCCAGCATGCAATGTGCCAGTACACCAAACAACCTTCCACAGAGATCCCAGAAAATTAGCCCACCCTCAAGTATACTTCCCAAAGCAATTGTAGTCCTTCAACAGGTTGAAAAGTTGAATATTATTTATAATCTGAATATTGTGCTCTCTAATGACATCACCTAGAGGTAACATACAGAGAAAAGCAAAGGCCATAAAACTGACCCCTGTGGTACCCCACAAGAAACACATTTGTTTAATAAAAGATTTTCCAATGAACATCCAGTAAAAATCAGTTAAACATGAAGTAAATATTCTGAAAGCGTGCTCAAAAGCCCCCCCCAGTATTCGAGACGGTGGATTAGAATTTCGCTGCTGATATTTGATATAGGCTGTTTTTTCACGTTAGGTGTTCACCCTTGCATGTTAAACTCAGCCTATGCACAGCATTAAAGTAATAACCAGTAATAACCTTTACATTTTCATTTAGATCAACAAAACATCACGTGTCATGTGACCCGGAGTCCCCAAACTTTTGCTAGGCCAGTATATAAAGCGCTGCAGTGTGTTGTGCTTAAGGGTCTGCTTCAGAAGACCACACAGGATGGAGATTTCACACCTACTTTTATTAGCACTATTTATTCAGAGCCTGCTGAGTTATGAGCTGCACAGTCAGTCGGGCTCCTCTGTGATTTACGCTGGAGCCGCTCCTCTCTCTGCCTGAGCGGCTCGGGGGAGCTCTTATAGTTTTATAGGATTAATAAGAACATTGAACTTAAAAGATTTTTTTTTTTTTTAAAATGAGCATAACACCCAGAACGACGGGGAATGCCATCATATCAGGAGGCCGAAGACTGAGCATGTGCTCCTCAGCGGTTTGAGAAAATGTGACGTCTCGGAGGAATAAGCTGCCTGAGCTGCAGCCAAATGCCACGATAACCGGGACATGGAGGACCGACAGCTTCCGGGCTCCTCCTCTTATTAGCTTTAAGGTATCAGGGGGATAACTCTGGGTACCTCCACATTAAAGGGGACCGATTTGAACATTTCATGCATTATTCAGTTGGTAAGATGTGAACATTCATAGAGGTTTAACATCAAAGGGCTTCATTCTTCAGAACTGCTCACAGTGGTGGTCAATGGAACCAGACGTCTGAAGAGTTTAGCTACATCACAGGAAGTTACTACATGGAATAGTTATAAAGAGACGCCGGACACACTGTTTTAGAAACAGATCTGAGATCAAACGATGGAATATGGGCCATTTTTCAAAGCACATTAATGGCCACCACCGTGCTGACCACTACACCACCATACTGACCACTACACCACCATACTGACCACTACACCACCGTACTAACCACTACACCACCATACTAACCACTACACCACCATACTAACCACTACACCACCATACTAACCACTACACCACCATACTGACCACTACACCACCGTACTGACCACTACACCACCATACTAACCACTACACCACCATACTGACCACTACACCACCATACTAACCACTACACCACCATACTGACCACTACACCACCATACTAACCACTACACCACCATACTAACCACTACACCACCATACTAACTACTACACCACCGTACTAACCACTACACCACCATACTAACCACTACACCACCATACTAACCACTACACCACCATACTGACCACTACACCACCGTACTAACCACTACACCACCATACTGACCACTACACCACCATACTAACCACTACACCACTATACTAACCACTACACTACCATACTAACCACTACACCACCATACTAACCACTACACTACCATACTAACCACTACTCCACCGTACTAACCACTACACTACCATACTAACCACTACACCACCATACTAACCACTACACCACCATACTAACCACTACACCACCGTACTAACCACTACACCACCATACTGACCACTACACCACTATACTAACCACTACACCACTATACTAACCACTACACTACCATACTAACCACTACACCACCATACTAACCACTACACTACCATACTAACCACTACACCACCATACTAACCACTACACTACCATACTATCCACTACACCACCGTACTAACCACTACACCACCGTACTAACCACTACACCACCATACTAACCACTACACCACCGTACTGACCACTACACCACCATACTGACCACTACACCACCATACTAACCACTACACCACCGTACTAACCACTACACCACCGTACTAACCACTACACCACCATACTAACCACTACACCACCATACTGACCACTACACCACCATACTAACCACTACACCACCATACTAACCACTACACCACCATACTTACTTCTACACCACCATACTGACCACTACACCACCATACTAACCACTACACCACCATACTGACCACTACACCACCATACTAACCACTACACCACCGTACTAACCACTACACCACCGTACTAACCACTACACCACCATACTAACCACTACACCACCATACTGACCACTACACCACCATACTAACCACTACACCACCATACTAACCACTACACCACCATACTTACTTCTACACCACCATACTAACCACTACACCACCGTACTAACCACTACACCACCGTACTAACCACTACACCACCATACTTACTTCTACACCACCGTACTAACCACTACACCACCATACTGACCACTACACCACCATACTAACCACTACACCACACTATATGCGAGTGTTTCACTGACCCCTAGTGTGTCTGTTTACTAGTGAGTGTGTATGTGAGTGTTTTACTACCTGGTTAGGTTAAATGTGGAGATCTTGAATTTCCCTCAGGGATCAATAAAATATCTCTCTTTGAAACCCAGTAGCGGCTGGTTCTCCTGCTGTTCTGCGTACGGGAGGAGGTTTTAGACCAGTGGCTGATACTGGAGTGCTGTAATGTAGCTGGGAACAGGCTGGGGTCTGTGTTTTGTCAGCTCTGCAGGTAAATGCTGAAGGAAATCATGTCACTTATGTGTAAAACAGCTAAGCTAGGCTATCAAAAGGCACTGAGTTCCCCCAATTCTCCTCCGTCAAACACTTCAGAGCTCCACTCAGACGCCGAATACTTTACCTCCCATTGGTAACTCTGATGATTCTCAGGTCTACGCTTGTGATAAAATACAGAAACCTGCAGCTCAGGTAAGGAGTCTGAAGCTGACTTCAGGAGCCGGACAAGAAAGAGGCTATACATTTATTAGAGTGGAGGAGATGGAGGCAGTGCGTGAAGACCAAAGTGGAGGAGATGGAGGCAGTGCGTGAAGAACAGAGTGGAGGAGATGGAGGCAGTGTGTGAAGAAGAGTGGAGGAGATGGAGGCAGTGCGTGAGGAACAGAGTGGAGAAGATGGAGGCAGTGCATGAAGAACAGAGTGGAGAAGATGGAGGCAGTGCGTGAAGAACAGAGTGGAGGAGATGGAGGCGGTGCGTGAAGAACAGAGTGGAGGAGATGGAGGTGGTGCGTGAAGAACAGAGTGGAGGAGATGGAGGCGGTGTGTGAAGAACAGAGTAGAGGAGATGGAGGCATTGCGTGAAGAACAGAGTGAAGGAGATGGGGCAGTGTGTGAAGAACAGAGTGGAGGAGATGGAGGCAGTGCGGGAAGAACAAGGTGGAGGAGATGGAGGCAGTGTGTGAAGAAGAATAGAGGAGATGGAGGCATTGCGTGAAGAACAGAGTGAAGGAGATGGGGCAGTGTGTGAAGAACAGAGTGGAGGAGATGGAGGCGGTGCGTGAAGAACAGAGTTGAGGAGATGGAGACAGTGTGTGAAGAAGAGTGGAGGAGATGGGGCAGTGTGTGAAGAACAGAGTGGAGGAGATGGAGGCAGTGTGTGAAGAAGAGTGGAGGAGATGGAGGCGGTGCGTGAAGAACAGAGTTGAGGAGATGGAGGCAGTGCGGGAAGAACAAGGTGGAGGAGATGGAGGCGGTGCGTGAAGAACAGAGTGGAGGAGATGGAGGCAGTGTGTGAAGAACAGAGTGGAGGAGATGGAGGCAGTGTGTGAAGAACAAAAACTGCTGATTTAGAGTTAGGATTAGGATTAGAACGGGTTCGTGGGACTGAACCAGCAACCTTCTGGTCACAAGTCTGGTTTACCAACCTCCAGCTTGAACTGCCCCAGTAACCCAGTTAACATCAGTACTATTCTCTTTAGCAGTATGGGTGGGTCAGTGTTATGATTAGGCCAGAGCTGCACTTCTGTTACTGAAACCGATTACTTCCCAAGGAATTCCGCTGCTGACATCCTTCCCAGTGTGTCTTATACGTCACAAGCGATTTCTCTTGAAGAAGGAAACGCTATAATTGGAGCTTTTAATCGCTGTAGCCTGAAGAGGTCAGTCAGAGATTTTATTAATATGTTTTCTGCCATATTTTTCACAGTAAGACTCTTGATGTGAGTTACGGCTCCATTAAAGGGGGTTAAATCATTAGCAGGCTGCCTCCAGGCTCGAGCGAGCAGCGCACCTGCTTCCCCACCACGAGTCTGCAGCAGGAGGTGTTAAGGAACATGGTTACGACGACTGGACTGAAGACTGAGCACTCCAGCTTTCTCTCAGGCTTTTAAAATGCATTCGTTTTTCATTGATTCATGCTGGAGAGATAAACAGAGCACCGTGGAGATCAGTCCCACAACCAGTTTAAGATTCAACACCAGTTTATCAGAATTACATAGAAACTCAGAAGACACGTGTAGCTTCACTGGTGGGTTTAATAAATTAGTAAATACAATGTGTAGATTTGTGTTGTAAACATAAGGACCCCTGGTTACCATCACCACCACCACTGTAAACACCATCACCACCACCACCACTGTAAACACCATCACCACCACCACCACTGTAAACACCATCACCACCACCACCACCACTGTAAACACCATCACCACCACCACCACTGTAAACACAGTCACCACCACCACTGTAAACACCATCACCACCACCACTGTAAACACCATCACCACCACTGTAAACATCACCACCACCACTGTAAACGCCATCACCGCCACCACTGTAAACACCATCACCACCACCACCACTGTAAACACCATCACCACCACTGTAAACATCACCACCACCACTGTAAACGCCATCACCGCCACCACTGTAAACACCATCACCACCACTGTAAACATCATCACCACCACCACTGTAAACGCCATCACCACCACCACTGTAAACGCCATCACCACCACCACTGTAAACACCATCACCACCACCACTGTAAACACCATCACCGCCACCACTGTAAACACCATCACCACCACTGTAAACACCATCACCACCACTGTAAACACCACCACCACCACTGTAAACGCCATCACCACCACCACTGTAAACAACATCACCACCACCACTGTAAACATCATCACCACCACCACTGTAAACACCATCACCGCCACCACTGTAAACACCATCACCACCACTGTAAACATCATCACCACCACCACTGTAAACGCCATCACCACCACCACTGTAAACGCCATCACCACCACCACTGTAAACATCATCACCACCACCACTGTAAACACCATCACCGCCACCACTGTAAACACCATCACCACCACTGTAAACACCATCACCACCACTGTAAACACCACCACCACCACTGTAAACACCATCATCACCACTGTAAACATCACCACCACCACTGTAAACACCATCACCACCACCACTGTAAACACAGTCACCACCACCACTGTAAACACCATCACCACCACCACTGTAAACACCATCACCGCCACCACTGTAAACACCATCACCACCACTGTAAACATCATCACCACCACCACTGTAAACGCCATCACCACCACCACTGTAAACACCATCACCACCACCACTGTAAACACCATCACCACCACTGTAAACATCACCACCACCACCACTGTAAACACCATCACCACCACCACCACTGTAAACACAGTCACCACCACCACTGTAAACACCATCACCACCACTGTAAACATCACCACCACCACCACCACTGTAAACACCATCACCACCACCACCACTGTAAACACCATCACCACCACTGTAAGCACAGTCACCACCACCACCATCACTGTAAACACCATCACCACCACCGTAAACATCACCACCACCACCACTGTAAGCACAGTCACCACCACCACTGTAAACACCGTCACCACCACCACTGTAAACACCGTCACCACCACTGTAAATACCATCACCACCACCACCACTGTAAACACCGTCACCACCACCACTGTAAACACCGTCACCACCACTGTAAATACCATCACCACCACCACCACTGTAAACACCGTCACCACTTTTACAAGGATCTCATCTTCCAGATCATTGCACTTTAGTTCTGGTTTGATCTTTCTTTCTTTTTTTTCTTCTTTTTTTTCAACCTCTAACAGCTGCTGTCTGTGTTCACTATTGTGTGTGTGAGTGTTTCACTGTCCCCTATTGTGTGTTTACAAGTGTGTGTTCACCAGTGTGTGTATATGTTCTTACAGTAGTCCAGGTATCTGTGGAAGCAGCTTTTATGTGTGATCTGAGCTGAAGAACCGTCGGAGAGACGGGCCTGTGACTCAGCGCAATAACACATTCACTACATATGAACTCTCTACAGAGATGGACAGAATTCTTCTCTCGGGTTTCCAGGAAGACGGAAGTGCACAGCAGCAGCAGCAGCAGCCTTTTACTGACTCTGAACACAAACTACACTCTTTAAATTCCCTAAAAACACCTTCACAGCCTAATAACACCAAAACAACAACAATAATAGAAACGCGTGAAATAACGCAGCACAGAGGAGGAGAAGGAAACGCCTGCAGGTGTTAGGAACTGAGAGGCGCTGATCCAGATCAATGGAGACCTGAAGCACACATACTGAACCCGAGTCAGCTTCACTGCTCCGTGATTTAAGCCCCAACATCTAAATATAGTATCTTACTTTTCAGTACTCGTCCACCCCTGACCTACTTTACAGCTTCCACTCTTCTCAGAGGACTTTATAAAGAAGTCTGCTAATCCTAATATCAGATACACATCCTTTCAGACCCACAGAGTTGAGGTGTCTTCTCACAGTGGAAGGATGAACAGTAACACCCACATACACACACACTAGGGGGCAGTAAAACACCCACATATACTAGTGAACATACACACACACTAGGGGGCAGTAAAACACCCACATATACTAGTGAACATACACATACACTAGGGGGCAGTAAAACATCCACATACACTTGACACACACACACTAGGGGGCAGTAATACACCCTCATACACTAGACAAACACACACATGGGGGCAGTAAAACACCCACATACACTAGACATACACACACTAGGGGGCAATAAAACACCCATATACACTAGTAAACACACACACACACACACACTTGGGGGCAGTAAAACACCCACATACACTAGAGACACACACTTGGGGGAAGTAAACACACACATACATACACACACACATACACTAGGGGGTAGTGAGTGACTATCCATAGTACCCGGGGAGCAGTTGTCGGTTTGGTGGCTGGTTCCCTAACTTCTAGCTAATGACCGTCTTACAGACGCCTGCTCTGGCTAGCATTGCGCTACGTGAAGAGCCATCCTATACACACAGAATGAGGGGGGCAAAAACATGCTCCCTGGGACCCCCAGCTAAGGAAGTCTGGGGTATCACTAACGACTGAACTGGTTATGTACTGAAGACAGGGTTATACGGGGGATTTGTTATGCTTAGGCTACAGATTCACTCAGTAATTATAACCTTTATGTAGACTCTCCAATATCTGAATCCGTCGTGTCATGAGGTGAGAAACCATTTAGCCAGCTAGCCGACTCTTACTGTCTGCAGCAGGAATGTTAAGTTGGAGCTGGAGCACTAACAGAATCTGTTTCCGAGAGCTGATTATTATAATAACTTCTGTATCCATGAATCAAGATGTGGGTTAGATTGAAGAGGAAGGTCAAACAGAAGCCCTTGACTGAATGGCAATCAGCTCAGAGAGGAACCCAAACAAAGCCTTTAAGAACACAAGCCCCCGACCAAGGAGACCGTCTGATTTACTCCCATCACCCCGCAGCCTTCCTCTCCTCCTCTCTGCAGCACTCCCTCCCTCATTTATAATCCTCTTTCCCCACTTTCTCCCCCCCACATACATCTCTCATCTTTTATTTAAAGAAGCAGGCAGAGACGTTACAAAGCTGCAATGAAAAATTCACGCCGCCCTGCGTGTGCACGCGTGTATGAGTGTGTGTGTGTGTGTGCACGCGTGTATAAGTGTGTGTGTGTGGGTTGGGATGAAACACCACCCCCCTCGTCCTCAGTCTCAGCTAGAGATGCTGCCACAAGTATAGTTCTGTACCCTATGAAATATATATTAGAGCAGCCAAATGACTGAAGCAGTAATAATCAGGATTAATCTGTCTAACCAGTTTACACTAGTTCAGACGTTCTCTGTTACAAAAACACCATCAGAGCAACACTGGCTCTCATGTTCCAACCAGTGATCCTAAAGCTAATGAATACAGGGCTTCAGGACCTGGTTACAGGCCCGCAGTGTCAGCGGGCGGCAGTTCTAAGTAGAGATGGACTGATATATTGGTGGGCGATATATCGGGCTGATATTTGACATTTTTTTAATATATCGGCATCGGTTTTGCAGCGCCAATTTAAAGTCAGGCACGTCCGTGGGCAGCCCCGTGTTATTGTTGCGGTGAAACGTGCTGCTGCCGCATGTAAAGGACCCCAGGCGGAAATCTTTGGAACTGTTCAGCCAGTAAGTAAAAAATTAATAATTTATATTGAACAGTAAGGTTTTTAATGAGGCGGTTACCACTCAGACATTACTCAGACATTACTCAGACATTACTCAGACATTACTCAGATATTACTCAGATACTACACAGACATTACTCAGATATTACTCAGATATTACTCAGACATTACTCAGATACTACTCAGATACTACTCAGACATTACTTAGATATTACTCAGATACTACACAGACATTACTCAGATACTACTCAGACATTACTCAGACATTACTCAGACATTACTCAGACATTACTCAGATATTACTCAGATACTACACAGACATTACTCAGATATTACTCAGACATTACTCAGATACTACTCAGACATTACTCAGATATTACTCAGATACTACTCAGACATTACTCAGATATTACTCAGATATTACTCAGACATTACTCAGATACTACTCAGATACTACTCAGACATTACTTAGATATTACTCAGATACTACACAGACATTACTCAGATACTACTCAGACATTACTTAGATATTACTCAGATACTACTGAGATATTACTCAGATATTACTCAGACATTACTCAGACATTACTCAGACATTACTCAGACATTACTCAGACATTACTCAGACATTACTCAGACATTACTTAGATATTACTCAGATACTACTCAGATGTTACTCAGACATTACTCAGACATTACTTAGATACTACTCAGATACTACTCAGAAACTACTCAGAAACTACTAAGACATTACTCAGACTTCAGCACACGAGACAAATGCAACTAAAGAAAGAGTAAAGAGAGTCAGTACAGCATATCAGTGTCTGTCTCTCTCTCACTGTTTTTTTTCTTTCTCTCTCTCTCTCTCTCTCTCTCTCTCTCTCTCTCTCTCTCTCTCTCACTCTCTCACTCTCTCACTCTCTCAGCCTCATCCTCCTTAAAAAACCACAATTTTACAACAACATGATAGAAACCTGAGTGTGAAGTGAGTCTCTCTCTGTAACTGCAGCGAACATGTGGTCTGTGTGGAAGTATCTTTCAGTGCTCTTCTTAATATCTTGTTAGTTTTGGGTATGTAGAGATGTATGTTACACTCTTTCAGCATTTCATACTGTATTTTTTGGGGGGCAGATAATATTTAGTTTTCTTCTTGTTAAGTCAGTGTTAAATGACGTTAAGTTCAGAAATGCTGTGCATCCACTTGTTATTACTGGTGTGACATTTTAGCAGCAAATAAAGCAGAAAACTTCTAGATATCGGCCCAAAAAATCGGCAGCCCATATCGGCCAACAGCTGACCCTGACCTCTAAACATCGGCATCAGCTATAAAAAACCCATATCGGTCGATCTCTAGTTCTAAGCACGTGTTTACTCCACAAAAACAGCCCGGAGACCATATAAAGGATGAGTAATGTTCATTTCTTACATACTATGGCGTCTGTTAAAAGCTTATATATACAGACAGTCACACTCTCGACGCTACAGAGGTTACGAGAGGTCCATGGTAGGCGTGTGCCATATCGGATATTCAACCCTGAAATATCGTGCTCAAATATATGCAAACGAGCAGTGACCTCATCTGCATACAGGACCTCATACACAAAGCAAAGTTTAGAATAAGGTTTTAGAAACTGTTGGGGTTGCAGGTGAGCTAAGGTAGCTTCTCACAGTAAGTTTCTGTTGAATAGGGCATTTCAGACCAAACCACAACGAATTACTTTATTTACAACTTAATACTTGAATTACTTGGTGAAATTGCCCTTTAAGCTGTGCATGGATGGGTTTGTTCTACACTCTGTGTGTGGTTTGTGTGTGTGTGTGTGTGCTGGAGATGTTGGAGTGTGAATCATCTGCTCTAACTGGGTTTAGGTTCTATTCCTGGACTGGAGCAGCTTTTAACCCTTCACAGTGAGTCGGACTTGCTGCATCAAGACAAATCACAGCCTCGCTTTCACTTATTGCTCGTCTGCTTGTTTAGGCTGGTGGATTCTCTCGTATCTCTGTGTCACTCTAGAGCTCAGCAATAAGACTACAAACCTCATACCTTGATACGTTCAAGAGAACGGAAAATTAAATATGGTGAAAATAATGTACAGTATTTAAATGGAGCACCAGAAAGAGCGTCCTGTATTATCTAACTGTTTATGTCCAGTTAAATATCTTAATAATGAAGCGTATTTTAATATTTAAAATTCTCCCAGACTTCAAGAAAGGTGAACGAGGGGTTATTAGAGGTGAACGAGGGGTTATGAGAGGTAAACGAGGGGCTATAAGAAGTGAACAAGGGGCTATTAGAAGTGAATGAGGGGTTAGGAGAAGTGAACGAGGGGCTATTAGAAGTGAACGAGGGGTTATGAGAGGTGAACGAGGGGTTATTAGAAGTGAACAAGGGGTTATGAGAGATGAACAAGGGGTTATTAGAGGTGAACGAGAGGTTATGAGAGATGAACGAGAGGTTATGAGAGGTGAACGAGAGGTTATGAGAGGTGAACGAGAGGTTATGAGAGGTGAACGAGAGGTTATGAGAGATGAACGAGAGGTTATGAGAGATGAACGAGAGGTTATGAGAGGTGAACGAGAGGTTATGAGAGGTGAACGAGAGGTTATGAGAGGTGAACAAGAGGTTATGAGAGGTGAACGAGAGGTTATGAGAGGTGAACGAGAGGTTATGAGAGATGAACGAGGGGTTATTAGAGGTGAACGAGAGGTTATGAGAGGTGAACGAGAGGTTATGAGAGGTGAACGAGAGGTTATTAGAGGTGAACGAGAGGTTATGAGAGGTGAACAAGGGGTTATGAGAGATGAACGGGGGGTTATTAGAAGTGAATGAGGGGTTATGAAAGGTGAACAAGGGGTTATTAGAGGGGAACGAGGGGTTATTAGAGGTGAACGAGGGGTTATTAGAGGTGAAAGAGGGGTGATTAGAGGTGAACGAGGGGTTATTAGAAGTGAACGAGGGGTTATGAGAAGTAAACGAGAGGATGTGAGAGGTGAACGAGGGGCTGTTAGAGGTGAACGAGGGGTTATGAGAAGTCAACGAGGGGCTATTAGAGGTGAACAAGGGGTTATGAGAGGTGAACGAGGGGTTATGAGAGGTGAACGAGGGGCTATTAGAGGTGAACGAGGGGTTATGAGAAGTGAACAAGGGGCTATTAGAGGTGAACGAGGGGTTATGAGAAGTGAACAAGGGGCTATTAGAGGTGAACGAGGGGTTATGAGAAGTGAACAAGGGGCTATTAGAGGTGAACGAGGGGTTATGAGAAGTGAACAAGGGGCTATTAGAGGTGAACGAGGGGTGGTCTTGGAGTTTTGTACACTACTGTGTATCTGCTGACTCTTCTATTTCCACCGGAAGGTGACTCGGCCTCGGTAAGTAGATTAACACCTGTCATCACATCACACACACGCACACCTGTACGCCGGCCTGTGATGAGAGATGGCCTTCAGGTGACGGCGAACAGTAAATAACCGAGTCTCCTGCTCCCGACACATCCTCTCTGAAACGGGGTTGTCATGACGACACAGGCCGTGCGTCCAGCAGTGACGAGTGGCCACAGCTCTGTGTTATCGGAAGCACTCGGCGCGCAACATGGAGAAAAATAAATAAATAAATAAACAAATAAATAAAACCTCTCCATTCTGCCTCAGCGGCCTTATCCTAATTGATCTGCACTGGAGAATGTAGTGCAGCCCAGTACAGCAGGACCACCTCCTCACCGTCCCCCCACAGCAGACAGCCAATTTACTGTCCACAGTCAGCAGATAACACGAGAAACTGTAAAGAAAAGTATGCAGCACTGCGTCGTCTCTCATCCACGGCACTCGGTACGACTCATATTTCTTACAGAATCCCAGGCCCGGAATTTCAGATCCATTATAAAAGTTCTACCTGCAACACTAACTCAGCACTACAAACAAATCCAGACTGTATACAGAGACCCTTTCAGCTCAGACGAGAGTTTTCCTTTACGGCTGATATGTTTAAGAGAGTTGGGCACAGCGTGGAGGTGTACTCTAACATTAAAGGGGAACTACAGCAACTTTTCAGAATTTCTACATGAGGCTGTAAATGAAGTGATTACACTGCTGCAGAGAAATGTACTGACTCTGTTCACAGTGGTGCTGATGGAGACGTCCAGCCGTGTGTGTGTATATATATATACATACATACTTATGCATACACACATATATACAATATATACAAATACATATTTATTATATATAATACATTTATTTTCTTTATAATGTAAAGCACTTTTAATTGCTGCTGTGTATGAAAGATGCTATACTAATAAACTTGCTTAATATGTATTCTGATGTCTGAGATATTGTCTTTTGACAGATTTAGGATGAAGGTTTAGCCTGAAATGCATGTATTTTTAAATTATCTCTCCTCAAGGCAAAGGGGCAACTACAGTGTGTTGGGAGGCAATCGAATTTAGAACTATTTGCCACTTGTGTTTGCACACAGAGGAATTTGACCTCATTTAACCCATCTGTGCAGTGAAACCTTCAGCAGCAATCTTGATTTATTAGGTATTAGATGAGAACTGTAAATAATGTTTAGGAGAAGCTTGGAAAGGGTTAAATAAACACACACATATGGAAAAGCACTACTTACTCTATTAATACTGTTTAATATTTTAATAATAAAGTGTTTTACGGAGTAAGTAATTCTTTTTCACAGTAATTCTGACTTCATGTCAAAGGGCTAGTGCGTCTGAATCGCTTTAGTAAAGAAAATAAAAAGATAGCAGGAAAGATAAAACTGGCTGTTTGTGTAAACAGAAGTGATGAAGCGAGTAAACAAAAGCAAACCAGGGCTGAAGAGGTATTGGAATAGAATAACATAGGAGATCATTAAACAGTAAATAAACAAGCTCACCTTCTGCGCCGTACAGATGTTTACTTGAATGTCATATTACCATTCGCACATGTGCAAATTCGTCAGTAATTAGACGCAATTTTATCTGAACGGCCTCCGGGGAGCGGCGAGGCAGCGCACGGGCGACACTGCGGGCCAATTATCTGTCGGCTTTCATGGGGCTAATGATGAACGCTGGTGAGCGACTCTCTCTTTAGCTGAGGAAAAATCATTACCTCTCTTTGAGTCGCTCCACCGCAGGACAAAAACAAGAGCCGCACACAGTCGCTGCTATCCACGTGCAGCGGTGGGCTTCCTGACCACTGAAGACTTTTTGAACTGTACTTGTTGGTGAACAGGCTGACAAAGACTGGCACACTCACCATACACTTTCACTGAAATCACTATTTGTGTTTCTTCACTGGGCAATGGGCAGTCAGGGAACCAGTTTTGTAACCAGAGGGTCTGTTTTATATACATACACTATTATGACCACGGACTGGGAGACTCAGGAAGGTCCTGGTAGGTGGTCACAGGTATCTGGAGGTATCATGCTGACTGCAGTGCATCCCACAGCTGCTGGAGGGAGCGTGGAGTAGGATCCATAGAGCCAACACCACCATCCAGGTGGTCCCACAGATGCTCAATTGGGTTCAAGTCTAGGGAATTAGGGATCCAGGGTAGTACTTGGAAGTCTTGGTCAGCTCTTCCAACCAGTGTGGGACATTTCTAGTTGTGTGATGTGTCTCATTGTCTTGCTATAAGATCCCATCCGCCCCAGAGAAGACCATCAGCATGGTGTACGTGATCTGCAAGGATGGATTCAGACCCAAATCGGTTAAGAGGGTTTTCCACATGGATGAGTGGGTCCAGAGAATGCTATCAAAAGATTCTCCAGACAATAATGGTGCCACCATCCCTAATGTGTGTGTGCGCATATATATATATATATATATATATATATATATATATATATATATATATATATATATATATATATATATATATATATATATATATTCATATATATATATATATATATATATATACACACACACACAGTGAAAGAGGGAGAGTGAGTGACTCAGAGAGAATGAGTCACTTCAGTATTTCTGAATTAATCTTCAGCAAGCTGTAACCCCTCCTGTAACTATCACTGCATTACAGTTCTATTACACAGCAGAGGTCTCAGACGGGTACGCATCACGGCCGCGGGAGGTGACGTCGTGATGAGGAGCGAGGTGAGACGTCAGGAGCTCAACAGGCAGAGACGCAAAGTGCTGAAACGTGAGAACGTAGTGTAAA
This sequence comes from Megaleporinus macrocephalus, assembly GCA_021613375.1. NCBI lineage: Eukaryota > Metazoa > Chordata > Actinopteri > Characiformes > Anostomidae > Megaleporinus > Megaleporinus macrocephalus. The sequence goes on along the minus strand of CM038720.1, from coordinate 41,798,452 downwards.
CAAATACTGAGTGACACATCAAGAACAGCTCAGAGGAGAGAGAAGAGCGGATTCAGGTCAGGAACAAACACATACAGTGAAAAGTACAGAATTAGAGAGCGAGAGAGAAACACAGACAGAGACGGGGGACAGACAGCAGACAGTCTCACTGCTCCCCTCAGTTAAAACAGTCACACAGTCAGTACGACCCAGCTAGTCACTTCTCAGAGTCGAGAAACAAACAGACGACGTACTTAACAGGAGATTAAACAGAAGCCAACAGCTACATACAACAGTAAGTACCTTCAGTACAGCTTCCATTCGTTTCAGGAAACTTTCTTCTAGTGGTTAAAGAATTTCTCCAGGACCCTATAAACTCAGTGAAGGTGAGCTCTGAACCCTCTAGACTCTCGGGACCCTGGTGTTCCTTTTCTCAGTGAGGAGCTTCTTGAACGACTACACATCCTTTCAGACCCCCAGAGTTGAGGTGTCTTCTCACAGTGGAGGATGGACAGAAATACCTGAGGATGTTCTCAGATCTGAAGAGAGAGTGGAGCCTGATGTTCTTCTAGGATGTAAGCCTGAAGTGCTGATTATATGATGGGAACTGTGTTGCTGGTCTGCCAGACCTTACCTTGTTGCTAGGAGTCGCATTTTCCATACATACTAGAATTATTTTTAAACTCCACTTTACTGAAAGTGTTTCCTTTGATGTTCTGTTTATTTTGTATCTAATCTAACCAGAAACACCTCCTGAACAAGTAAAAACATGTAGAGTCTCAAATTTTACACAGCACTGCAGATGGATAGATGGATGGATAGATAGATGGATAGACATGTAAAACACATTAACAACAAAAAATAAAAATAAATATATGGGGAAAGATAAATAGAAAGAATAAACAAAGAAATAAAATAAAGAAAGAAACAAAACTATAAAAGAAAAAAGAGAAAGAAAGAAAAAACAAAAGAAAAAGAAAGAAATGAAAAACAATATATTAAAAAAGATAGACATTAAAAAAGAAATATGGAATGAAAGAAAAAAGCATGAGAGAGAGAGAGGAGAGACAGAAAGAGGCGGAGAGAGAGAGAGAGAGGAGAGAGAGGAGACAGAGGATGGAGAGAGGAGAGAGAGAGAGAGGAGAGAGAAAGAGAGGAGAGAAAGCAAAGAGAGGGAGGGAAGAAGAAAGAGAAAGAGGAGAAAGAGGTGAGAGAGAAAAAGAGAGAAAGGAGAGAGAGAGAGAAAGAGAGAGAGAGGCAGGAGAGAGAGAGAGAGAGAGAGAGAGGAGAAAGAGAGGAGAGAAAGCAAAGAGAGGGAGAGAAGAAGAAAGAGAAAGAGGAGAAAGAGGTGAGAGAGAAAAAGAGAGAAAGGAGAAAGAGAGAGAGAGGCAGGAGAGAGAGAGAGAGAAAGAGAGGAGAGAGAGCAAAGAGAAGGAAAGAGAGGGAGAGAGAGAGAGAGAGCGAGCAAAGAGAGGGAGAGAGGGAGAGAGAGAGAGAGAGAAAGGAGAGAGAGAAAGAGAAAGAGAGAAAGGAGAGAGAGAAAGGAAAGAGAAAGAGAGAGAGAGGCAGGAGAGAGAGAGAGAGAGAGAGAGAGAGAGAGAGAGAGAGAGAGAGAGAGAGAGAGAGCTGCATGGCTGACTGTGTGTCCAGCAGAGTGCTGTAGGCAATGAAAGCCATGAGCCTCCTGACCCACCGGCAGCAGCAGCAGTGACCCCGACCCCGTTTCCTCCACTTCACTAACCAAACGCACCCACACATCCCAGCTCACAGACCCAAACCCAGCAAGCAGAACCAGAACCAGAGGAGGCACATCAGCATTCAGCAGATCTGCGCAGTGGACAGTGAGTCCAGAGTGAGGATGGTGGAGAAGCTCTCAGTAGCTGGACTTCATTATGACTGATACTGGAGAGCTGGAGCTGATCTGCTGGTTCCTATAACCTCCTCACATAGCTGCGCCAGTCCACAATAACTCAGAGTTACACGAGGTGTCTGTGACTCTCCTGCAGCGAGTCCAGTAAAGGGGTCATTCAGGAATGTCTGGGTTCTGGATTCATCAGAATGATCAAACTCAGTGATGAGTATGTGATAAAAGCGAAACGAGGCTTCACAGGAACGTTCTACTGGTTCTGTCCGAGTTTGCTCAGTGTGGCTGTAATTACACAGCAAACATTGTAGTCTGTGACCCCTGAAAGCTCCCACCTCCCAGGGACCCTCAGTCCAGGGCTGCAGCTAATGACTATTTTGGTCGTCAACTAATCTTTCAATTATATTTTCTATTACGTTAACGATTATCTCTGCCATCCGGACAGCATCGCCACATCCACACTTTGCTGGTTTGATTTAACTGACAGGACGTGACTGAAGTGCCCTTGAACAAGACCTCTAGTGGTGCCCCCTAGAGTGAGTGTTCACTAGTGTGTGTGTGTGTGTGTGTGGGTGTTTTACTGCCCCCTACTATACATATATGTGTGTACGTGTGTTTTGCTGCCGCTAGTGTGTGAGTGTGTGTGTGTCACTGCGAGTGTGTGTGGGTGCACATGTGTGTTTGTGTTGTGTTGGGGTCTGTCCCTTGGTGTGTGTGTATGTTTCACAGCCACATAGTGAGTGAGTGTGTGTGTGTTTCATTGGCCCCTAGTATGTGTGTGGGTGTGTGTGTGTGTACGTTTCACTGCCCCCTAGTGTGCGTGTTCTCTAGTATGAATCTGTAAGTGGGTGTTTTACTGCCCCATAGTGTGTGTGTGTGTGTGTGTGTGTGTTTCTCTGCAGAGGTGAAATTCCTTTGTGTGCAAACACAAACATCAAATACTTCTAATTTAGGTTTAATTAACTGTTATTTAAGCGTGTAGTCTGTGAGTTACTGCTGTTACTGATTCAGATTTGACTCAATTTGCAAGATACTGATACAAACAGTCGATTGGCAGATTAGTTTGTGACTGTTCTCTGATGGACGTTAATCTCAGAGACCCCCGCTCTGCCAGTATAACCTGTTCTACTTTGTATCAGTGCTGTTTAATAAGAACTTCTTTTTGATCCCTTTCTTCCCAGCACAGCTCTGGATGTATAACTCTGTCTCCCTCCTGTCTGCTGAGCTGAGGAGAGAAACCTGTGTAGGTGAATCAGACTGCGGCGGCGTCGACAGCGAGGGTCCTTACCGAGACCTTTGGGGGTGATGCCGCTGCTCTCCAGTGGGTTGCTGGCCCAATAGTAGTATTTGAGGGTGTGCATGAGCTGCAGCACGGTGCCCACTCTGCGGATGGTGGTGTAGATGGTGGCCGTGCCGATGAACTCCGCCGACAAATAGGTGTAGAGAGAAAGCTGAACCTGAGAGAAGCAAACACACACACACAGACGCTTTAACAGAAGATCAGAGCTCGTTAAATACATGAGAAAGACGATGGAGAGAGATACACACACTTTACTCTGTTCTTTAATGATTAGGACCCCCACAGGACCACCACATCATCTGCTGCTGCACAGTTTGTGTTTCTCTAGTGCTTCATCAGTGGACACAGGACGCCGCCCACAGGACACTGCTGTCTGGATAGTTTTGATTGGTGGGCGATTCTCAGTCCAGCAGTGACACTGAGGTGTTTAAACACTCCAACAGCAGCACTGCCGTGTCTGATCCACTCACATCAGCACAACATACACACACTAACACATGACCACCACCATGTCAGTGTCACTGCAGTGCGGAGAATGATCCACCTCTCTAATAGTATCTGCTCTGTGGTGGTCCTGTGGGGGTCCTGATCATTAAAGAACAGAGTAATAAAGTATACAGAGAATCAGATGAACTACAGTCTGTAAGTGGAGCTGATACAGCGGACAGTGAGTGGAGGTCCTGTATGGTCAGTGGAGCTGATACAGTGGACAGTGAGTGGAGGTCCTGTATGGTCAGTGGAGCTGATACAGTGGACAGTGAGTGTAGGTCCTGTATGGTCAGTGGAGCTGATACAGTGGACAGTGAGTGTAGGTCCTGTATGGTCAGTGGAGCTGATACAGTGGACAGTGAGTGTAGGTCCTGTATGGTCAGTGGAGCTGATACAGTGGACAGTGAGTGGAGCTCCTGTATGGTCAGTGGAGCTGATACAGTGGACAGTGAGTGGAGGTCCTGTATGGTCAGTGGAGCTGATACAGTGGACAGTGAGTGGAGGTCCTGTATGGTCAGTGGAGCTGATACAGTGGACAGTGAGTGGAGGTCCTGTATGGTCAGTGGAGCTGATACAGTGGACAGTGAGTGGAGGTCCTGTATGGTCAGTGGAGCTGATACAGTGGACAGTGAGTGGAGCTCCTGTATGGTCAGTGGAGCTGATACAGTGGACAGTGAGTGGAGGTCCTGTATGGTCAGTGGAGCTGATACAGTGGACAGTGAGTGTCGGTCCTGTATGGTCAGTGGAGCTGATACAGTGGACGGTGTGTGGAGATATAAGGAGGTAGTTTTAGTGTTATGGCTGATCAGTGTAGATAAAGACTGACATAAAACAGATATACAGACAAATACAGTCGCAGGAAACGTATGTGAATTGAACTTCTCAGACTCATTAATTAATCAAGCATGTTCTAATCATTATCCAAGTCATAATTATAGACAGACATAATCAAACTTCATAAAAACACACATACGATTAACTTATTATTAAAAATCAAACATTTTCACTTTACAATCAACATTAATATAAATCTGAACAGAGACCCACAAATAAAAACGTCTCAGCAGTGAAATAAATAAACACCACCAGTCTGAGACTAACTCAGCTGCAGTACTGATACACACGCTCAGCTGCTCAGAGATCTGGACCCACTTCCAGCCCAACTCTGGTCCAGTTTACTGCTGGTGGAACACGTTCTCTGATCATACGAGGAGCTTCATCAGTAGATCTCTCTTCTTCTAGCAGCACGTCGGCGCCGGACCGTCAGCAGACTCTGCCTGTTTTATCATCAGACTCTTCACAGACATTCATATCGTTCCTGCAGCACCAGCTGCTTTATTACTGCTTAAAGCTCCTGTGAAGCCCACACGACTGATCTCAGCTCCTTAATTCAAACACCTTTTACTGATCAGCTCATTAAAACAGAGAATCGCTTACTGTGTCTAGCCTGAACTGTGGACGTTCCTCAACGTGCTCAATAAAAGACCTGAACAGTCCAACGGTTGGTGTGCTATTAGTTTAGTTCGATTGCGTTTGTCTATAACTGTGACTTGGATTAACAGTCAGACCAGATTTTACTAGTAATCAATGCAGAAATCCGGCTCATTCCAAACAGCACACTTACTTTTCCTGCAACCATAGAGACCCATAACCTCCAGGTTAGATTACTGCAACGGTCTTTTAGCTGGACGCTCTGATAAGTCTCTAAACAAGCTGCAGCTGGTCCAGAACGCAGCCGCTAGAGTGCTTACGAAAATCAAAAGACCACCTATCCCAAATCCTGTGTTCACTATACTGGCTACCTGTTAAATTTTGTGTTGAATACAAGATTCTTCTCTTAACATATAAATCACTGCACAGTCTTAGAGAATTAATTCAGCCCACACGTATGCTCCGCCCACAGAACAGCGGCCTGCTGACAGTTCCTCCAATCAGAAGCACCACGGTAGGTGGTCCAGCTTTCTCCTACGTAGCCCTCCTCTGTTTGGGATCCAGACACATTCTCTACATTTCAAACTAGACTCAAAACTCACCTGTTTGCACAAGCGCTCTGCTAACATCAGCTCTATTAATACTCTCTAACATCTCTCCATGAATGGACTAATCTACAACTGCTCGTCTCTCTCTCTCTGCCTCTCAATATCTCTCTCTCTCTGCCTCTCAATATCTCTCTCTCTCTGCCTCTCAATATCTCTCTCTCTCTGCCTCTCAATGTCTCTCTCTCTCTCGACATTAGCCTGAGTAATCACTCAGAAGTCACCAGAGCTTTATCCCCACTGGCTGATCATCTGTCCCTCCTGTCCAACATGGGGATGTTCTCCTGCTCGTCAGCCTGAATGACTGGAATTACTAGTAGATCCACCAACATCTGCACCATCTCTCACTCTGACAGAGAACCTGAGAGATAATTCAGACTCTACATCACTTCCTCCTGAACTAGAACATCTATAAACATGTTCAACCTAAACTTCTTATCTTCTCTCTCTATCCGGGGTCGACCAGAGGAGGACGGTCACTCTCTCTCACTCTCTCTCTCTCTCTCTCTCTCTGTCTCTGTCTCTCTCTCTCCGACCAGAGGAAGACGGTCTCTCTCTCTCTCTCTCTCTCGTCGACCAGAGGAAGACGGTCTCTCCTTCTCTCTCTATCCGGGGTCGACCAGAGGAGGACGGTCTCTCCTTCTCTCTCTATCCGGGGTCGACCAGAGGAAGACGGTCTCTCTCTCTCTCTCTCTCTCTCTCTCTCTCTCTCTCTCTCTCTCTCTCTCTCTCTCTCTCTCCGACCAGAGGAAGACGGTCTCTCTCTCTCTCTCTCTCGTCGACCAGAGGAAGACGGTCTCTCCCTCTATCCGGGGTCGACCAGAGGAAGACGGTCTCTCCTTCTCTCTCTATCCGGGGTCGACCAGAGGAGGACGGTCTCTCTCTCTCTCTCTCTCTCTCTCTCCGACCAGAGGAGGACGTTGATACCCTTTCTTGCGTTTTGCTATGCAGTGACTCTTTTCTTTCCTTCCTACTCTTTAATTCTTCTTTTTCCTCAACTGCTTTTCTGTTAAACTGCTTTGAGACAACACTGTTTGTAAAAAGTGATATACAGACAAATGCTGATTGATTGATTGATAAAAAAGACGGACAGAAACAGACATTCGAGTAACAAACAGAAACATACAATAGACAGACGAATGGAAAGAAAAGCGGAAATGAAGAACAGGGAAGCATACAAATCGAAACGAAGGCAGAAAATTGCAGGAAAAGCGAGAGCGCAGCCCCACACATGCAAAATCATTAGTGAAGGGAAAGTGTGTGTGAGTTCCACGTCATCATTAAGCCATAATTAAATCTTTCCATGAGAAGAAACAGCAGCGAGAGTGAGGAGAGTTAGATATCACTTATATAAAGTGCTTTAGCCCCACACTGCTGAGTTAAGCTCAGAGGAATGCACACAGACGTGCTAATTAGGCTCATATTTAATGATCCTGCTCCAAACAACAGGCTATCTGCGGAGCACGTCTCAGAGCCGAGCTGATTGGACCGCGGCTGAGACGTATCCCTCTAACCTTTCCTCGGTTACAGCTGTAAACATGCGCGGGGCTGATTCTCTGCACCCTGAAATAACTAAACCTGAATCTAATCTGCAGAGACGCGCTGGGGAAGGCTGGCTTTGGCTCTGAGGCGGGAGGGAAAGGGAAGATTACGGGTGGGCGTGTGGGAAAGGTTCCCGAAACCCGGCCTCAGGCGCGTTCCACACACCATCAAAGCCGGCGGGGGAGCGTTCCGAGAGGGGTCGAGCGAAGACCCTAAGCCTCTTCATCTCTCCGAGCAGGGCAGAGAGCTAGAAGGAGCGAAATTCGCCTCAGGAAAACAATCACGCTCTCCCTTTGATACTGTCGCATCTTTACTCATCTCTCTCTCTCTTTCTCTCTCTCTCTCTCTCTCTCTCTGTTCTCTCTCTCTTTCTCTTTCTCTGTTCTCTCGCTCATAAAGGCTCATGTAGAGTGACTGTGGGGAGTTTGGTCAGCCAAGCGAGAGAGGAAAAGTTCAGAAGGAAGCAGAGACGCTGTCCATGTCCGCCCTCGGGCTCCGCTTCTTGGGTCATTATCCAAATGCCAACGCTGCTGGCCTTCTCAAAGTACTGCACCCCAACCCCTCCACCGCTCCACACACACCCACCCCTGGAATTACTGTGTCGGAAAACCTCAGGCTACAAGATCCAAAACCCAAAACACATCCACACTGATGACTGAGCAAATCTAAAAGGACAGCGGAAAACGACATTCCGAATAACATTAACACTCCGAGAGTTTTCTGAAGCCTCGTCGCGCTCGATACGTCTGGGAGATGTATCCAAAAACTCAAGTGTGATATATTTATCTACTTTCAGTATTTAATCACTACTGATAACTGTTAGGGGGACGTGATGGGAATACGGTGCAAATGATGTAACAATACCTGAAGTGAACTGCAGATGGAGAGCAGGACGTGATTTTCCACACAGGGGGGCGCTATCACACTCTCTCAGATCGTCTCTGGTTCACATCGTTTACAGTCACTCAGAATCAGGTTCACTGAGAACCACGAGGAGCTTCTATATAGTACCAAAAGTTTTTGCTCACCTCACCAGTGACCAGTCACATCACCCCCAGACCAACTGTTCACTCTACAATACTCACTCCTACCGAGCACACGAGGGTGAAGCAGCTCATTCACCAGTTTTCCTGTTCCACCTTAAACAGTGCAGCAGGAGCCAGAACGTACCTGCACCTCCATTTAAGGTCGAAACAAGAGAACTGGAGGAGAAGCTGAGCTCATGGTGCTGGTAGTCAGTAGGAGTGAGTATTGTAGTGTGTAAGGGTGATCTGGGGGTGAACACTGGTGATGAGAGGGGCGGAGTTGAGTGTGTGGTGCTGGTTGATCCACAGCACCGTAAAAGAAAACCAAACCACAGACGTTGTGGAGCTCCTCAGTATCGAGGTTGAAGACTTTCGTATGGTTGGGGTGGTCTGTTTTTCACTTGTTGACCTCCATCTGGCTTGTGTTCTTCCTAAAAGATCTCCAAAGATCAACATGAAGGTACGCACGGCTCAGAAACCCCTCGTCCAGTGCTCCAGAATACAGTTCCAGACACTGTGACCATCTCTGGCTATGCAGCCGTGTACGCAACAAGGTTTGATGCCCGGAATGTAAGGACACATTCTTCAGTTCAGAGCAGGAAGGACAGCCTTCATTGGCCTCATGAGTATCTAGCACACTTTTGCTGGTTTGTGGTTTGTCCCTCCTCGGACCACTGCAGGTAGGGCAACCACCAATCACCAGGGCAACGCACAATAAAAAGATTTTCTTGATTTTGGTGTTTGGCCCCTTGCTATGGTCCTTACATGATTCTACTTCTCCAGCATTCAACCCAACAGCATGGCCAACTGCATGTTTACGGTTTAGACTTGAACATTCTTCACTTCTTCTGTGAGGGGAAATATCGGGTCTGTCTCAAATCCTAGTGAGTGTGTAAGTAGGCTGTCTAGGTAGTGAGTGTGTAAGTAGGCTGTCTAGGTAGTCAGTGTGTAAGTAGGCTGTCTAGGTAGTGAGTGTGTAAGTAGGCTGTCTAGGTAGTCAGTGTGTAAGTAGACTGTCTAGGCAGTGAGTGTGTAAGTAGGCTGTCTAGGTAGTGAGTGTGTAAGTAGGCTGTCTAGGTAGTCAGTGTGTAAGTAGACTGTCTAGGTAGTGAGTGTGTAAGTAGGCTGTCTAGGTAGTGAGTGTGTAAGTAGGCTGTCTAGGTAGTGAGTGTGTAAGTAGGCTGTCTAGGTAGTCAGTGTGTAAGTAGGCTGTCTAGGTAGTGAGTGTGTAAGTAGGCTGTCTAGGTAGTGAGTGTGTAAGTAGGTTGTCTAGGTAGTGAGTGTGTAAGTAGGCTGTCTAGGTAGTCAGTGTGTAAGTAGGCTGTCTAGGTAGTGAGTGTGTAAGTATCAGTGTTCTCTCCTCATCTCTCCTCATAAAACAGATTACTGAGACGCTCTAGTTAGAGAGAGACTGAGTCACGGCTTGTTCCCGCCCACTGCAGCACACCACCGGTGGTTTAGCTGGTTGCTAAGCTACCGGCTGGCATCCAAAACAACAGCCTGAGGCTTAAAAATCTGCTAGCATAAATGCTAATGTCTGGAGTATAAAGTGTAAATGGTGAAGGACTCGTTACAGAGTTGATAATTAAATACTGTTTTGTGTGATTATATGACCAGAAACACATTAAAACTCCAGAGAATCAAAATAACTCACATTTTAAAACCACTTCACTGCTCCTAGATTAGCCTGCACTGCATCATGGGATTGTCTTAGCGGCTGAGGAAGAGTTCGATTCTTCTTAAAATCAGGTGTAAATAAGGTTCCTCAGTAGACAGCATGTTTAAGGTATGTAAGAATTGGGACAGTCTACATGTCGGGAGCGCATACTATGATGTAAAATGCTGCCTATGTAGGAGCTCAGTAGGATTTGAGACACAGCCACCGTGTTGGCTCATCTGTGTATATGAAACATGTCTCTCATAGCTCTCTCTGGAAGTCGTAATGAAAATTAAAAACTTCATACATGGAATCATGTCATCTTAATGGTGCACTTCATGTGAACTCATGTCACGTTGGTCAATTACTGAAAGTGATTCATGGTTTTAAAGCTTATTCACTGCAAATCTATAACAAAATGTTCTGGGAAAACTGTCAAGAAAACCAAACAAGCCTCTCTTTTGATAAATATGTCAGCTTTGATTTATATTAATTTTGTTGATCGGAGATCTAAAAGATCTCAGACCTCCAAGATGCAGATCCAACTTCATTAGAGCGAGAAATGTTTGAAGTACCACTAACACTATCCTGCGTTTCACTCAGAGAATTGTTTGCCACAATTTCGTTCATTAATTGTGCACAAGAGTCTCAGTATGAACATAGAAACATCTCTGAGTAGCAGCCAATCAGAATAAACACAAATACACTGAGACGGGACACCTTAAGGACACAGCTTTACGCGAAAACAATCTGTTTATAAATATTAGAGATGGACTGATCAGTGTTTTTGAGGCTGATTCCGATCACCTTTCAGCACGATCAGTCGATAGCTGATACCTATAGAGGACGGGGTATTCGCCACGGCAGGGCTACATGTAGTTATTAGCACAAGCAGGTCATGAAACATGATCTAAACTGATTTTTAACGAGCTCGTGTGAAACAGCATAATATTTTTAACTAGATTATCAGTAAATAAACAAAGTAAATCAAACAAATATCTCCAATACTGCAATCATTACATTTAGATCCTTAATTTAAAACAAAAAAAAGCTAATTAAATAAATACAGTAAAAACTGCAGTCATTAAACTCAGACTTTGTTATTTTAAACTAAATCTGTAATCATTAAATGTAGAATATTGAATTTCTGCTGCTGTTCTGTTCGTACCGGTCAGATCTGGTCTGTAGGTGTTCTGGGTTATTAGTTTTGTGCTAGCTGTACATGCTAGCTCTGTTGTTTGTTGATACTCTGTATTCAGTTGTGTGCAGTGCTGTATCAGATTAGTAGTTAAATATCTGTGGTTCCGACGAGACACGCTGATGTTACACATTTTAAAAACGTCCTGGATGAGTCTGTGTCACAAACGGTAAACACTGACAGACAGACGACGGCTTTCTATCAGCACATGGTTTCTCGTGAGGCCGCTGCTTTAGTCAGTCTGTGGAAAATGAAAGGGTGTGTGTTTCCACCTAGTGGTGCAGGGAGCTGGCTGGAGAGCTCCTCTTCCTGGATGAAACGCTAGCTGGAAATACAGAAATTAGACTCATTTGTTTAACGCCGTCGATCGGCTCTGGGGATCATCTAAATTGGAGAAATATCGCCCGATCACCGAAACATAGCCGGTCAATCCATCCATCTCTAATAAATATTACTAATAAACGCTCCTGATTGGCTGCAGAGTACATCATTCTGGGCAACAGTGTTTTGATCTACAATCTCTTTACACTCTACTAGTTTTAAACTAGCTACTCTCAGTGTAAAAGTCAGGATGGACTTCACACCCCAACATTCAGCGGGTGCAACTGGCCGCTGATGTCCTGAAATTTAAAACCTTTTTAATGAAAATTTTATTGTTTCTATCGGCCAGTCCGAGGCTCTACTAAAAGGATTAGAAGACGTGCTGTGAAGCTGACCTTGGCCGGAGTGTGGATCCAGATGGCTGCGTTGAACAGGACGTGGTCACACAGTTGCTTTAAAAGAGGAGCCCCATGCGTGAGCCCGTCTAGATACTTGGCGAAGGACAGGAACTGCTCCAGAACCGCCCTGGTGATGTGCACACGGGACGACTGATGGAGAAAGAGAGGCAGTGATGAGTCATTCTGACTTCTCGTTGGGTTAACATTGACCTGACACGTTCAGCACAGCAGAGTTTGGCTCACCTTCTCCAGCAGGTAGCCAATGACCAGAAAGCCTTTTCCTCCCAGCATCTGTTCCTGCATGGCCACGGAACTCTTCAACAGCTCCACCAGGAAAGCCAGGAGAGTGGCACTGCACACACACACACACACACACACACACACACATACACATACACACACACACACACACACACACACACACACACACACAGGTTTAGTATTATGTCTACACAGTTTTCCTTCTTACCCTAAACGTAGTTGATGAGCCAAAAACTCTTAGTGTCTGAAGTTTGCTTGTTTGGCTGTCCTCTGGAGACACGAGGCTAATGAAGCCTAGAGTCACCAATTTGTTTATTGCTGTTGTAGAGCGCTATAAACCCCTTAAGCAAGCTTATTTAGGAGGATGAAACTTGACACATCAATGCTCCAAACCACTTTAAGGAACGACAACAGAAAACATACATTATTAAGCCAATAGACTGAGACAGTCTCCGCTACGCCTGTAACGAGAAACACCTTGTTTTTCATTTGTGAGGCACTTAGATGTGACTTCGGAACTCATGTACTCCAGCAAGTTTAGCAGCCTTATAGCTCTTAGCAGCCTTATAGCTCCACAAGGGGGAGCTATAAGCACACAGGCTGCTTATGTGTCTCTCATTTCAAATAATTTAACACCGGCAGGATCTCAGGTATACACATCACATCTTTTAAAACAGTATGTCGATCTACTTTTATATAATTTTATATATAACTCTAATTAAAAAGAGTCATTAAATCAGTTAAAACTAAGCACATAACATATACACCCACTAGCCACTGCATTAAGAGCTAGGTTCTCTACCTTGTGTATGTATGTATGTATGTATGTATATGTATATATGTATATATATATATATATATATATATATATATATATATATATATATATATATATATATATATATATATATATATATATATCAATTAACATATTTTTATAATTAACCTGTAAATGATTTCATCCACACTGATTATTTAATCTGTTCTAAGGCATGCATACTATATTTGTCCTCGTATTAATTGACATTGTTAAAGCTGAAAGAACGAAAACATTCAAAACTAAAAAGGTCTCTATCCAGCCGAATCATTATATTCTGTAATGTTTTAATTAAAGATCAGGAATTCATTCAGACAAAATAGTTTAATTACGAACCTCAGAGCTTAAATATTAACGCTGCTTAAACACAGACAAAAACATTTCAACGGAGAGCACCGAATGTGTAATGGACATTAGGAAGAGAACAGAAATCTGGCTCCAGTACTTAGATTTTCCAAAACGTTTAAATAACTGCAGCGCAAAAAAAGATCATGTTATTTGATTTAAAAGAATTTTCACTGAAACTGCTGTTAATGCAAGAATTCAAACGAGCCTTTCAACAAGGCCGGGTCTACACAGAGAGAGTAAACCATTAGACGTCCTTCAGAATAACCAGAACTGGCGTCCAGCCTCCAGTTACTGCTACCTTAGATATGATAACAGACGTCACAGCGTCTATTCATGGATGGGACTGTGGTGATCTGGAGGCCTTGTGACTAGAAGGTCATCAGTTCAATTCCCTGAACAGACAGGACACGACTGAAGTAGCCTAAATAAGACATATAGTCCTCAACTGACCCCCATGTACTGTGGATAAGGCTGCTCACTGCCCTCTGGTGTGGGTCTTCACTAGTGTGTGTGTGTGTGTGTGTGTGTGTGTGTGTGTGTGTGTGTGTATGTGGTTGTTTCACTGCCCCCTAGTGTGAGTCTTCACTACTGTGTTTGAGCGTGGGTTTGTGTGTTTCACTGCCCCGTAGTGTAAGTCTTCACTAGTGTTTGTGTTTATGAGAGTTTCACTGCTCCCTAGTGTGAGTCTTCACTAGTGTGTGTGTGTATGTGGTTGTTTCACTGCCCCCTAGTGTGAGTCTTCACTACTGTGTTTGAGCGTGGGTTTGTGTGTTTCACTGCCCCCTAGTGTAAGTCTTTACTAGTGTGTGTGTGTATGTTGGTGTTTTACTGGCCCCTAGTGTGAGTGTGTGTGTGGGGGGGTGTTTCACTGCCCCCTAGTGTGAGTCTTCACTAGTGTGTGTGTTTATAAGTGTTTCACTGCCCCCTAGTGTGAGCCTTCACTAGTGTGTATGTGTATGTGGTTGTTTCACTGCCCCCTAGTGTGAGTCTTCACTACTGTGTTTGAGCGTGGGTTTGTGTGTTTCACTGCCCCCTAGTGTAAGTCTTTACTAGTGTGTGTGTGTATGTTGGTGTTTTACTGGCCCCTAGTGTGAGTGTGTGTGTATGGGGGTGTTTCACTGCCCCCTAGTGTGAGTCTTCAGTAGTGTGTGTGTGTGTGTGTGTATGTGGTTGTTTCACTGCCCCCTAGTGTGAGTCTTCACTACTGTGTTTGAGCGTGGGTTTGTGTGTTTCACTGCCCCGTAGTGTAAGTCTTTACTAGTGTGTGTGTGTATGTTGGTGTTTTACTGGCCCCTAGTGTGTGTGTGTGTGTGTGTGTGTGTGTGTGTGTGTGTGTGTGTGTGTGTGTGTGTGTGTGTGTGTGTGTGTGTGTTTCACTGCACAACTTAAATGACTGCTAATGGAGTGTCTTAGCTACTTTCATATTCCACACACAACATGTGTGATACCATGGAATGTGGGTGGACTGGTCGATCCGGCTGGAGGCTAAACTTCACTGGACGTGTTGGATGAACCCTGGCTCCTATATGTCAGTATCTATGTCAGGTCTTAGAAGTGAACTACATCATCACTGTTCAGTGCACTGGATGCTAACAGGGACGAGTGTCTCTATAACACACACTGAAAGGCCTATTTGGATGAAAAGGTCATTAACTTCAAAGTGCACTGTGTAGTGCACTATACAGGAAACAGGGATCCATTTGAGATGCAGCCTATGTTTCCTGCACTCTCTTTAGAAAAGAGTGTAAAACAATGACAGACTGTTTCTCTGAAAATAAAACAAAAACAAGACTTTCGAAATCAGAAGTGCTGCTCTGGCCCATTTCCACCCCTGGATACCACCCAGACCTGTCGGCAGTCTCAGTGCCAGCTTTAGACACCAAACTAGTCTTGGCTGAACAACTACTTTTGGCGAACACCACTGTGTAAAAGTCTTAGATATCTAATCTGATAGTGTAAAACTGTTTATCTGATCAGTAAGTGTCTGATCACCAGTAGGAACAGCAGATCTGATTAGAACAGATGGAAATAATCAGACATACAATACAAAGTAACATGAATATGTTATTGTGAGAGAAGTAGATCAGATCTTGATCCAGTTTGAAGAACAAAGTTAGGTTCCAGATTTCTCCTGGACGCCCCAGACATTGTATGAATGTGTTCAGTTCCTTCAGCAGCAAATCTTGATTTAGCTTAATGAAGTACTGAGCAGTCAAAGCAGGTATTAGATGAGAACTGATAATAATACTGGGTTGTTTAGGAAAAGCTTAGAAAGGGTTAAATAAATCTTCACTACTGAAATTAACATGGACTCTAACTAGTTTCCACTAACCTTCTACCTTCATCACTCTGACTTTTCTTCATTTGTACTATAATTCATCTTAGTTATATCATACTATGATTATGTAAGCACACCTGAGCAGCTGAACAGAAGTATAAGGTTCCTCTTGGTTCCTCCCAAGGTATCTTCCTCCAGCTCTGAGGGAGTTTCTCCTCACCACTGTCTCCTATGGCTTGCTCACTGGGGGGGTTCTATGTTTGTTCTATGATTTCTATAACTTCTTTCTGTGTTGTTATTTCTTCTCAGGCTTATTTATGCCCTACTGAACTTTTCTCATCACTAAATTCCTGTAAAGCTGCTTTGTGACGACATCAGTTGTTAAAAGCACTACACAAAAATTAATTTTTATCTGATTTGATTTTGAAATAAACACACTGATGTATGTAAAAGCATTACCCACTCTATTAATACTGTTTAATATTTAATAATAAAGTGTTTACTGAGTAAATAAAAGCTAGTGCCTAAAACTTTTACACAGTACTGTATATACACATACTATATAAGTATATATAGAACCTCTTAAACATCCGAGTATGTGAGCAGCCTTTCACAAATGCTGGACTTCTTTATTCCCCACTGACTCTCTCTGCGTGGACCGAGTGAGTGCCGTACATACATAGCACGGGTGCTGCAGCAGAGCTACACTGGAGATTCCCACCAGACGTCTCATCTCAGTTTTAGTTTAAAGCTTGAGTGACTAAGAAGATGGTGTTTAGAAAATTGTGTTTATTGACTCTAAGCTGGTTTCTTGCTTGTGATTGGGGCATCATTTCAGTAGCTTCTGGACAGAAAGCCTGCGCAGAGCAGAGTAACCAGAGTAACTAGATTTCTTCTTTAACAGCAGCTTTAAAGGGACCCCCGGCTGGTAACACATGTAAGCGTTAATATGGTTTAATGACTCTAAATTATTAATACATGTTTAAAAAAATCATTAATTAGATTTTGTGTAAAATCCGCTGCACGTGGGTCTCCATTGTTGTATCTACTGACGTGATCAGCGGGTAGTGACGTCAAATGGTTGCAGTAACCGGCCGTCACGCTCGAGCACAGCTAGCTACTAAACATGCTACTGTTCAGTCTTTACAGTTTGAACTAGAACTCAACATTTCTGACATCAGCGGTGACATCACACACCACGTTAGTGTAAATGGTGAACAGAGAGGGTGGAGGAGAGAGTGACACAGTGCTGGAGATGTTGTGAAGCTGTGTGTTGGTGGTGACGGAGAAGGAGAGTGTCTGTTAAAGGAGCTCCGCTTTCTAGCAGGAAACATTCACACTCAGTAAACAGCTAGATACACTGAACGGGAGTGTCTCTGAGCTTCACACTCCTTTATTAGTGAGTAGTATGTTCACTACTAAGACTGGACTTTCACCTTCAGGATCCACAAACGAGGAGAAGCAGCTGACGCTAACGCTAAACGTTCTCAGGAGAGAATCCAGCGCATGTTCACGTTCACGGTTCTTCTCGCGGTTCTCCATAATCTGGAGCTTCTGGACTTCCTGTGTGGAGAAACTGTGGCACTGCATTGTGTTTTAGTCTACGCTTAAAACCAACAGCCTCCGTCAAGTCTCTCACCAGTGGTGGTCTACTGAACCACTCAAACTCATCCAGACTGGAGTGAGGAGAGCAGAGCGGGGGTCTTTGGGTAGCTGTGTTGGTCCACATGCTGCTTCACTAACTATTCTCCTTGTTTATGTTTGTGAAGCTGTTTAGACTAATATCAGTCTTCACTGCCTTTCACTGAAACAACATCAACAACACAATGTACATGGTTTTCTTTAAGCTAGGTTAGTAACTAACATCCACTACTTCACACCACAGTCCAGTTCAGACCTGACACCATCTGACCTCATCTACCCAGCAGGCACTGCGGTCAGTAATAATGGCTGCGTCCATATGATAAATATTTAGAATAAAAGAGTTAATTTATAAATAAATCTGATACTTTTGTGATTTTTTTGCAACCTGTCTTAATAATTTAGAGTCATTACAACATATTAAGGCTTACAAGTGTTACCAGTCGGGGTTCCCTTTAAATTATTTAGAGTTTAGTCCATATAGTCGAGGCATTAAAAGAAATTGTATGAAGATGGTAGTGGGGGCGGGGCTGGAAAACCCAGAGTGAGAGGAGCTGGAGCCAACATCTGTCGCCCCACTGCACTCACACACTATTACTGCACCATCCACGCAATAAAAGCCCCCTTGAAGGAGTCAGATGCTGCAGCAGGCGCATGTTTAAGAGTGATATTAGTATGCGTGACACTGCGTTCGCCTCTGTTGACTGTCGCTTCTGCTTTGACGGAATCTATTTCACAGTGCGGCGTTCCTGGGAAGCGACTGATACTCAGCAGTAATCAATATGGACATACAGACACTCGGAATCACTGCCTCGCCGGAGCAGCTGCTGTGAAGGGCTGCAGTGATGCACTTAAACAATAAAACCCTTATAAAGTCTTCAGCCTTCTCTTCTCCTCTCTCTCTCTATTCTCATTCCCACTGACGCTCCGTCAGCTCAGGGCTCAGCTCTGCCTGCAGCTCGCTGCGCCTGCGTCGCTAAAAGGATCCCCAGAGGCCGAACGCCACGGCCGTTAGATGCGCCGCAGATCTGGATTCTACTGACGCCGCCTGCCAGCTCACTACAGCTCGTCTTCGGCTGATTATGCCTGGAAGCGGAGGGGCTACGGCCGTGCGATGACGAGACAAGTCTGCGTTTGATCATGTCGCTCTTCTGAGACCGCCAGAGCATAGAGCCGTAACCGGACTTCAGAGTCATTCCTCTAATCATCGCTCTACAACTGAGTACCGCGTGTCTTTCCTGCTTCTATTTCATTTTCCCTCCCTGCACACGGCACGTTTGCACACTACAGTGTCGAGGTAAGTAGTGGTTCTATAATTAAAAGGGGAAAGTCCACCAAAATTTTCAAAATACATCATTTTTGTGTGTTTTAATGAAACTTATTATTATTTTATGTGTGTGCCACTGTGTCTGCTGGTCAAGTACCAGTCAGTGTTTTAAATTATTCTCAAAATGTGCTAAAATCATCACTACAGAAACAGAGTGTTTGGTTAGTACTAACCGTACTGACCACTACACCACCATACTGACCACTACACCACCGTACTAACAACTACACCACTGTACTAACCACTACACCACCGTACTAACCACTACACCACCATACTGACCACTACACCACCATACTGACCACTACACCACCGTACTAACCACTACACCACCATACTAACCACTACACCACCATACTAACCACTACACCACCGTACTAACCACTACACCACCTTACTAACCACTACACCACCATACTAACCACTACACCACCGTACTAACCACTACACCACCGTACTAACCACTACACCACCATACTAACCACTACACCACCATACTAACCACTACACCACTATACTGACCACTACACCACCATACTAACCACTACACCACCATACTAACCACTACACCACTGTACTGACACTACACCACCATACTAAACACTACACCACCATACTAACCACTACACCACCATCCTAACCACTACACCACCTTACTAACAACTACACCACCATACTAACCACTACACCACCGTACTAACCACTACACCACCATACTAACCACTACACCACCATACTGACCACTACACCACCATACTAACCACTACACCACCATACTAACCACTACACCACCGTACTAACCACTACACCACCATACTAACCACTACACCACCATACTAACCACTACACCACCATACTGACCACTACACCACCATACTGACCACTACACCACCATACTAACCACTACACCACCATACTGACCACTACACCACCATACTAACCACTACACCACCATACTAACCACTACACCACCGTACTAACCACTACACCACCATACTAACCACTACACCACCATACTGACCACTACACCACCATACTAACTACTACACCACCATACTAACCACTACACCACCGTACTAACCACTACACCACCATACTAACCACTACACCACCATACTAACCACTACACCACCATACTAACCACTACACCACCATACTAACCACTACACCACCATACTAACCACTACACCAAACACATGCAGTCAGGTGAGCTGGAAATGCTAAATTGCACCCCCTAGTTGTGGGTGTGTATACGCCCTGTGAGCACTGAGAGAGACTCCAGCAACTCCCCCACCAACCAGAAGGATAAGCAGCTTAATAAAGATTAATAATATTAAGATTAATAAATTAATAAAAATCATGGTTTAAACATGAGAAAGAATGAAGTTACGTTAACACTGCTTTGTTTTTCTGGTTAGTTTCTCCACCAGTATGACGCGTCTCAGCACCACATCCCTAAAAACCCAAGTTAAATCTAAGACGCCAGCATTCAAGATGACCAAGTTGGTGACATGGCCTAACAGGTTTCCTCCAACATCTTGTGCCTAAAATTAGATCAGTGTTTCATCATATACGGGTGTTTCCTTCCTTTAGAGGCTGCAACCTGCATTCAGAACAATCTGAAACAGCTTTACAGCCTCTGCTGTGATAAAAGCAACACCTCAAGGCTGAACTCGCGACAAGAACAGTAAGCTCAGGAGCTCAGGTGAGCAGAGCTGGAGCTCAGAGACCGAACAAGCTCCACAAAGCTCATTTGAAACAATATCACGTCACTGCTCAACTGTACAATACAAAGCTGTAGAAGCTAAAGGTGGGCTTTAAAGTGTAAGACTGAGTGAGTGGTAGATCAGAGGCTAGATTGGAGTTGCTCACCACACGGTGGTCTCCACTGGACTGTCGTTGGGCTGCCGGTAGTCCAGCTGGGAGAAGAGTGGGAACAAGACCTGGATGCCCCCGATGGAGTGGATGGCACTGTGGATGGAGTGAGTGACGATGGCCTTCACATCCTGTTAGAGCAGAAGAGCCACAAATATTAAGATAAAGTATAATATAAACAACAACTTCATTTCTTTATACAGACATATATATACATACACACTACCGCTCAAAAGTTTGGGATCACAGTGAAATGTTCTTGTTTTAATGGAGTATCTTCTTCATTAACACAACAATGGACTGACGGGTCTCTAAAGAAAGTTGTTTCTTTCTGGTCATTGTGAGTCGGTCAGCAAGACATCAACTGCTGATCTTCAGATACTAAACTAACCTAGAATGTTGTTCCCTTTTATACTCACTTATTAATAGAATGTTTTTCAGCTGTGCATCACAACTGAGCAAGAGTGTCCTAACAACCAATTAGTCCAATAACATCCTTAACTTGGATTGGTGGTCGTACCAGGAGATTTAGACAGAGGACTGAGAATTACTGATAATAGACTATATGTAAAATAAGCCTCTATACAAAAATAGACTTTAATACAAACATTTTTATTCTTTAAAAATCATCTGATACACTTACATTCATTGTGAAATGAACAACATTGTTTGTGAATTGCATGAAAATTGCATGAAATGACATTCTAAAGTGATGCTAAACTTTTGAGCGGTAGTGTATATATATATATATATATATATATATATATATATATATATATATATATATATATATATATATATATACACACACACACACACACATAGACATACAGGGTCTGTGTGCTGAATTTAACATACTGGGAATAATAAAGAATAAAATTTGGCCTGTGTAAAGGTCTTTTTCCTTTCATTATTAATTTATGGAGCACTTTTCATAGCAGTGGCAGCTCAAAGTACTTTAGAGTTAAGCTGAACCGTAACAGAAGACACAAGAATTAATTTTAAATTATATAAGACAATCACACAGATCAGACTAAAAAGGATGAACACCAAAGAGACAGAGAATTTTAATTAAACGCCAAGTTAAAGGGATAACAGGGCCGAGCTTGACTGTCTAGTAAAAGGTGGAACCCGGTTTGTAATGAACGACAGAGGCCTCTCTGGGCTTTCTGTACTGTAAGCCAGACCTAATGTTTATATTATGTTTCGTTTCCTTTTTGAGCTGAACTGAAAGATGAGCTGATATCGAGCAGCAGATTAAGAACCACCAAGAAAACAAACCACCACATACTAAAGTGTTGAGCTACAACTGGTGTGTTGGCGGTTGATGGATCTCCATACCGAGGAGCTCCACAACGTCTGTGGTTTGGTTTTCTTTTACTGTCCTGTGGATCAACCAGCACCACACACTCGACTCCGCCCCTCTCGTCATTAACGTTACACTGTTTACTTACCGTAACGTACGCTTTTAAATCTATCACCAGTGTTCACCCCCAGATCACCCTTACACACTACAATACTCACTCCTACTGACCACCAGTGTTCACCCCAGATCACCCTTACACACTACAAAACTCACTCCTACTGACCACCAGTGTTCACCCCAGATCAACCTTACACACTACAACACTCACTCCTACTGACCACCAGTGTTCACCCCAGATCACCCTTACACACTACAATACTTACTACTACTGACCACCAGCACCATCAGCTCAGCTTCTCCTTCACCAGTTCTCCTGTTTCCACCTTAAATGGAGCTGCAGGTACGTTCTGGCTCCTGCTGCACTGTTTAAGGTGGAACAGGAAAACTGGTGAACGAGCTGCTTCACCCTCGTGTGCTCGGTAGGAGTGAGTATTGTAGAGTGAACAGTTGGTCTGGGGGTGATGTGACTGGTCACTGGTGAGAGGTTTAAAACTACAGCTACAAGAAACTGAAACAGGAAGTTCAGTCTCTCGTCCTGACCACAGACGAGGGGTCAGACAGTTCTGCTGCTGTTTTTTTTATGTACTAAATACCTTTGGTACTAGATAAAAGCTCCTCATGGTTCTCAGTTAAACTGATTCTGAGTGACTGTAAATAATGTACACCACA
The DNA here is from genome assembly GCA_021613375.1 of Megaleporinus macrocephalus. NCBI lineage: Eukaryota > Metazoa > Chordata > Actinopteri > Characiformes > Anostomidae > Megaleporinus > Megaleporinus macrocephalus. The sequence goes on along the minus strand of CM038720.1, from coordinate 41,776,001 downwards.
GACATGCTGAGAGAGTGTGATAGCGCCCTTTATGTCGTAGGTAAACTGCTAAGAGTTTTATGGGAAAATATTTTGCTTAAACATTTTATTTAAAAATATCCTAGGAGGGCCACTAGGGGGCAGAAAAGGGCTTAAGGGAGTGAGTCTGCTGTGTGTAGTGATTGCGTACCTGCAGCATTAGGGCATGTGGTGAGTGAACGAAGATGGAGGCGTTCTCTCTGGGGGAAGACTCCAGGCACAGCTGGGCGTCCGTGGCCTTCGCATTATAGGTGAACGCGATGCTGCTGGCCAACTTCCCATCATACAACACCTGCTTATGGTGCTCAGCCAGGTGGATATCACTCTCTGATTTAAACTTAAAGGTACTCTGTTAGAGAGAGCGAGAGAGAGAGAGAGAGAGAGAGAGAGAGAGAGAGAGAGAGACAGAGAAAAGTATAATTATTATTTGTTATGTTCTTATTGTAACAACACTGACATCTCTCAACTAAGTGCTCTGAAATCAGAAGGGAAGGCTTGGAACCGCTCACGATCCAAAGCACACCACATCCTCTGTGAAACATGGTGGAGGTAGTGTGATGGCGTGGGCATGCATGGCTTCAAATGGCATTTGGTCACTGGTGTTTGCTGATGATGTGACAGAAGACAGAAGCAGCTGGAAGAGGTCTGAAGTGTACAGGGATATACTTTCTGCTCAGATTCAACCAAATGCAGCAAGGTTGATTGGACGGCGCTCCAAAACATACTGTGAAACCCACCCAGAAGGTTTTTTTCTTTTTAAGGCAAAGAAGTAGAATATTCTGCAATAGTGGAGTCAATTACCAGATCTCAACTCGACTGAGCATGCATTTCACTGCTTAAGACAAAAGCTAAGGTAGAAAGACCCTCAAACAAGCAACGACTGAAGACGGCTGCAGTAAAGGCAAAGCATCACAAAGGAAGAAAACCCAGCATTTGGTGATGTCCATGGGTTCCAGATATCAGGCAGTCATTGCCTGCGAAGGATTCTCAACAAAGTATTAAAAAAAAACAACAACATTTTATTTACAGTAATGTTAAATTCGTCCAATTATTTTTGAGCCCCAGAAATGCCCCAGAGATTGCATCCCAGTTGTTTAATTTCAAATCCAATGTGATGGCATGGAGAGCCCAAATCATGAAGACTGTGTCACTGTCCAAATATTTCTGGGCCTAACTGTCTGTATATACATATACATATGAACACAATGTGTGTAAAATGTGGTCAAAAACTGTTGTTAGTTATTGAGATCTGCTGTTGTCCTCATATCTTCACTGTCTTGGGCATTAAAAACCTAAACTATTAAGATGGACTTTTGTTGGAGGCTGCATGTGTGACGTTAATACATGAAGACGCATGACGTGGTCCAAAAAACTCCAACCCTCAGGCCTCACAGGGTGACTCACCACAGCACACACACCTTAGGAAAACCCAGTCTAGCAAAAACAAGTCTCAGGAAACCTAATTTCAGAACTGAAAGGGAAAATGACGTATCTGAATACCCCAGCAAGGGGGCCTATCTTTTAGGCTATGTCCTGAACATGGAAAGCCGCCATATTGGATCAAGGGCAAGTTTTTCCAATGGGAAGGTGGTCTTGTAGCAGATCAAAGAAGACCAGAACTGTCTCGGAAATTGATTGACGCAAAAAGATTTTCAATATCTCTTGTGGTTCAAACATTGTCAACACAGAAAGTTGCAACAACAACCACATTGAACAACATGCTCAGGGTGCTGTCCCAGATCTGAGGGTGCAGTTCAGCACCAGGGACAGCTCACTGGACACGTTTTATTTCTGAAATAAAAGGGTGTCCTGAGACTCAGGACATTAAGGACCCCCTAGTAGTATCATTATAATAATCCAGCACCGTATTTACAAATGCTCTAATAAAAAATAGGCCAGGCTTATTCTGTGTTACTGAAAAGCCTATAGAACTAAAACACGGCTGCCGAGCTGAATTATAGATTCAGTGAATTGTTACACCTCCAGAAAACCCAGAAGATGAAAGAGGCAGAGATGAATTGGTGACTTTCATCAGTCCTGTTTGCCCGAGTTCTCCGGCTCGGCAGGCTGCACTGCAGCGGAATATAAAAACCCTGCTTTAATTTCTAAATCACGGCGCGGGCCATGCGGCCACATGCGACAGTGCATTATCCTAATGAAGCAGCCGAGGTGCCATCCTGCTAATGGCCTGGAGATCGTCTGCCTCTGCAAAACCTCCAGCGTAGCAGCGCACACACTCGCCAGCATCAGGAGCATCAGCTGTCGACCCCATCCTAGAACACCTCCGATCCTAAATCAGGCTCACGCGTCCGGAGTCGGGACAGCACCGACACGGCCGTGTCTCCACTGCAGCCATCTTTTATTACATACATGTGCTGAAAGCAGCTTGTTATGAGGAACGAAGGCAGCAGTAAAGCTGTCTCTGCAGCCGTGAACCTCTCTTGGTCTCTGCGGGAGGTTAAAAACAGAAAAGCTGTAAACGTGCACAAGGGTGTGAGATAATTACGGAAAACTAGAGGAGAATTCCGGAGGGATTCCCGTCTTGGAGACATGCCTTCCTGGGAGACACATATACTTTGCTTACACTGTTAGAAATAAAAGGGGACTGAAAAGGTACACATTAGTCCCCGCAGGTACAAACAATGTAGACGTACCTTTAAAAGGACAACTGTGTCCTTGGGGCCCAATTGTGAGCTTTAAATGAGTTTTAAAGGGGACATTGTGTCCATTTTCCCAAAGGACATTCATACCTTCTCATACTTTAACTTCTCTAAATGGACAAATTACACATAAAGCCTGAGTCAGAACAACTTAAACAACTGCAATGACATCTGATACACCACCAGTCAAAAGTTTGGACAAAAGTTTGGACAAAAGTTTGGGACACACCCATCCATTATCCGCTTTATTCTGCTAGTCGGAGTCACGGGGGGGCTGGAACTAATCCCAGAATTATTGGGTGAAGGCAGGGTACATCATGGACAGGTCACCAGTCCATCGCATGGCCAACACACATTCACATCTATGGTCAGTTTAGAGTGAGGATCCTAACATGCATGTATTTGGACTGTGGAAGGAAACAGGAGTACCCGGAGGAACCCACTCAAGCATCACTCAAGACCACTACACCACCGTACTGACCACTACACCACTGTACTGACCATTACACCACCGTACTGACCACTACACCACCGTACTGACCACTACACCACCGTACTAACCACTACACCACCGTACTAACCACTACACCACCGTACTGACCACTACACCACCATACTAACCACTACACCACCGTACTGACCACTACACCACTGTACTGACCATTACACCACCGTACTGACCACTACACCACCATACTAACCACTACACCACCGTACTAACCACTACACCGCCATACTAACCACTACACCACCATACTAACCACTACACCACCATACTAACTACTACACCACTGTACTAACCACTACACCACCATACTAACCACTACACCACCATACTGACCACTACACCACTGTACTAACCACTACACCACCATACTAACCACTACACCACTGTACTAACCACTACACCACCATACTAACCACTACACCACTGTACTAACCACTACACCACCAAACTAACCACTACACCACTGTACTGACCATTACACCACCGTACTGACCACTACACCACCGTACTGACCACTACACCACCGTACTAACCACTACACCACCGTACTGACCACTACACCACTGTACTGACCATTACACCACCGTACTGACCACTACACCACCGTACTGACCACTACACCACCGTACTAACCACTACACCACCGTACTAACCACTACACCACCGTACTGACCACTACACCACCGTACTGACCTCTACACCACCGTACTGACCACTACACCACCATACTAACCACTACACCACCATACTAACCACTACACCACCATACTAACCACTACACCACCGTACTGACCACTACACCACCGTACTGACCTCTACACCACCGTACTGACCATTACACCACCATACTAACCACTACACCACCGTACTAACCACTACACCACCGTACTAACCACTACACCACCGTACTAACCACTACACCACCATACTAACCACTACACCACCATACTGACCACTACACCGCCATACTAACCACTACACCACCATACTAACCACTACACCACCATACTAACCACTACACCACCATACTAACCACTACACCACCATACTGACCACTACACCACCATACTAACCACTACACCACCATACTGACCACTACACCGCCATACTAACCACTACACCACCATACTAACCACTACACCACCATACTAACCACTACACCACCATACTAACCACTACACCACCATACTAACCACTACACCACCGTACTGACCACTACACCACCGTACTGACCACTACACCACCGTACTAACCACTACACCACCGTACTGACCACTACACCACCGTACTGACCATTACACCACCGTACTAACCACTACACCACCATACTAACCACTACACCACCGTACTAACCACTACACCACCGTACTGAACACTACACCACCGTACTGACCACTACACCACCGTACTGACCATTACACCACCGTACTGACCACTACACCACCGTACTAACCACTACACCACCGTACTGACCACTACACCACCGTACTGACCACTACACCACCATACTAACCACTACACCACCGTACTAACCACTACACCACCGTACTAACCACTACACCACCATACTAACCACTACACCACCGTACTGACCACTACACCACCGTACTGACCACTACACCACCGTACTGACCACTACACCACCATACTGACCACCACACCACCGTACTAACCACTACACCACCGTACTAACCACTACACCACCGTACTAACCACTACACCACCGTACTAACCACTACACCACCATACTAACCACTACACCACCGTACTAACTACTACACCACTGTACTAACCACTACACCACCATACTAACCACTACACCACCGTACTAACCACTACACCACCATACTGACCACTACACCACCATACTAACCACTACACCACCATACTAACCACTACACCACCGTACTAACCACTACACCACCATACTAACCACTACACCACCATACTAACCACTACACCACCGTACTAACCACTACACCACCGTACTAACCACTACACCACCATACTAACCACTACACCATCATACTGACCACTACACCACCATACTAACCACTACACCATCATACTGACCACTATACCACTATGCCATTATCTGTACTATACTAAATTGTGATGGAATTGCTTTTGTAATAAGAAATTTTAAAAGTTTGAAGTTTGCCCGATCTTAATTCGGAGCGTAAGAGAAGACGTTTCTGTAACACAGACCCGAGTAGGATGGAGGGAGTGATGAGTATGGAATGGGGAGGGACGGAGGAGGATATAGGAACACTGTAGCAGAGTGGGTTGTTTTTCAGTCCTCAGGCACATCAGGCAAGCTAATTCTTCCCCAGCAAGTCCCTCTCCATGATACACACACACACACACACACACACCAGTCTATGTCTTTCATCTCTGTGTTCTAGACGCCGGTGCAGCGTCTCAGGATGTGTAAGCAGCCTCATTCACTCAGTACACCTGTACGTCTCAGTCTCATCTCATTCATCAGCTGTACGTTAACTCTGTAGCAGAGCTGTCTCCAACTAAACAGCTCCTCAGCAACACGAGACAGTGAGGAGAAACGAAAAAGAGACAGTGAGGGGACATGAACGAGACACTGAGGAGACCTGAAAGAGCTGATGAGGAGAAATGAAAGAGATGAGGAGAAACAAAGGAGACAGTGAGAAGAAATGAAACAAATGATGGGGAGAAATGAAAAGGATGAGGAGGAGAAACAAAGCAGACAGTGAGGAGAAATGAAACAAATGATGGGGAGAAACGAATGAGACAGTGAGGAGAAATGAAACAAATGATGGGGAGAAACAAATGAGACAGTGAGGAGAAATGAAACAAATGATAGGGAGAAACGAATGAGATGATGAGGAGAAAGGTAGGAGACAGTAAGGAGAAATGAAACAAATGATGGGAAGAAATGAGAGACAATGAGGAAAATTGAAAAAGACTAAGAATACATAAGAGAGACAGTAAGGGGAGATAAATGAGATTATAGGGAGAAATAAGGAAAATTGAACAAGACAGTGAGGAGAAAGGAAGGAGACAATACAAAGAAACAAGAAAGATGATTCACTGCAGTGCTGAGAATGATCCACCTCCCTAATAGTATCTGCTCTGTGGTGGTCCTGTGGGGGTCCTGATCATTAAAGAACAGAGTAATAAAGTATACAGAGAATCAGATGAAGTACAGTCTGTAAGTGGAGCTCCTGTATGGTCAGTGGAGCTGATACAGTGGACAGTGAGTGTAGGTCCTGTATGGTCAGTGGAGCTGATACAGTGGACAGTGAGTGGAGGTCCTGTATGGTCAGTGGAGCTGATACAGTGGACAGTGAGTGGAGGTCCTCTATGGTCAGTGGAGCTGATACAGTGGACAGTGAGTGGAGGTCCTGTATGGTCAGTGGAGCTGATACAGTGGACAGTGAGTGGAGGTCCTGTATGGTCAGTGGAGCTGATACAGTGGACAGTGAGTGGAGGTCCTGTATGGTCAGTGGAGCTGATACAATGGATCTCTCGTCTCATCATCCATCCCTCATGTCACGTCGTCACAGCCAGCCTGCACCACCCGGTACACTGCAGGTGTGGAGGCTTCACTGCCCAACCTAAACCCCCCCCTACAGCCAGACGTCCAGCTGACAGCTTTCAGGTTACAGCTCATCTTCTAGCCCATCACGAGGTCTGAGCAGCGCTCACCAAGCAACAAGCACGCGTTAACTGGCAAGTGTTTAATGCGACTATATAGCAACGCAGGTTTTCAGCCAAGAACAATCCGACAGAAGTGTGTTAAGTAGCGCTGAAGTGCAGTTTACACGCATCAAAACAAAGACGCGCAGAGCCAACAGCGCTCCCTCGGAATGACAAACAGAAGCAGAAGGAAAACGAGGGAATATGTGCATGAAATGAACTCCATTACGAAGCTCTCAGTTCACCAGCCTGCCTCTCAGCCTCGCTGCCAGCAGCTAAAGTGGCACCTGTCATAGTAGAATACATAAACAGCCCCCTCCAGCAGACAGGAAACAGGAGCATCAGATCTACGTACCCTCCACAGAAGGACAGAGCGGAAAACAAGAGCACTGGTCTGTTTCCTTTTTATCTTTCTTTGATCTTTTTAAGCCACCATAGAAAGAAAGCATGGTCTCATCATCCTCTGTAATATATACACAGGCCTGCAGGGATTATGTCCAACCTGTGCTGCAGAAACAGACTCTACTCTTCAGGAGAGATTCTGGACGAGATGTTGGAACATTGCTGTAAGGATTTGACTGCATTCAGCCACATTTGTGAGGTCAGGTAGTGGTGTTGGTTGATTAGCTCTGGAGAATGCTGGCTGGAGCTCCATCACTCTAGAGACTCCAGCGCTGCACAGATTGGCGATGTGAATCGATTTCTAAGACAGTTCTGGTCTTCTTTCATCTGCTACAAGATCACCTTCCCATTGGAAAAACTTGCCCTTGATCCAATATGGCGGCTTTCAAGATGTTCAGGACATAGCCTTAAAGATAGCTGGCGTATTCAGATACGTCATTTTCCCTTTCGCTTCTGAAATAAAAGTGTGTCCTAATACTTTTGACTCATGCTGTATATATAATTACACAAACTAGGTGCGATTAATAGACGCACCTTAATGTACACAGTTGAGTCACATTATTATGACTACTTTGATAGGTGGCAGTGCTCTGGTCTGGGGAATGTTTTCATGGCATTCTCTGGACCCACTGATCCTTGCAGAAGTCTGAATCCATCCTTGCAGATCACATACACCATACATGCTGATGGTCTTCTCTGGGGCGGATGGGATCTTGCAGTAAGACGATGAGACACGTCACATGACTAGAAATGTCCCACATTGGTTGGAAGAGCTGACCAAGACTTCAAAGTACTACACTGGACCCCTATTTCCCCAGACTTGAACCCTGTTGATCATCTGTGGGACCACCTGGATGGTGGTGTTGTCTCTATGGATCCTCCTCCACGCTCCCTCCAGCACCTGTGGGATGCACTGCAGTCAACATGATACCTCCAGATACCCGTGACCACCTACCAGGACCTTACTGAGTCTCCCAGTCCATCTAGCTGCTGTCTGTGCTACACACCGTGGTCACTCTGGTCATAATAATGGGACTCAAGTGAAGTGTATTAGTAAATAATTGAGAAAACTATAGAATAGTCGGTATAGAATTATTCCTGGAGCAGAATTAAACATCTGGTTGAGTTTAAAGAATGTTTAGAGGGTCTTTTAGAAATGAGCTCATTTGCTCTGATGCAGGTTTACATACTTTGAACATTCTGACCAGCAGCTTCATGAGGAGCCACATGAGCTGCTTCTCTAACAGGACTGAAGAAGATAGTGTAGATGCTGAGATCTTGTTCTGATAAACAGGTTTGGTGGTTTTATAGCTCTTATAAAAATATACATTCTCATTTTTACATTTAAATACACTCAAATGTTTGTTTTAGTAATATTTGTGTACATGGGCTCCAACTTCACTGTTTACACTCGTCTCTCAGCACATTCACATCTAAACACCTTTATAGTTATAAACATATATATACAGGTAGGTGCATCCAAACTTTTGATTTAATCACAAAATTACAAAAATATATACAAATTTTTTTTAAAAATTCATTCGGTTGATAATTTTAGTTACATTTTTAATATTTTAAACTAAATGTCTTACATATTGATTACATCATTTTACATACTGCTGCTACTTTATGTAATTAAATACTTTAAACTAGTTTAAATAGTTTGATCCTAAAGTTTATAACAACATCAAGATGTATATTACCATCAGGACGGGCCGAGGCCAGCTGGTTAGCATGCTAATCTAAGCGGTATCTCTGAAATATGATACATGGAGGCCTTTTATATACCATAAGAACTTTACAATCTTTATAACTATACACACACATATATATATATATATATATATATATATATATATATATATATATATATATATATATATATATATATATATATTCAGTTAGGTGTGTCCAAACTTTTGACTGGCAGGTGCAACTCTCTGTATTTTGCCCCCATGAGGGCGATCACAAAATGCAGCAATGTAACGGTATGTTGTCCATGTTGTGCAGCTTAAATAAACTAATGCAACTCACTGAGAACTCTGCTGGGACTGGACTCTATTATTAAACCAGGGTACATCACCTTAATGACGAGAGAAATACAGGCCAGCTACAACACTAGCTGCACAGCTTTCATATGGACCCCCTCGTCTCACAGAGGGCAGAAGGGACAGCCAGGCAACAGTGGACAAGCTGCCCAACCGCTGAGGAAGCAGGTCATCAAGCCCCCCCCCCACGTCTCTCTGTCGCAGTGCATTCTCGTTCTCTCTCTCTTTCCCGGCTCAGACAGCGACCGCCAAAAGTTCCCAAGCGTGTCCGCAGAGCCTTTTCATCTCTGGACCTCATACAGGGTCACATTCCAATTCACCAGCGCTCTCACGTCTAGACTGCACAACTATGCATTCGGTCCAGAAGGTTCTCGAACCGAGGTATGAGTTCAGAAACTCGAGTTCAGTTACTTTAAACCTGAAACCTAAAGTCATTAAAAACCTCACGCCACACGCCACCGAGGCTCGGACGTCACATACTGTTCAACATCTGGACGTCCTTTCGTATAGCGAGCGGTCACCAGCGCCGCCCACAGCGCTTCCACGTACAGACCGATGGCAGTCGTATGAACTCTGGATGACCGCGAGCGCTGATGCTCAGAACAGCAGGTGCTCCACATGTGCCTCTGCACTGGAGATCATACGGCAGCAAAGTCACGCGACGTGCAGCAGAGACGGTGACGAGCGACCTGCTCACTCCAGAACCCTCCGACGAGGAACTCTGGCATTCATCTGGAGTGCAGAGCAGTTACAGGCATAATTAGGGTCCCACTTCATTAATCCTTAGCAACTGTGGTGGAGGACTCGAGGGTCCCCTGGTGGAGGTGTATATCTGGCTACGCTCCAGCGGTAGTAGTACATTTACCTGAGTACTGTACTTAAGTACATTTTTCTCAGTATCTGTACTTAACTGAAGTATTGTACCTCAAGTACATTTTTGGAGTATCTGTACCTAACTTAAGTACTGTATCTAAGTATAACTTTGAGTATCTGTACTTTGACTACTGTACCTAAATACATTTGAGTACTGTACCTAAATATATTTTCAAGCATCTGTACTTTACCTAAGTACTGTACTAAGTAAATTTTTCCGGTATCTGTACTTTACCCAAGTACTGCACTTAAGTGCATTTTTTCATTATCTGTACTTTACTTGAGTATTGTACCTAAGTAACTGTAAGTACCTGTCCTTGAGTTCTGTACATGAATATTTTGTTGAGTATCTGTACTTTACTTGAGTACTGTACTATACATATTTGAGTACTGCACATTTTTCATGTATCTGTACTTGAGCACTGCACTAAAGTACATTTTTTTAATTACCTGTACTTTACTCAAGTACAGGTACTTAAAAAAGTTACTTGGGCACAATACTCAAATACTGTAGATAAGTACAATTTTGAGAATTGGTACTTTGAGTACTATACCTAAACACATATTTGAGTATTGTACGTTTTTTTTATCCATCTGTACTTTACCTGAGTACTGTACCAAAGTACATTTTTGAGCACTGTACAGATGTAATTTTTTTCAAGTATCTGTATTTTACTTGAGTATTGAAGTAAGTGTATTTCTGGGGGGGGGAATTATAATTTATACTAAACTACATGTACAAATATCGTACTTCTGAATACATTTCTATAAAGGTACTCATTACTCATTACTTTGAGCTTCAGCGGACGAATTCTCATTTCGAAAATTCACTATGTGGAGGTATGAGGTGGCCGTCTGAGCCTGTAGTAGTGCCAGTACTCAAGTAAATGTTACCAAGGAAGTTATTAAAGTTACCTTCCACCCCTGTATGTGACACGGATGCGTCACCTGTGCTGCAGCGTGAACAGCAAAACATACTGAATCAGAAACTATCAGTGTGCATTTGATATTTTCTTATTCCTATACGGTTTACATCAATCCAACATTCTTTACTTTGAATGCATGTCAAAGGCCTGCATTTAGAGCATTTCTATTGGTCCACTCATCTTGGAATTGTCATGTTCAAATGATGTAGAAAAACAGAAAATCAACTAAAATGAAGATAATTTTTTTCTTTGGATAGCGACGATCTGCATAGTTGTTTCTCCACAACAAATACATTTATCACCACCACTCTGTGTGTAGAGTTAATGGCTCTGTCTCAAATCCTACTGAGCTCCTACATAGGCAGCATTTTACATCATAGTATGCGCTCCTGACATGTAGACTGTCCTAATACTTACATACCTTAAACATACTGTCTACTGAGGAACCTTATTTAGACCTGATTTTAAGGAAGCATCGAACGCTTCCTCAGCCGCTAAGACAATCCCATGATGCACCGCAGGCTAATCTAGGAGCAGTGAAGTGGTTTTAAAATGTGAGTTATTTTGATTCTCTGGAGTTTTAATGTGTTTCTGGTCATATAATCACACAAAACAGTATTTTATTATCAACTCTGTAACGAGTCCTTCACCATTTACACTTTATACTCCAGACATTAGCATTTATGCTAGTGGATTTTTAAGCCTCGGGCTATTGTTTTGGATGCCGACCGGTAGCTTAGCAACCAGCTAAACCACCGGTGGCGTGCTGCAGTGAGCGGGAACAAGCCGTGACGCAGTCTCTCTCTAACTAGAGCGTCTCAGTAATCTGTTTTATGAGGAGAGATGAGGAGAGAACGCTGATACTTACACAGCTGCTACCTAGACAGCCTACTTACACACTCACTACCTAGACAGCCTACTTACACACTCACTACCTAGACAGTCTACTTACACACTCACTACCTAGACAGCCTACTTACACACTCACTACCTAGACAGCCTACTTACACTCACTACCTAGACAGCCTACTTACACACTCACTACCTAGACAGCCTACTTACACACTCACTACCTAGACAGCCTACTTACACACTCACTAGGATTTGAGACAGACCCAACGTACGTAGAAATAATATACTGTATATAAATAATATATATTCAATTCAATGTCTAAACTTTTGACAGGTAGTGAATTATCTGTATTTTGTCTCCCATGAGAGTCACAATTGGTTTTAATAATGACTGCACCACGTATATAAGTGTAATAATAGCAATAAGCAATATTAAACAATGTTATATTTCTTTCACAGCAGACTCTGAATGATGCATAACATAGTGGACATAACAGCGAAGGCTATCAGTGAAAGAAGCTAATCAATACAGCATTATCCAATTAAAGGGTTGAGACCCTGCTACGTGCCCCCGGATCAGCCACAACGTGACGCTGAAGCCATGCGGACTCCAGAGACGACAGAGCTTGTGTGAGGCTTGTCAACATGTTTAGCTCAGAACTGAAGGTCTGCTTGTGTCAGCGGCTCAACAGAGAGGACTGCAAAGAAAATCCAAGACCAAGCACAAACGAAGACCCTCAGCAGGGACGGTGGGTGGGTCACTGCATACGGGCGGGTGGTGAATGTACTGCATGATCTTAAGAACAACCCACCTACATGCTTGGGATAGTGAAACAGCAGACATGCCACACACGGGATAAGGACTACACATGGTAGTAGTCTAAAGATGGGAAGATCAATCGGCTATGTATCGGTATCGGCTGATTTTTAATCTAAATATGTAATCGGTGATCGGCCGATATTTCTCCAATTTAGCCGATCCCGAGAGCCGATCAATAGCGTTAAACAAAAAACAGATAGTGTTTCATCCAGGAAGAGGAGCCCTCCGGCCAGCTCCCTGCAATTCCTATCTTATCCACTAGGTGGAAACACATACACTTCCATTTTCCACAGACTGACTGAAGCAGCAGCCTCACGAAAACAGTTTACAGCGGTCACGGCATGCGCTGATAGAAAACATGTCGTCCGTCTGGCAGTTTGTTAAACAGACTCATCCAGGACGTTTTAAAATGAGGAAAATCTGTGTGTCTCGTGGGGGAACCACAGATATTTAGCACTACTAATCTGATACAGCACTGCACACAGTAGAGCTAGCACGCGCAGCTAGCACAAAACTAATAACCCAGAACACCATACAGACCAGATCTGACCGGTACGAACAGAACAGCAACAACAATTTAATATTCTACACTTAATGATTACAGATCTAGTTTAAAATAACAGAGTCTGCGTTTAATGACTGCAGTTTTTACTGCATGTATTTAATTAGCTTTTTCGTTTTAAATTAAGGGTCTAAATGTAATGATTGCCATTTTGGGGATATTTGTTTAATTTACTTTGTTTATTTACTGAAAAAGTAGTAAAAAATATTATGCTGTTTCACAAAAAAATGGTAATAAACCAGCAGCTGTAGATGGGGCACCAGAATCTGGTGGAATAATAAATGGGTCCTCGGAGGGAACGGCATCTGAACGCATGGAGCCATGCAGAGGCAGACAGCAGCTGTAGATGGGGCACCAGTGTTGGATTTTATTTATTTTTTGTTCGGAATGTATGGAACGACAGGTGGCCAGGAGAGTGCGAGAACATCCTGGTTTTATTGTCCCCAGCAGTATGAGGCCTTTATGACAGGCAATCTTAGGCTCAGGAACCAGACCCTGCGATGTTATCTTTAAACCCCCTAGGCTCGTGAACCACTCCACCCAGGAAGTTTACACATGACTCAGAGACAGCCCGGAACCGAGGGAGGTTACGACATGGCCAGAAGGAGCCTATGTGGCCCGAAGGCAATGGAAGCCTAAACCAAGCAGACCAGCTTTGACCAGATCCTGACCAGCTGCTGACCAGCTATTGATCAGCTTCAGATCAGGGTGTGAAGACTCAGAGTAAAGACGGTTCCGCAATTCCAAATTAAACAAGCTTAAAACTCTGACTGGTCTCCCTCTTCATTCTGACGGCAAAAGAAGTTACACTTGCTTGCACTAATAACTACATGTAGCCCTGCCGTGGCATATAGCCCCGCCCTCGATCGCTGAAAGGTGATCGCCGATCGGAATCGGCCTCAAAAACGCTGATTGGTCCATCTCTATAGCAGTCATTAGCAATGGGCTAAGGGTCAACTATTTGAGCAGATGTGTTCAAACTCTGGTGGTAAACCAAAACAATCACAGCAGAAATACACAAATCACAGCCCTAATAACAATAACATGGTTGCACTTCCACTGCTGAATAGATGACAACTTCTGGAATAGCAGGGTCGTTGGAATCTGGTGGAATAATAAATGGGTCCTCGGAGGGAACGCCATCTGAATGCATGGAGCCATGCAGAGGCAGACAGCAGCTGTAGATGGGGCACCAGTGCTGGATGTCATTCTGAGTACACCCAAGGACCAATCATCATATGTGGTATCAATGTGAGGGCAGCAGCCCAACTGTGGAGCCATAAGACTTTATTGGATTCATTCTCTTTGATTCATTGCCCTCCTTATGTGCCAGCGTGGAGGACGGCCATGTTTTAGCCTTACCAAGGCTGGGCACTCATTCTGGGTCTCTGATCTGTGCTGTAAATCACCAAGACAGTCCGATCTCTGGGACATGCCACAGCTTATACATAGGTTAGTTAGAGCGTTTCTATAATCATCTACACAGACCAGCCTTGACATTAACTCCACCTCCTTTTTATCACCTCACCATATAGGAGCTACACTTACAGACTGTAGTTCATCTGATTCTCTGTATACTTGATTATCCCCTTTAACCCTGATCCTTAATGGTCAGGTTTGGTGCTGGTGGAAGTGGATCAGACACAGCAGTGCTGCTGGAGTGCTTACACTGCGCCCACTCACTGTCCACTCTATTAGACACTCCTACTACTTGCTGGTCCACCTTGTAGATGTAAAGTCAGAGACAGTAGCTCATCTGCTGCTGCACAGTTTGTGTTCCTCTAGTCCTTCATCAGTGGACACAGGACGCCGCCCACAGGACACTGCTGTCTGGATAGTTTTGGTTGGTGGACGATTCTCAGTCCAGCCGTGACACTGTGGGGGTCCTGATCATTAAAGAACAGAGTAATAAAGTATACAGAGAATCAGATGAACTACAGTCTGTAAGTGGAGCTCCTGTATGGACAGTGAGTGGAGATATAAGGTAGTTTTAATGATATGGCTGATCTGTGTTATCATAATAAAGGAATTATGATTTAATATACTATGATACATTGTGATACTGCAAGGATGGTGATATTTTAAAATATATTTATAATTTAAAAAAAACACACCACCATATATATATCTGGCAGGACAGTTACAGTTACAGGCATGAGTTTTCTTCTCCTGCTTTAAAAACACTGAGCTGGTTCTGCTGCTACTCCGATGGGACTTGAACAGTTCTCCTCCTCTTAGTCTCTGTATTCATTCATTCATTCTTACTGTACTTGTTTTACTATCCAGTGTGGACCACTGTCGTCTGTTGGGCTCTGTTGGGCTCATTGGGGGGTCAGATACAGATTATTCTGTACAGCTGCTTTGTGATAAAACATCTGCTGTAAAAACCTGAACCTTACTGATAGACCTCCAAACAGTGAGATTTGGTGTGTTAGGTCAGGAAAGAGGAACCATTCCTCACTCCTGGCTCGTCCACCGTCCTATACACACGTACGCATGCTGCCCGTCCTGCAATAAGCTTATGAATAATCCACAGACTCCGTCCGTTTGATTCGTCTGAGCCGTTTGAGTGAGCAGCAATCAGGGACAGTGGAGACGTGTGCAGCTTCACTCTGCCCATGCATAATTAAAGCCCTCAGTCGGCAGCAGCCATGATGACTCAAGAGCGGATCAGAGGAGGTTAACTCACTGTGCTGGAACTCTCAGAGGGAGAGAGAGAGAGGGGGAGAGAGAGAGAGAGAGAGAGAGAGAGAGAGAGAGAGAGAGAGAGAGAGAGAGAGGGAGAGAGAAAGACTAGATAGTGGGGGAGAGGGGGAGAGAGAAAGAGAGAGGGAGAGAGAAAGAGAGAGAGGGAGAGAGACTAGATAGTGAGGGAGAGGGGGGAGAGAGAAAGAGAGAGAGGGAGATAGACTACAGAGAGAGAGAAAGAGGGCGAGAGAAAGAAACTAGAGAGAAAGCGAGAGAGAGGGACTACAGAAAGACAGAGGGAGAGCTACTACAAAGAGAGAGAGAGAGAGAGAGGGAGACTACAGACAGAGAGGGAGGGAGACTACAACTACAGAGAGAGGGGGAGAGAGCCTACAGAGAGAGAGAGAGAGAGAGAGAGAGAGAGAGAGAGAGAGAGAGAGAGAGAGAGAGAGAGAGAGAAAGACTACAGAGAGAGAGAGGGAGAGAGACTACAGAGAAAGACGGAGAAAGACTACACAGAGAGAGGGAGAGAGAGAGGCTACAGAGAAAGAGAGAGACTAGAGAGAGAGAGAGAGGGAAAGAGACTACAGCGAGAGAGAGAGGGAGAGAGAGAGACTACAGAGAAAGACAGAGAAAGACTACACAGAGAGAGGGAGAGAGAGAGGCTACAGAGAAAGAGAGAGATTAGAGAGAGAGAGGGAGAGAGAGAGAGGGAGAGAGAGAGAGGGAGAGAGAGAGAGAGAGAGAGAGAGAGAGAGAGAGGATAAGAGACTACAGAGAGAGAGAGAGAGAGAGAGACTAGAGAGAGAGAGACTAGAGAGAGAGGGAGAGAGAGAGAGGGAAAGGGAGAGGGAGAAAGAGGGAGAGAGACTAGAGAGAGAGACTACAGCAAGATAGAGAGAGAGACTACAGAGAGAGAGGGAGAGAGAGAGAGGGAGAGAGAGAGAGAGGGACAGAGACTAGAGAGAGAGACTACAGCAAGATAGAGAGAGACTACAGAGAAAGAGAGAGAGAGAGAGAGAGAGAGAGAGAGAGAGAGAGAGAGCGGGAGGGAGAAAGAGAGAGAGGGAGGGAGAGAGAGACTACAGCGAGATAGAGAGAGAGACTACAGTGAGATAGAGAGCGAGAGAGAGAGACTACAGAGATAGAGAGTGAGAGAGAGAGACTACAGAGATAGAGAGTGAGAGAGAGATAGAGCGAGACAGGGAGAGAGACTACAGAGATAGAGAGTGAGAGAGAGATAGAGCGAGACAGGGAGAGAGACTACAGAGATAGAGAGAGAGAGAGAGAGAAGTCTGTTACACGCTCACTGAATTGCTTTATTTTTAATGTAGGGGTTTAATGACGAGTCACTCCCTCTTCAACCTTGTTTAGTAGCACTACACGATCTCACAACTCACTCAGTTATATAATCACCTCTTACTCTAACCCACTATCTAATAACACTGCTGGTTATGCAGCAGCTAATCATTTACTGCTGTTCTATAAGCCCATCCAGGAGATAACAACATCACTACCTTCCACAAGTCAACAAGTTCTTCATTACTGAAAGACTCACAGTACAAAGTAAATGTCATTTAATATTAACGGTGCAGAAAATAACAAACTACACCATAAACGCTGCAGAGTCTGCCTGCAAGGCCTATAACATTCACTCGAGAGTAGCTGCAGAAAGTTTTCTTCAGACAGAATATGGGTTTACACTGCTGTACAACAGTAGCTGATAGTTTAGAGTGTGTATCTGATCAATAAGTGTGTGTTCACCAGTAAGAACAGCAGATCTGATTAGAACAGATGTAAATAATCAGACATACAATACAAAGTAACATGAATATGTTATTGTGAGAGAAGTAGATCAGATCTTGATCCAGTTTGAAGAACAAAGTTAGGTTCCAGATTTCTCCTGGACGCCCCAGACATTGTATGAATGTGTTCAGTTCCTTCAACAGCAAATCTTGATTTATCTTAATGAAGTACTGAGCAGTCAAAGCAGGTATTAGATGAGAACTGATAATAATACTGGGTTGTTTAGGAGAAGCTTGGAAAGAGTTAAATAAACACACTGACGTATGGAAAACACTACTTACTCTATTAATACTGATTAATATTTAATAATAAAGTGTAAAACACTACTTACTCTATTAATACTGATTAATATTTAATAATAAAGTGTAAAACACTACTTACTCTATTAATACTGATTAATATTTAATAATAAAGTGTAAAAGCTCTACTTACTCTATTAATACTGATTAATATTTAATAATAAAGTGTAAAACACTACTTACTGTATTAATACTGATTAATATTTAATAATAAAGTGTAAAACACTACTTACTCTATTAATACTGATTAATATTTAATAATAAAGTGTAAAGCTCTACTTACTCTATTAATACTGATTAATATTTAATAATAAAGTGTAAAAGCTCTACTTACTCTATTAATACTGATTAATATTTAATAATAAAGTGTAAAGCTCTACTTACTCTATTAATACTGATTAATATTTAATAATAAAGTGTTTTCTCAAGTAAATAAAAGCTTCCTGTCTGGAAATAAACAGTTTTTTATATATAATAAGGTCTCCAGGTGACTAAACCGGCTGGAAAGCAGGTCTGGGTAAACGGCCTGCGTGCAAACATCTGTTCACACGTCATCTACAGAACACACACAACTCCAAATCTGAATGCATGCACAACACAATCCTCAACACCCATATGCATGTGGCCGACGATACAGGGGTGTGAAATCAAGGACCACCAGATTACGGACAGTTTAATCCCCCAGGTCTTCTGGGCTGTGGACACCTCACATCCGACGGTCCTCTCTCCAAACACCACATCACCTCAGGCTTCTCCGACATCAGCATTTAACCAGTAATGTACACAGTGGAGTCACATTATTATGAGTTAGTATCCAGAGTGACCGCCGTGGTGCAGTACGGACAGCAGCTAGACGGACTGAGAGACTCAGTAAGGTCCTGGTAGGTGGTCACAGGTATCTGGAGCCATGCTGACAAGGGTCCATAGAGCCAACACCACCATCCAGGTGGTCCCACAGGTGCTCAGTTGGGTTCAAGTCTGGGGAATTAGGGGTCCAGGGTAGTACTTAGAAGTCTTGGGGTCTGTCTCAAACCCTAGTGAGTGTCTAAGTAGGCTGTCTAGGTAGCAGCTGTGTAAGGAGCAGCGTTCTCTCCTCATCTCTCCTCATAAAACAGATTACTGAGACGCTCTAGTTAGAGAGAGATTGCGTCACGGCTTGTTCCCGCCCACTGCAGCACACCACCGGTGGTTTAGCTGGTTGCTAAGCTACCGGCTGGCATCCAAAACAATAGTCTGGGGCTTAAAAATCCACTAGCATAAATGCTAATGTCTGGAGTATAAAGTGTAAATGGTGAAGGACTCGTTACAGAGTTGATAATAAAATACTGTTTTGTGTGATTATATGACCAGAAACACATTAAAACTCCAGAGAATCAAAATAACTTACATTTTAAAACCACTTCACTGCTCCTAGATCAGCCTGCAGTGCATCATGGGATTGTCTTAGCGGTTGAGGAAGCATTCGATGCTTCTTTAAAATCAGGTCTAAATAAGGTTCCTCAGTAGACAGCATGTTTAAGGTATGTAAGAATTGGGACAGTCTATCAGCATGTACGGTGTACGTGATCTGCAAGGATGGATTCAGACCCAAATCAGTTGAGTGTCTCTTCCACATGGACGAGTAGGTCCAAAGAATGAACCAAAACATTCCCCAGACCAGAACGCTGCCACCTACCAAAGTAGGACCATAATAAAGTGACTCGACTGTGTAGTACAGGATTTGCTTGGCAGGTTCATCTTCCTACAAGAATAATCTACCCGTCACAAATATGAGACCCCAGAAACGTGTCATGGAGGACGAAGGAATTTATCTGGACCATGCGTACAGCGTCCGTGTGGACCCTGCAGATGATCTGAGAGCGTGAAATTCAGCCACTCTGCTTTACTTCAACCACACGAGGAAAAAGATCGAGCTGACAGCTTCAATTCCATCGACCGCCCCCTCTGAAACGCGCCCGCTAATTGGTTATCCAGTAACGACAGCCGGTGACGTGACCTATTAACTTCACTCATCTACGAGCTCCTCATCTTCACAGCCTGCTGAGGAAGGCTCTGGCACCGACAGCCCGGCCCCCACCGGGGTCAGCCAGCAATCAGTTCCTATCAACGCGTGGAGTAAAGAGGCTGTCCAATCAAAGGGCCGGAATAGCAGTTAACGAGAGAGACATCTCCGTGGTGATTGCTGATGGGCCGGAGTGAGGGAGAGAGGAAAGGGCGAGAGACTCCAGGGGAGAAGCTTTAAGAGTGAAAGGGAAGGAAATTCTACAAAGTGATCTCAGACTATAAGGAACAGGAACGCTTGGATGCATCGCAATCAGTTCAGATCCTCATCAGGATGTATGCTCCGGTTACGGAAAGATGCCGGGATTCCCAGCCCGGACAGACGCACACACCCCATACTGGACTTCTGTCTTCAAGAGGAATGCGTCAAGGAGAAGGTGTTAATGCAGGGAGATGTCATAGCAGTCATGGGAAATGGGTTCACTTCCCGACTCCGGTCCGGCGTTCCCTGCTGAGGCACCTCTACTTTGATTAGTTTCAGAGTCAGTCAGGCCTTGAGATCTGAGTGAGGGCACGCTAGTCTGGAAACAGGGCGTCCTGTTCAAGTCAGAACCGCAACCTGACTAGACATTACGGAGCACGTCGAGAAGATCTTTAATCTGAGCTCTTCTCAAGGATTCAGGAAACCTCCTACTCAAGAACTACCTTCTCCTGCAGAACTACCTTCTCCTCCAGACACCCTTCTACTCAAGACCTACTTTCTCCTCAATAACTACCTTCTCCTCCAAATGCCCTTCTACTCAAGAACTACCTTTTTCTCCAGACGCCCTTCTACTCGAGAACTACCTTCTCCTCCAGACGTCCTTCTACTCGAGAACTACCTTCTCCTGCAGAACTACCTTCTCCTCCAGACACCCTTCTACTCAAGACCTACTTTCTCCTCAATAACTACCTTCTTCTACAAATGCCCTTCTACTCAAGAACTACCTTTTTCTCCAGACGCCCTTCTACTCGAGAACTACCTTCTCCTCCAGACGTCCTTCTACTCGAGAACTACCTTCTCCTGCAGAACTACCTTCTCCTCCAGACACCCTTCTACTCAAGACCTACTTTCTCCTCAATAACTACCTTCTTCTACAAACGCCCTTCTACTCAAGAACTACCTTCTCTTTCAGACGTCCTTCTCCTCGAGAACTACCTTCTCCTCCAGACGTCCTTCTCCTCGAGAACTACCTTCTCCTCCAGACGTCCTTCTCCTCCAGACACCCTTCTACTCAAGACCTACCTTCTCCTGCAGAACTACCTTCTCCTCCAGACACCCTTCTACTCAAGACCTACTTTCTCCTCAATAACTACCTTCTCCTCCAAATGCCCTTCTACTCAAGAACTACCTTTTTCTCCAGACGCCCTTCTACTCGAGAACTACCTTCTCCTCCAGACGTCCTTCTACTCGAGAACTACCTTCTCCTGCAGAACTACCTTCTCCTCCAGACACCCTTCTACTCAAGACCTACTTTCTCCTCAATAACTACCTTCTTCTACAAACGCCCTTCTACTCAAGAACTACCTTCTCTTTCAGACGTCCTTCTCCTCGAGAACTACCTTCTCCTCCAGACGTCCTTCTCCTCGAGAACTACCTTCTCCTCCAGACGTCCTTCTCCTCGAGAACTACCTTCTCTTTCAGACGTCCTTCTCCTCGAGAACTACCTTCTCCTCCAGACGTCCTTCTACTCGAGAACTACCTTCTCCTCCAGACGTCCTTCTCCTCGAGAACTACCTTCTCCTCCAGACGTCCTTCTACACGAGAACTACCTTCTCCTCCAGACGTCCTTCTACTCGAGAACTACCTTCTCCTCCAGACGTCCTTCTCCTCGAGAACTACCTTCTCCTCCAGACGTCCTTCTCCTCGAGAACTACCTTCTCCTCCAGACGTCCTTCTACTCGAGAACTACCTTCTCCTCCAGACGTCCTTCTACTCGAGAACTACCTTCTCCTCCAGACGTCCTTTCTCCTCGAGAACTACCTTCTCCTCCAGACGTCCTTCTACTCGAGAACTACCTTCTCCTCCAGACGTCCTTTCTCCTCGAGAACTACCTTCTCCTCCAGATGTCCTTCTACTCGAGAACTACCTTCTCCTCCAGACACTGTTCTACACGAGAACTATCTTGTCCTCGGGTGAGAGAAAAACTACAGCTACAAGAAACTGGAACAGGGCAAATTGATTTTTCATCCTCATACCACATACAGTGTGAATGCACCATCAAAGGTACAGAACTGTCTTTCAGGCCCACCTGTGTTGGTTAAGTGAGTAATAGGTCCACTAAATTCTTTAACTAAGGATTTTTAGATAGTCTTTATATATTAACAAGTCATGTACAAGCCTAAATAAAAGGTCTCAAAATATGTTCTACATTAAACTGATGAAGATCTGGTGACTTCAAAAGACTAAAGACTAAATTCTCTTTCAACATGCTCAGCGAGGAAAGGGTATACACTTTATTATTAAATATTAATCAGTATTAATAGAGTAAGTAGAGCTTTTACACTTTATTATTAAATATTAATCAGTATTAATAGAGTAAGTAGTGTTTTCCATACGTCAGTGTGTTTATTTAACTCTTTCCAAGCTTCTCCTAAACAACCCAGTATTATTATCAGTTCTCATCTAATACCTGCTTTGACTGCTCAGTACTTCATTAAGATAAATCAAGATTTGCTGCTGAAGGAACTGAATACATTCATACAATGTCTGGGGCGTCCAGGAGAAATCTGGAACCTAACTTTGTTCTTCAAACTGGATCAAGATCTGATCTACTTCTTTCACAATAAGATATTTATGTTACTTTGTATTGTATGTATGATTATTTACATCTGTTCTAATGATAGCTGCTGTTCTTACTAATAAGATGAAGATGTAGGTGCCTCAGACTTTTGATCAGTAGTGTATATGGTTGGAACTAGAAAAGGTGGGACCACTGACGGTCCAAGCATGATTGTATGCTGGTCAGATAACCAGCTGGAAATGCTTTTAATGCTTGCTAACATTACAAGTAAAAAGTTATGTTTGGTTGGCTCCCAAGTCACAAGACCTCATCAGAGCAGGGTTCTTGGAACAGCTTCTGGATCTGATCTAGTACCAACGCAATGCTGTACCACAGTGTCGGATGAGAACAACAGCTGAAAGCTCAACATTCTAAATGCATTTTATACCTTCGCTGTCAATGTTCTGCTGTTAAAAAGCATTGCAGATATGTTTTCTTTGCCTATTTGGAAAAAAAATAATAATTAAACCAATCTCAGAAAAACGTTGGAAGGGCAGAGCACCTAGCAGAGCTGTTTAACAACGTCCAACCTTCTAATTCAGGTGCTATACCTTGTATCCTGGTCCCAGCTGATGGATGGCGAAGATCTGTGCCGGGTTGAGGGCTTCGCTAAAGACGTAAACAGCTCCTAGCTGACCGCAGAACACCCGATTGGCATCAGCCGTCTCGGACGAGCCCAGGAAACATTTATCATAACTCTGGAGGATAAAAAGAAGATGAAGATTAAGGAGAGGAGGACGAAGAGAGGAGATGTAACTGATAGCATTTACTTATCAGGGCATCAGCGCTGCTTTATCTGGGAGCTTGCAGGAGAGCCTTTTGAACTTGTTTACCTGCTCGCTTCGGGTCACAGCTCTGTGTAATCACACTCTTCATATCTTTTATCAAATCTAAGCACATGCAGTCCACACACTGTAAAATACACGCCTGTGGGCGGACAAACCCCCCGACCCGCATGCACACACACCGAGTCCAATCCATCATCCCTGCTGCCGCAGACTTTGTCTTTAGCTGCGCTCGTTCACTTTCCTCCTCAGAGAGAAGCTTATCTACACCACAGTCGGCGCAGCCCTGCGAGCTGGATACACACCGCAGTGAAGAATAACTTTCATCTCTTTTATGATCGCGCCCATTACTTATGCACACTCGTAAAGAGTGTTTGTCTCTGCAGGAGGCGCAACGGCTGACCACAGCAGCTCGGCCATATAGAGGAATATATAGTGTGTGTGTGAGAGAGAGAGAGAGAGGGAGAGGGAGAGGGAGAGAGAGAGAGAGAGAGAGAGAGAGAGAGAGAGAGAGAGAGAGAGAGAGAGAGAGAGAGAGAGAGAAAGATTAGGCTAACAATATATTAATTTTCATTAATTATTCTTCATTTGTTTTTACACATAGAAGAATTTGACCCCCACATTTAACTCACCCATGCAGTGAAACACACACACCCACACATCCACATACACACACACCCACACAGTGAACACATTCTAGGTGTCAGTGAAACACTAACATACACAAACACTAGTGAACGGATAGACTAGAGCAGGGAGTACATACACTTATACACCCACACACACCAGGGGGGCCATAAAACACACAAATACACACACAGACTTATCAGTGAACTAACACACACACACACACACACATTCTTTATTAAACAAACAAACAAACAAACAAACAAACAAACAAACAAACAAACACACAAATACACCAGGGGGTCATAAAATACACACACACACACACATTCTTTAGTAAACAAACAAAAACAAACAAACAAACAAACACACAAATACACCAGGGGGTCATAAAATAAACACACACACACACACGCACACACACACTAGTGAGCACACAAGCAGTGAAACACATTCCTCACCTATCACCAACCAGCTCTCCTGTTCATGTGTGCCAACTACAACACCCTCAGTTACATCACTGTACCATCCAGATACACCAGCATTGAGATATGATGGGACTGTTTCAGCTCCGCCCACTTTACATACAAACTTGGTCAGAGACTGACTCAGTCAGAGACTGCCTCGGTCAGAGACTGCCTCGGTCAGAAATGGCCTCTACCAGTGCTGTTTCTAAAGCTTTTACCATCCAGGTGTTCTCTTAGCTTTTCTTTGGTGTTTAGTTTATTAAACTGTAAATACTGTTTGATCAGAGGAGGACGGGTCTCCAATTGTGAGTCTTGGTTCCTCCCAAGGTTTCTTCCTCCAGTCTGAGGGAGGTGTTCTTACCACTGTTGCCTCTGGCTTGCTCACTGGGGGATACATGTTGTAACTATGTTTTCAAACTCTGTAAAGCTGCTTTGTGACAACATCGTTGTAAAAAGCGCTACACAAATAAGCGTAAACGGAACTGAACTAAACCAGAGTCGGGCTGGAAGTGGGTCCAGATCTCTGACCAGCTGACTGTCTGTATCAGTACCTGCAGCTGAGATTGTCTCAGACTGAGGATGTTTATTTTAGTACTGAGACAAATTTATTTGTGGGTCTCTGTTCAGATTTATGTTGATTACAGAGTAAAAACAATTGATTTTTAATTACTAAGTTAATCTTATGTATGTTTTTATGACAAAGTGATGTTACCAGCCCATTACAGACTACAGCCTCCACCCCTGAGGGCGCCTCAGGGCCCACTGGTTGAGATGTTTCCTGCACTAGGGGAACACGTTCAAATACAGCATTTTTAAGTTCCTCTTAATCTGCTGGGTTTAACATGTCGGGGAATAACGTATTAATTATTGGCCACCAGCCCAGAAATTCCACATCAGTGCAAGCCCGGGAGAGGAGCCGGTTAGTCACGGATCAAACACTTACATCATTGGTGTTGACATGCCAGGCCATGTCGCCATAAGACACCAACTGCCCGTTCACATAGCATCGGATCTCGCTGTTCCTCCAGCGGTTGTAGATGTGCACGATGCTGATCATGTACCACTGTGGAAGAGAGGAGGAGAGGGATGAAGGCAGGTGGAGAAAAAGGAGAGCAGAGAGAAGTTCATATCAACACAACAAGGTCAGACAGCTTTTCTGCAGAACCTTCCAACAACAGAGCTACACATGCTTTCACAAGCCAGAGACTGAGCTTGTTCTCAGACCTTCTCAAGGCTGTCTGGAGCAGCGCTTCGAGTTCATCGAGGAGACTTTGGAGAGGATTTGATGAGAGGAACAACGAGGATAACTGTCTCATTCAGTCTGACCTTCGGAGAAGAAGCTCTCACCTACAGAGCACTACGCTGAGGAACAATCAGCTGTTTATAATTCAGTAATTCATGGTTTGTATGGAGGGAGAGATTTTTCAGTGTTCAGTGATCTGTGCAGTGAATTATTGCCAAACTGTTAATAATGTTTGGTTTGAAGGCGACAATGAGCACAAATGTATTTTATCAGTCCATTATCTTCTGCTTTATCCCACTAGTCAGGGTCACGGGGGGTCTGGAGCCAATCCCAGTGTAATCGGGTGAAGGTGGGGTACACCATGGACAGGTCGCCAGTCCATCGCATGATCAACACACACTCACACCTACGGTCAGTTTAGAGTGAGGATCCTAACATGCATGTGTTTGGACTGTGGGAGGAAACCTGAGTACCTGGAGGAACCCACTCAAACACAGAGAGACCATACACACTCCACACAGAACCACCCGGACCGGGAATCCAACCCAGCTCGTCTGCCCATAGCAAATTATTTATCAAGTTCTAACTTTTAAAGGAATATTTTGGTGGCGGCACCGTGGTGTAGTGGTTAGTACGGTGGTGTAGTGGTTAGTATGGTGGTGTAGTGGTTAGTATGGTGGTGTAGTGGTCAGTATGGTGGTGTAGTGGTTAGTACGGTGGTGTAGTGGTTAGTATGGTGGTGTAGTAGTTAGTATGGTGGTGTAGTGGTTAGTATGGTGGTGTAGTGGTTAGTATGGTGGTGTAGTAGTTAGTATGGTGGTGTAGTGGTTAGTATGGTGGTGTAGTGGTTAGTATGGTGGTGTAGTAGTTAGTATGGTGGTGTAGTGGTTAGTACGGTGGTGTAGTGGTCAGCACGGTGGTGTAGTGGTCAGTATGGTGGTGTAGTGGTCAGTAAGGTGGTGTAGTGGTCAGTATGGTGGTGTAGTGGTCAGTATGGTGGTGTAGTGGTCAGTATGGTGGTGTAGTGGTTAGTATGGGGGTGTAGTGGTCAGCACGGTGGTGTAGTGGTCAGTACGGTGGTGTAGTGGTCAGTATGGTGGTGTAGTGGTCAGTATGGTGGTGTAGTGGTCAGCACGGTGGTGTAGTGGTCAGTACGGTGGTGTAGTGGTCAGTATGGTGGTGTAGTGGTCAGTATGGTGGTGTAGTGGTCAGCATGGCGATGTACTGGTCAGCATTGTCGCCTCACGGCAAGACTATCGGATGATGCTGGATTGGCTCCAGTCACATTGTCAAGTCTAGGATAAAAACCTACTTGTTCAGTCGAGTGTTTGGTAATGAGTGTGTCTGTCAGATATAAAGTGCAGGTAGATATGGTGAACTGAGAAAGTTGGTGTTGTTGTCCTGCGACTCTCCCACGCTCACTCAGGTTTGTTGACGGTGGAGCTGGAGGGCCACTGACATCTCAGGGAGCCTCATGTCTTCATTACCTTTCGACTCTCCCTGTTTAGACCTGCCGGAGTCACTGCTGCACCTCATTAACCCTATATACTGATCTCTGTTACTCACAGCAGAACCAACTATCTGTGTCTCTTACTGAGCTCAACAACTTCCCATCCCGTGGGGTCTGATGCTGGAAAACTGCCCATCTGAGAGAGAACCTTGAGGAGGTTTGGGTGGGCGACTCAGACTGTCCATTTCTCACCATTAAATATTTTAGGCACGTTAACAGCATCGCTGAGTGACCTCAGGAAGAGGGAACTCCACAACCTGGCTAATGTGGACTCCTGTTAGATGATGTTCTCCTCCAAGCGTGTTGAGCCGTCCAATGACACCGAGTTAGCAGCAGTTTAACCAGAAACAGTGACAGTTTCCACTTCCAATGGAAGGATTGTGTGATGGAGCGAGAGCCAATAAGCAGGTGGGAATAAGCACTATTTACACTTCCACACACTGGCCACGCATAGGCGATTATTACAGACTCACAATTTATCCAGAGCTGACCACAGGACAGTGCTGACCAGGTATGATGTGTGCAGAGGACTATTCCGCACTGCGGTGACGCAGATCCACTGCTTTAATGGTATGCGGGTTGATTTAGTATGACTGTATTAGAGATTTTCCTGGGGTGTTTTCACGCTGGACTTTCAGAGATTTTCACGCTGGACTCGAAATAATGTTTCCTCGATAGAACTATAAGACGTAGTCGATAGAAAGTCGAAGTGGGAAACGAGGGGATGACAGAGAAAGAGACCACAAGAGAGTGATGTATTAAGAGAGGAGGAGAAAGAGAAAGAGAAAGTTAGTTAATAAGAGCGAGAGAAAGAAAGGCAGAGCAAGAGAGCAGGAGAAAGAGAAAGAATGAAAGGAAAGGAGACGCTGGACTCTGAGCCGTGTCTCTCTGAGGTGGGCACGAGTGACGTGATTCCAGCTTCACATGTGATTCTTGTGCAATCAGTGCACCTGAAGATCAGCCAGCAGTTCAGATCAGTTCCATTTCCTTCTCTCTTCACTTCTCGTTCTGTTTTATACTGATTGGCTCTTTCTTCTTCTCCTTGACTCCACTCTCCCTCTCGCGCTCTCTCTCTCTCTCTCGCGCACACACGTATAAACGAGAGCTGTTTCAGTTGCTGAACAAGGCCGCACACTAATTAGGTGAGCCAGTGTGATTGTTAAGCAGAGTGTGCGCGTGTGCCTGGCCTGGTGGTGCAGCTGAATTCTAATGTACACACAGTCCTCTGATCTCCTCCTGCAGGAGCCGCCGGAGGTGATACACCCAGAACTCACAATCAAACTCATTTTAGTAGTCAGTTAACAACGTGTGTTCATTAAGAAGAGGGGGCGAGTTGGGGTAGAGGGAGTTAGAGGGGGTACCGGGGTATGGGGAACACAGTGGGGTATAGGGGAGAAGAGAGGGTAGAGTGGGGAACGAGGGTATGAGGATACAGCGGGGTAGAGGGCGCTGGAGGGGGCTAGAGGGGTAGAAGAGAGTAGAAGGCGGTAGAGGGGGTACAGCGGGGTAGAGGAGAGCAAAAGGCGGTAGAAGGGGTAGAGTGGGGTAGAAGGGGGTAGAGGAGAGTAGAAGACAGTATAGGGGTAGAGCGGAGTAGAGGGGGTAAAGGGGTAGAGGAGAGTAGAAGGTGGTAGAGGGGGTAGAGGAGAGTAGAAGGCGGTAGAGGGGGTTGAGTGAGGTAGAGGGGGTAGAGGAGAGTAGAAGGTGGTAGAGGGGGTAGAGGAGAGTAGAAGGTGGTAGAGGGGGTAGAGGAGAGTAGAAGGTGGTAGAGGGGGTAGAGGAGAGTAGAAGGCGGTAGAGGGGGTAGAAGAGAACAGAAAGCGGTAAAGGGGGTTGAGTGAGGTAGAGGGGGTAGAGGAGAGTAGAAGGTGGTAGAGGGGGTAGAGGAGAGTAGAAGGTGGTAGAGGGGGTAGAGGAGAGTAGAAGGTGGTAGAGGGGGTAGAGGAGAGTAGAAGGCGGTAGAGGGGGTAGAAGAGAATAGAAAGCGGTAAAGGGGGTTGAGTGAGGTAGAGGGGGTAGAGGAGAGTAGAAGGTGGTAGAGGGGGTAGAGGAGAGTAGAAGGTGGTAGAGGGGGTAGAGGAGAGTAGAAGGCGGTAGAGGGGGTAGAAGAGAATAGAAAGCGGTAAAGGGGGTTGAGTGAGGTAGAGGGGGTAGAGGAGAGTAGAAGGTGGTAGAGGGGGTAGAAGAGAATAGAAAGCGGTAAAGGGGGTTGAGTGAGGTAGAGGGGGTAGAGGAGAGTAGAAGGTGGTAGAGGGGGTAGAGGAGAGTAGAAGGTGGTAGAGGGGGTAGAGGAGAGTAGAAGGCGGTAGAGGGGGTAGAAGAGAATAGAAAGCGGTAAAGGGGGTTGAGTGAGGTAAAGGGGGTAGAGGAGAGTAGAAGGCGGTAGAGGGGGTAGAAGTAGGGGTGTATGAAAATATCAAAAATATTGAATATCAGGATATTATGTTTGGTGATACTGTATCGACTCTCAAAGGCACAGTATCGATACACAGATTCCTGGCAGACAGTGAATCATTGTGTGTTGTGTTTAAACCTCTGACCACTAGATGGCAGTGTTGTAATCCATTTTCAGCTCCACTCCAACATTAACAAGCAGTACAAGGCCGCAACGCTATTGTAAACATTGATAAACCTGTTCATACAGTGGTGTTTTAATAGTAGGATTTAAAAATCACAGTATATCACGTTGCTTGACGTATCGCAATATATCGTGATATATTGAATCGTGAGCGCTGTATCACAATATGTATTGTATCGCCAGGTTCTTGCCAATACACAGCCCTAGGTAGAAGGGGGTAGAGGAAAGTAGAAGGCGGTAGAGGGGGTAGAGTGGGGTAGAGGGGGTAAAGGGGTAGAGGAGAGTAGAAGGCGGTAGAGGGGGTAGAGTGGGGTAGAGGGAGTAAAGGGGTAGAGGAGAGTAGAAGGCGGTAGAGGGGGTAGAGTGGGGTAGAAGGGAGTAGAAGAGAGTAGAAGGCGGTAAAGGGGGTTGAATGGGATAGAGGGGGTAGAGGAGAGTAGAAGGCGGTAGAGGGGGTAGTGAGGGGTAGAGGGGGTAGAAGAGAGTAGAAGGCGGTAGAGGGGGTAGAAGAATGTAGAAGGCGGTAGAGCAAAGTAGAAGGGGCAGAGGGGGTAGAGCGGAATAGAGGGGGTAAAGGGTAGAGGAGAGTAAAAGGCGGTAGAGGGAGTAGAGTGGGGTAGAGGAGAGTTGAAGGCGGTAGAGGAGGTAGAGTGGGGTAGAGGGGAGTAGAAGGAGGTAGAGGAGGAATAGTGGGGTAGAGGGGGTAAAGGGGGTGTAGAAGGAGGTAGAGGGGGTAGAGTGAGGTAGAAGGGGTAGAGGAGAGAAGAAGGAGGTAGAGGGGGTAGAGGGTGTAAAGGGATAGAGGAGAGTAGAAGGCGGAAGAGGGGGTAGAGTGGGGTAGAGGGGGTAGAAGAGAGTAGAAGGCGGTAGAGGGGGTAGAGTGGAATAGAGGGGGTAGAGGAAAGTAGAAGGCGGTAGAGGGGGTAGAGCGGAACAGAGGGGGTAGAGGGGGTATAAGGGGTAGATAAAAGTAAAAGGCAGTAGAGGATGTAGAGCGGAATAGAGGGGGTAAAGGGGTAAAGCAGGGTACAGGGGGGTAGATAAGGTAGAGCAGGGTACGGGGGGTAGAGGGGGTTGAGAGGGGTACATAGGGCTGGGCGATAAAACAATAACGATAATTATCGCGAAATAATGTTTCCTCGATAGAACTATAAGACGTAGTCGATAGACTGTCAAAGTGGGAAACGAGGGTATGACAGAGAAAGAGACCACAAGAGAGTGATGTATTAAGAGAGGAGGAGAAAGAGAAAGAATGAGAAAGGAAATGAGACAGAAAGGAGAAAAGTAGCATGAGAGAGAGAACAGAAATATAGGGATATAGAGATAAAGAGAGAAATAAAACTAGGCAGAGTTTCACAGAATAACAAAAAGGAGAAAGTAAAGACAGAAAAGAAAGTAAGGCAAAAAGAGTGAGAGACAAAAGGTGGAGACAAAGAGAGGGAGAGAGAGAGAGAGGTTGTTGGGGGACTGTGGAGTTGTGTCCAGCTGCTGCCCCCTTGAGGCGGTGCTGTGAGGTGCCGTGGTGTGAACACTAGTACCATCTGCCTGTGTGTGTGTGTGTGTGTGTGTGTGTGTGTGTGTGTGTGTGTGTGTGTGTGTGTGTGTGTGTGTGTGTGTGTGTGTGTGTGTGTGTGTGTGTTGCTCTCCTCCATAAGGGACTTAGTATTAAACAGACTATAAAGGCAACAGCTGGACTTTAAATTACTCCTTTATTCAGGAGTGATTCTGATTGGCCACAGCACCGGGACAGGAAACAAACCTCACTTCATTATTAACCCCACACTCCTCTCTCACAGTGAAAGCGGGAGTCTCACCTTCCGGGGCTGGAAGTCGTACTTGACGCAGTGCTGGAAGCCTTTGCCTTTGGATTTCAGAGACGTCACGATCAAACAGTTTCCCACGAAGTGAGCCGAGTAGCCGATTCCTTTACTGGTTCGGAAACTGGAGGAGAAATAACACAGTCATTTATTATTAGTGACTTCTTCACAAGAGGACTGAAACCTCCTCTACCCCTTCTAACCCCTGTACTCCCTCAAACCTCCTGTATACCCCTCTACCCTATACTACGATCTACCCCTGTACCTCCCTCCTTAAACCTCCTCTACCTCTTCTACCCCCATACCCTACTCTACCCTCTCAAACCTCCTCTACCCCCTCTAACCCCTGTACTCCCTCAAACCTCCTGTATACCCCTCTACCCTATATTACGATCTACCCCTGTACCTCCCTCCTTAAACCTCCTCTACCCCCTCTAACCCCTGTACTCCCTCAAACCTCCTGTATACCCCTCTACCCTATACCACAATCTACCCCTGAACCTCCCTCCTTAAACCTCCTCTACCTCTTCTACCCCCATACCCTACTCTACCCTCTCAAACTTCCTCTACCCCCTCTAACCCCTGTACTCCCTCAAACCTCATGTATACCCCTCTACCCTATACCACAATCTACCCCTGAACCTCCCTCCTTAAACCTCCTCTACCCCTTCTATCCCCATACCCTACTCTACCCTCTCAAACCTCCTCTACCCCCTCTAACCCCTGTACTCCCTCAAACCTCCTGTATACCCCTCTACCCTATACCACTATCTACCCCTGAACCTCCCTCCTTAAACCTCCTCTACCCCCTCTAACCCCTGTACTCCCTCAAACCTCCTGTACACCCCTCTACCCCATACCATGATCTACCCCTATACCTCCTCTACCCCGTTGTAACTCCCTCCTTAAACCTCCTCTACCTCCGTGTACACTCTCAAACCTCCTCTACACCCTTAAATCTCCTGTAGACCCACCCACTCAAACCTCCTCTACCCCTCTAACCTCCTGTACACCCGTCTACCCCATACCACAATCTACCCCTGTACCTCCCTCCTTAAACCTCCTCTACCCCCGTGTACCCTCCAAACCTCCTCTACACCCTGAACCCCCTCAAACCTCCTTTACCTGCTCTAACACTGTACCCCCTTCAAATCTTCTGTTCGCCCGTCTACCCCATACCACGATCTATCCCTGTACCTCTTCTACCCGGTGTACCTCCCTCCTTAAACCTCCTCTATCCCCGTGTACCCTCTCAAACCTCCTCTACCCCTTAAAATCACCAGTAGACCCACCCCCTCAAATCTCCTGTACACCCATCTACCCCATACCACAATCTACCCCCTAAACTTCCTTTACCCCCTAGACCTCCTCTGACCTCCTCTCTCTATATATATTTAGTCTTAGCTGCTATTTAATCCAGTTTAATGTCAGTGTGAAATCTGTGGATTACAGTTACGTTACGACTAACGTTACAACCTGGTGACCAGTTCAGTTATCAAAGTCCCAGCAGAAGAACAAGTCACGCTTACAGGCTGAACCAGGAGTGAAATAAAGCGCACTCCTAAGAACGGTTCAGGGTTGTGACCAGCATAAAGCCCTGCTTCTCAAACACTCTGCTGGGTCTGGACACTGAACCGCCCGCGTCTCGTACATCTTCTTCCCAACGTGTGCTGTATTCCTCATTTCACCTCCAGCAGCTCTGCTGTCTTCCACCCGGGATGACTCAGCATAACAGAATATGAAGGCAGAAGACGCCTCTCTGTTATTGTCCTTCTGAAATATGGACGTGTCGGGAGAACCGCTTTCATTTCTCACAGAACTCACACGATCCTTCCTCCTTTATTCGTCCTCAGAAGAGCAGAACTCATCACGTCTGCTGTTATCACAGCCTTTCAAACAAACATGGCTGCCTGTGTTTGGCAGCATGTAGCAGCAGTGTTTGCAGAGGGATCTGGGTTGTGTCGATAAGGCGATGGGTTATCAGGGCCCAGCACTGCGCCAGTGTCTCTCTCCCTCCCTCTCTCTCTCCCTCTCTCTCTCGCACCACGTTCACCACAGCAACACACATACACACACAAAACAGGATTTCATGCTGATTTCAGCAGCACCTCAGACTCACAGGGTCTTAAAGAAGGGGAAAACAAACTCACACCGCCCCATTCCGCTCCTCGTTCAGCCAATAAACATCTAGTTTTGCTCATTTTTGAAGAAAACATCAGCCATGAAATCGAATGTACACAGTTTTCTATTTATTCCAGAATTGGCTCAAACAGCCCAGACATGGTGGGTGATTTAGTGTTGGGGAACACTTCACTGGAGCGTCCAGTTTATAACGCTACTTAATGGCTACACGACACTGCTGCAGGAACAAACCCTTCACAGCCGAAGAAAACATGCTTTACTTTAATGTAAGTCAATGGAACCAGACGTCTGTCTAAGTCACTGGGGGCCAGTTCTTTTCATTCATTCATCTCGAGGTTTAGAAACGACAGAAACGACAACAGATGCTTTTAAATCATGTCAAAGACTGAGAAGCGATAAAAACACTGTGGTAGTGTGCGGTGTGTCTAGTCTGCAGTAGTGTGCAGTAGTGTGCGGTAGTGTATGGTGTGTCTAGAGTGCGGTAGCGTGCGGTGTGTCTAGTGTGCAGTAGCACGCGGTGTGTCTAGTGTGGGATGTGTCTAGTGTAAAGGTAGTGTGCGGTGTGTCTAGTGTGCAGTAGTGTGCGGTAGTGTGCGGTAGTGTATGGTGTGTCTAGTGTGCGGTAGCGTGCGGTGTGTCTAGTGTGCAGTAGCACGCGGTGTGTCTAGTGTGGGATGTGTCTAGTGTAAAGGTAGTGTGCGGTGTGTCTAGTCTGCAGTAGTGTGCAGTAGTGTGCGGTAGTGTATGGTGTGTCTAGAGTGCGGTAGCGTGCGGTGTGTCTAGTGTGCAGTAGCACGCGGTGTGTCTAGTGTGGGATGTGTCTAGTGTAAAGGTAGTGTGCGGTGTGTCTAGTGTGCAGTAGTGTGCGGTAGTGTGCGGTAGTGTATGGTGTGTCTAGTGTGCGGTAGCGTGCGGTGTGTCTAGTGTGCAGTAGCACGCGGTGTGTCTAGTGTGGGATGTGTCTAGTGTAAAGGTAGTGTGCGGTGTGTCTAGTGTGGGATGTGTCTAGTGTAAAGGGAGTGTGCGGTGTGTCTAGTGTGCAATAGTGTGCGGTATGTCTAGTGTGCGGTAGTGTGCATTGTGTCTAGTGTGCGGTAGTGTACGGTAGTGTACGGTGTGTCTAGTGTGCAGTAGTGTGCGGTAGTGTGTGGTGTGTCTAGTGTGCAGTAGCGTGTGGTGTGTCGAGTGTGCGGTAGTGTGCGGTGTGTCTAGTGTGCGGTGTGTCTAGTGTGCGGTGTGTCTAGTGTGCGGTAGCGCGCGGTGTGTCTAGTGTGCGACGTATCTAGTGTAAAGGTAGTGTGCGGTGTGTCTAGTGTGCGGTAGCGTGCGGTGTCTAGTGTGCGACGTATCTAATGTAAAGGTAGTGTGCGGTGTGTCTAGTGTGCAGTAGCGTGCGGTGTGTCTAGTGTGCAGTAGCGTGCGGTGTGTCTAGTGTGCGGTAGTGTACGATGTGTCTAGTGTGCTGTAGTGTGCGGTGTGTCTAGTGTGCGGTAGTGTGCGGTGTAAACATACACTAGGGGACAGTGAAACACTCCCTCACTTACACACTAGTGAACACACACTAGGGGCAGTGAGCACAATCACAAACACACACACACACTAGGGGCCAGTGAAACACTCACATACACTCACATACACTCACATACACACACACGCGCAAGTAAACACTAGGGGGCAGTGAAACACACACACTAATGAACACACACTAATGAACATACAAGGTGCAGTGAAACACACACACTAGTGAACATACACTAGGGGCAGTGAGCACACTCACAAACACACACACACACTAGGGGGCAGTGAAACACTTACGCTCACACACACACACACACACACACACACACACACACACACACACACACACACACACACACACACACACACACAATAGGGGGCAGTAAAACATTCACACTTACGCTCACATGCGCACACACACACACACACACACACACACACACACACAAGTGCACACACACACACACACTCTAGGTGGCAGTGAAACACACTAGTGAACACACAAACGCACGGTCAGTGAGCACACTTGCCCAGAGATGTGAGCATGCGTTTCCCACATGCCATCTTCAGTTTGTACAATGAGACACTATCCTGAGAATGTCCATTGCTCACTACTCACTGGGGAGTGTTTAATCGCTCCACACTAATTTATCTGAGTCTAATTTTAAGCCGCTTGTTCCACCAACACTGGAACTCTGGAGCAAACTCTCCATTACACCCAGCACTCGTGTACAAGTGCACCAATCTTCATCTGAGCTGAAAACAGGCCAAACAGACGGCCTTGAACAGAGAAAACACTGAACTGAGTCTAATTGAAAAGGCCGAGCGTGGCGTTTAAACCCTTCTCAGTCAGTTAAACATGAAAAGCTGCCGTGCTATTTTTAAATCAACTCCACGCCGGTGCGACTCCGCCGCTCACGCTAATAAAGCCGTCTCCGGTTCGGCTTGAAAGCTGAGAAATCCTGCGTTTCACCGCTTTGTGCAGGCGACGGTGTAATTAAATCAAAAGGTCAAACCTAATGAGGCTTCTCGTCGCGGGCTGACGAGGGGCCCCCGGTGTCTCACGACAGTTTGTTTCTGGAAGCAGCGTTGCGTCCGGCGTTGCGCTTTCTTGTGACATTCAGCTTTTCACATATTTACCTGCTGCGCCCTCCAGGGCACCTTCCAGCGCCGGAGTTTTTCTTAGTAACGGGAAATGTAGGCCAGCGCTCAGCACAGAGCAAAATTAGTCATGTCCCACCCCCGAGGCCGAGCCCACAGAGACTGCTCCCACCGAACAGAGAGGCGGTTTACTTTCAGGCGAGGCCCTCTGTTCTTCCGGGTTTAGACCCCTGAGATCGCAGGTGTTTGCTGAAAACTGCTATAATGAGGCTGTTCTGGGATCAGCTGTGCATGTACTGTTATAAGAAAAGCTAAGAGCATGTAGAGCTGGGAGCTGGTTGGCTGAAGGTTAGTGATCAAAGGTTTGAACGTCTGGACACGACTGAAGTGCCCTTGAGCAAGACACCTAACCCCCAACTGCTCCCCAAGTAGTGAAGGATAGGGCTGCTCACCACTCCGGTAGTGTGCTCACTGCTCACTGCCCCCTAGTGTATGTGTTCACTAGTGTGTGTGTGTATGCGGGTGTGTGTGTGTGTTTTAATGCACCCTAGTTCTATGTTCACTAATGTGTGTGTATGCAGTTGTCTCATTGCCCCCTATTGTATGTGTTCACTAATGTGTGTGCATGGGAGTGTTTCACTGCCCCCCTAGTGCATGTGCTTACTAGTGTGGGTGTTTCACTGCCCCCTAGTGTCTATGTTCACTCGCATGTTTGTATTTGGGGTTTTTTGGGTGTTTCACAGCCCTAGAATCTATGTTTACTAGTGTCCTAGTGTGCATGTTCACTAGTGTCCTAGTGTGCATGTTCACTAATGTGTGTGTATGCAGTTGTCTCATTGCCTCCTAGTGTATGTGTTCACTAGTGTGTGTGTTCCACAGCCCCTTAGTGTTAGGGTTGTTTTGCCCCCTAGTGTTTGTGTGTGTGTGTGTGTGTGTGTGTGAGAGAGTGTGTGTGTATATGCATGTGGGTGTTTCACTGCCCCCTAGTGTCTATGTTCACTTGCGTGCTTGTATTTCTGCCCTAGAATCTATGTTCACTAGTGTCCTAGTGTGCATGTTCACTAGTGTCCTAGTGTGCATGTTCACTAATGTGTGTGTATGCAGTTGTCTCATTGCCTCCTAGTGTATGTGTTCACTAGTGTGTGTGTTCCACAGCCCCTTAGTGTTAGGGTTGTTTTGCCCCCTAGTGTTTGTGTGTGTGTGTGTGTGTGTGTGTGTGAGAGAGTGTGTGTGTATATGCATGTGGGTGTTTCACTGCCCCCTAGTGTCTATGTTCACTTGCGTGCTTGTATTTCTGCCCTAGAATCTATGTTCACTAGTGTCCCAGTGTGCATGTTCACTAATCTGTGTGCATGTAGGTGTTTCACTGGCCCCCTAGTATATGTGTTTACAAGTGAGAGTGTGTGTGTGTGTTTGTTTCACTGCCCCTTAGTGTCTATGCTCACTAGTGTGTGTGTATGTGGGTGTTTTACTGCACAGATGTGTCAAACGCTGAGGTCAAATTCCACCGTGTGCAAACACAAACAGCAAATCGTTGTAAATGTTAAATAATCAGATTAAATATAATCTGATTATTTAACATTTACATACATTTAAATATAATATCAGTTCATTCAAATCTGTACTTACCAGTACAGGTAGGGTTTGTCCTTGTCTACATTGATATTGTTGAGAGGGTCCATACGAAACCATGTGTTGAGGGTGAACCCGCTCTGGTAAGGCCACTTAGCAATGGGAGGCAAAGCGATGGCCTGGTGAGAGAAAACAAACATAAGAACGAGTATAAAATCAGAACATATTCCAAATATATTTGAACAAGAGACATTGTAAATCTAAGACAGTTCTGGTCTTCTTTGATCTGCTACACAACCACCTTCCCATTGGACAAACTCGCCCTTGATCCAATGTTCAGGACATAGCCTAAAAGACAGGCCCCCTCACCCGTTACATGCTGGGGTGGTTCAGATACGGCATTTGTCCTTTCCTTTAAATAAAAGGGTGTCCTGCGACTTTTGACTCACCCTGTATATGCGCTGATATTATTGATTATGTTTTTTTTTTAAAATAATGGTGTTTATTATCAGCTGGGCTATTGGAAACCATCTAAGCGCGCCTGCTGTAGATTACTGAACTACTGGCTGCAGCTGGATGTGAGTGTATATGACGTAGGATGCAGTTTACAAGATGCTAATTAGAATGCATAGACTTCCACTAGCTGTTAGCTACATTAGCCTCATCACTCCGCTGCACTGAAGCTCTAGAGGACGAGACACGCTGGTGATAAAACCTGCTGTTTCTCCCTCCACATAAATCAGATAGATAGCAATCTCAGCTGGTTCTAGATCAGTTTTGTGCTGCGCTGTAACCGTTGAGCTGCAGCTCGAGCAGCGTCAGACTGACTGCAGGTCAGAGGAGCGAGTGTCTCACCGCTGCGCTGCGTCCAGGGAAGTTGAAGAAGGTATCTGGGCCGTGTCTCTGAGGCATCTGGTTCAGGACAGACAGCAGCTTGATGGCGTGCCTGGGCTACAGCCGGTCAGTCAGCGGGACGGCCACAGACAGACAGGAAGACCGATAAAAAACAGGAAGAGACTGTTTAAGTGCTCCATTAGGAGCGGAATGGAGCAATAAGAGAGACGGAACAACAACATTAAAAAGGATGAAGGAACGACAGAAGCAGGACGCAGAGAGAAGGGCAAAATAGCCAGAACAAATCAAAACGAGGACCAGAGAGAGAGAGCGAGGGGGGAATGAAAAGAGAGAAGGAGGGAGGGAGAGAGAGGAAAGAAAGAAGAAAAAGAGAGAGAGAGAAAAGAAGAAAAGACCAAGACAAGGGGAATAGGGGTGAAAGTATTGAATCGAAAATATTGAATATCGGGATATTATGTTTAGTGATACTGTATCATTTCTCAAAAACACAGTATCGATACACAGACTCCTGGCAGACAGTGAATCATTGTGTGTTGTGTTTAAACCTCTGACCACTAGATGGCAGTGTTGTAATCCATTTTCAGCTCCACTCCAACATTAACAAGCAGCACAAGGGCGCAATGCTATTCTAAGTATTGGCAAACCTGTTCATACAGTGGTGTGTTTAAATAGTAGGATTTAAAAACAATATATCACTAGCAATATATCACTTTGCGTGCAGTATCGCAATATATGAAATTGTGAGCGCTGTATCACGATACGTATTGTATCGCCAGGTTCTTGCCAATACACAGCCCTAATGGGGAGAGAGGGCAAGAAAGAAAAAACAGAGAGAAGAGAGAAAAAGAGTCTGAGAAAAGGGCGAGAGAGGGAGAAAAAAGGAGGGATTGGGAAAAAAAAGAGGATTGGAAAGATGCAGAGAGCAGAGGGAGAAGAGAGAGAAAAGGGGAGAGATTAAAAGAGAGAAGACAAAGAAGAGATGGAAAAAGACAGGCTGTGAGACAAAAGAAGAAAAGAGAAAGAAATGTGTGACAAGGGCTAGAGAGGGGAAAAAGAACAGAGAGGAAAGGAGAGAGAGAGAAGAGAAAAAAGGAGAGAGAGAGAAGAGCAGTAAGAGAAAAAGAAAAAGGAGTGAGGAAAGGGGAGATGCTGAAAAAGAGCGAGGGAGGGAGAGAGGAGTGAGGGAAGACGAGGGGAGGAACATATTCCTTACAGCCAAATTAAATAAAGGAAGATATAAAAGACAGGGATAGAGATACGAGATACAGACAGGAAGACACACACAGTCAGATATTTATATATTTATATACCAGATCTCTAAACAGTCTGTGAGACACACTGATTTATAAACCCACTTCCTTACAGTTTAGTAGTGTTACAGTTTACCTGTACACAGGTAGGTAAAGGTAGTGTTACAGTTTACCTGTACACAGGTAGGTGAAGGTAGTGTTACAGTTTACCTGTGCACAGGTAGGTAAAGGTAGTGTTATAGTTTACCTGTACACAGGTAGGCGAAGGTAGTGTTACAGTTTACCTGTACACAGGTAGGTGAAAGTAGAGTTGGGACTCTTATTGGTGGAGTGTAAGGTGGTTACAGTATGGAGAGCAGCAGTGTAAGTACACTACTCTATACTAACCACTCTGTGAACGTTGTTCAGTGTTGAAGTCCTGAGGAGCTGCTGTGATCATTCTCAGGAGCGTACGAGCGAGGACGACTCGTGACTCGCCGCTTTGTAATGAGCAAAAAAAAAAAAAAAAAAAACCTCTCCGGTTTATAAATATCTATTCAGCGAGTGACTGTACGGAGTTCAGGTATTTCAGCCACTACAGCGAATAATAACAGCAGTACGTTCAGGGACACTGTGTGTAATACTGAACACCACAAACAAGTTCCTGTGACCTTCATTAAAAACCAGAACACACGAGATCAGCAACACTCCGACAAACCCTCACCAATCAACACGGTGTGTCACAGCAGCCACAAACTCAGATTAGGACTGCATAGAATAAAACTAACTGAAATACTGGACTGCATGCTGGACACTGGACCTCCGTTCCATGGATCTGACTGAAATACTGGACTGCATGCTGGACACTGGACCTCCGTTCCATGAAACTGACTGAAATACTAGATTGCATGCTGGACACTGGATAGTGGATATTGGATATTGGACATCTGGTACTGGGATACTGGACCTCCAGGCAATAGAGGACAAGGAGCATCCAGACTGTAACCAGAATGAAGCGTGAATTCCAGCATCTGCGTGGTTTGGGGGGTATTAGTGGGTTAACCTGTACATCTGTGAAGGCATCTATCTATCTATCTACTGCTGGACACATTTTAAGCAATATACAGTGTGAGTCAAAAGTCTCAGGACACCCTTTTGTTTCAGAAAGGAAAGAGAAAATGACATATCTGAATACCCCAGCAAGTAATGGGGAGCCTATCTTTCAGGATTTGTCCCAAACATGGCCACCATCTTGAAAGCCGCAATATTGGATCAAAGGCAAGTTTTTCCAATGGGAAGGTGGTCGTGTAGCAGATCAAAGAAGAAAATCTCAGAAATGAATTGATGCAATCAGATTTGCAATATATCTGATTGTTCAAACGCTATCAACACAGAAAGTTCAGTGAGCTGTCTCTGGTGCTGAACTGTGTCTTCAGGTCTGTGTTCAGCACCAGGGAGGGCAGGGAGCATGTTGTTCAATGTGGTTGTTGTTGCAACTTTCTGTGTTGATAACATTTGAATCACAAGAGATACTGTGTCTGAGACAGTTCTGGTCTTCTTCGATCTGCTACACAACCACCTTTCCATTGGAAAAACTTGCCCTTGTTCCAATATGGCGGCTTTCAAGACAGCCCAAAAAGATAGACCCCTCACCCGTTACTTGCTGGGGTATTTAGATACGTCATTTTCAATATCGTTTCTGAAATAAAAGGGTGTCCTGAGACTTTTGACTCACACTGTATAGTTGAAAACCAAGTCTCTTCATTGGTTGTAAGTTTTAGTTTTATTTGAATGCTACAGTCGTCCTTTATTTTGTGTAAGATTATGCCTCGACCAATAAAACTGCCCTAAAGCTGGTTAGAAGAAAACACCTTCACATGAACTTCCACCAAAAGTTAAAGAGATTTTGTCCTGTGATCTAAAGTTATACTTGTTTTTTTCCTTTGGTAAATAAACACTTTCAAAACCAGATACCAGTGTTTTTAGTTCCTTAATTTTTCTTAATATTTATGTTATACAATGACATGCCAAAAGTCATGGGACAGGAACTGGCTTGCGTGGCACCCCCTCTAACCCAATATAGATCAGCAACACAACATAGCTTTAATTCCCCAAGTAGACAGAAGACGTGTGGAAAAATGTTGAGCCAATGACGTGTCACTGACGTGTTTAGGTGGACCAGTGGACTGCTGCATGCCCCCACATCCCCCACACCCGTATGGAAACACCACCAGCCTGCACAGTAGGGTCTGCGACCATCAGCCCGGCACCATGACTCATTGGACTCACGCCACATTCTCCAGGGTCTAGTTTGCAACCCCTCAAGCCCAGGTGAGGCGCTGGGTCCAGTGTGGTGGTGGTAACGGAGGCACTCTGGTGGGTCTTCTGCTCGCATAGAAGCTAAAGAACTCTGCACTGACTGGTGGGATGTGTCCGTGGGGCCTCCTGCAGTGAGTGTGGATGTGATTTCTTCCAGAACCATTTCTCTGTTCACAAATTCTAGACAGATGCTTCTGCTCACTGTGCTGTCCAAAGCATGTGGTAATGCTTGTATGACGTATTCCCAGTATACGACATCGTGGATCAAGCACAACTTCGGAAATAGAACATCCCATCCGTCTGGCACTACCCATCACGCATCATTCAAACGCTAATAATTCACGTCGCCTTCCCGAGAGTATGCTGGCCAGCCTCATACTGCTGTCCCATGACTTTTGGCACATCAGTGTATTTTATATATCATCGCTGTTCAAGGAAAAACATGTATATATACTTTTATATATTTCACTTGAATGCATCAGTCGTACACATTGAGTGAAAACTTCATGATGAATGGACCAATAGAAATGCTCCAATAGAAATGCTCCATTGACTTACACTGAAAGTAAAGACAGTTTTGTCCTCTCCTGTAAAGCTGCCATTTTGGAAATACTTGTTTTTCTTTGGACAGTGACGAGGTGTCTACAAAATAACTGCACTGTTGTGGTTCTGTTGAATTTTCTTTGCAGGACAATGTGATTCATTAAGATGCAGTATGAGAACGAAAAACCATATTCATCCTGAGCTCATCCCAACTCCAACCGATCAATGATCTGTCCATCGCCCCGGTCTGACAGCGCAACAGCATAATCAATACGCCAAGAGTCTCCGCTCGGGCTCCTCTCTCGACCACAGCACTGACCACAGTCCTGCGGGGCGGCTCTGCCTCAGGGGTCACCCATTAACCTCCTCTGATTAAAAGTGCTGATCCATGGTCAGTTTCTTCCATCACATCCTAATGAATTTAACTACAGACGTTCGCGGGAGGCGAAGCCTACGTCAGCGTTTTTGGCTAAGAGTGGACGAATATGTGGCCTCTACTCACCCAAACGCCATTGTCTCCTCTCAGCATGCTAAACAGCAGCTTCAGCTCTTTCACTGTGATACTGTAACTGGCCAGCACGCCCAGCATGTCCACCAAGAGGTCTGAGAGAGAGAGAGAGAGAGAGAGAGAGAGAGAGAAAGACAGAGAGAGAGAGAGAGAGAGAGAGAGAGAGAGAGAGAGAGAGAGAGAGAGAGAGAGAGAGAGAAAGAGAGAGAGAAAGAGAGAGAGAGAGAGAGAGAGAGAGAGAGAGAGAAAGAGAGAGAGAGAGAGAGAGAGAGAGAAATAATGAGTGAGCATTAACAATGCTGACTCCTGCAAACTCATGCAGATGATGTCACTGCTGGAAGGTAATAAGCCAAATACAATCCCGAGGCACCAACAATAAAAAATAAGACACACACACACACACACACACACACACACACACACACACACACACACACACACACACACACACACACACACACACATACAGAAACACCAACACATTTGCACACACACACACAAACACACACACCCTAAGGGTGGTATCTACAGGTACAGTAACAATCATTCAGAAGGCAATTTTTAGTGACAGGCTTTAGTGATGTAATTTCCTATTTTATAAAAAATAAAACACTGATGTTGTTACATTTAATCATGATTAAACCTGTAGTTCATTACTTTATTAAATTCTGATACCTCACATAGCTTAGCACACCATTACACACACCACAGAGAGCTAAAACAACTTGTGTTCAGCCTAGCTCGCGAAGGTGGACCAGCTTTACTGACTTGTTCTGCCA